>VZRF01012009.1:689272-802594 GCA_013396875.1 Vireo altiloquus | reverse complement strand
GCAGCCTGCCCGCGACCGCGGCGACACCTGCCGGCAGCGCCGCCGGTGGCACCGGGAACGGCGGCGGGGGCGGCGGCGGGGGCTGCGCACACCGGGGGCAGCGGGGCTGGCGCTGAGCACGGCACCCCGGGCACCGGGGGCAACGGAGGGGGCGCTGGACGTGGCGGAGCGGGCACCGGGTCATGGCACACCGGGCACCGGGGCACGGCACACCGACACCGGGGGCAACGGGGCGGGCGCTGGGCATGGCACAGCGGGCATCGGGACATGGCACACCGGGTACTGGGGCGCGGCACAAGAGGCACCGGGAACTGGGACAGGCACTGGGCACGGCACACTGGCAGCCGGGGCACGGCACACCGAGCGCCGGGGTGCTCCACACAGGGCAGAGGGTGCTGAGTGCCAGCAGCAGGAGCTGTATGGCAGCTCTTGGGCAGCGTGAGCTGGGCATCGGGGTGGCTTTGATGTTGGGTACCGGGCACTCTGATCGGTGCTGGCACTGAGCACCGGGGACCGTTCACGGGAGAGTGACACCAGTGTTGGGTGCAGGGAACCCCCCGGGTAGCACCTGCCGGGTGCTGGTGGTGGGCACTGGAGGGTGACACCGGTTCTGTGTGCAGGGAATCCCACTGGGCAGCATCCACCGGGTGCTGGCACTGGGCAGGATGAGGTCCCTGCAGACGCACACTGGACCCTAGGTCAGGGCTCATGTCCGGGTTTGGAGCTGAAGCTGTCTCTGGGCTTGAATCCACATTTGGATCAGGACTGCACCACGTGTGGGTCTGCACTTCGGTCTGTGTCTGGATTTAGATCAGGATTTGGAACTGGATTCTGATCCACATCTGGACTTGCCTTTGGAGCTGGATTCAGATCCTCTTCTGGATCGGAGTCTGGGACACGCATCTTTCACCAAGGATGGATGTAGCTTTTCCAGCCCCTGCTCTCCAAGCATTCCGTGGGTGCACAGAGCACCATCGCCTCACGAGGTGTTCATCACTGCCCGCTTACCTTGCCCTGGGCAGCCTGGGGACCTTCGGGGGAAGCTGGGGTCTGCAGCAGTGTGACAGGAGCCCTGGCCAGGGAGCAGAGGGGAGGGACGAAATGGCAGCGGTCCCGCTGGCCCTAGCTGTGCTCAGCGGTGCGTCTGGGGCTGAACGTGCTCCAAGGAGGAGCCGAGGTCAGGGAGGGGGATGAGTGCAGGAAACATATTAAGTGAGGAAAATTGGCTGCAGCCAGCAGCGCTGCCTGTTGTTTGCCTGGGATTTTCCTCTCCATCAGGTATCCGGTGTAAGCCCTCACTGCTGGGTGGTGGCAGCTGGTTATTCATGAGCGTCTCGGATGTGCCACCGGCCACCAGCACCTGCTGTGCGTCAAGAGAGGTGGCACCCAGGACCCCTCCGTATTTGTGTCCCCAGTGCTGACATCCAGCTTTGGCCAAGGCGACGTGTGCAGATATTTTAAGAGGAAGATTCTGTGCTCTCACAGCTTGACTGCTAATTTATAATCCTGTTTTCCTATTAAAATAAAAGCCTCTCTCTTATTCCCGAACGTGAGAGCCAAAGCGGAGCTCTGAGGAAGTGCCCTGTTTGCAGAACACACTGAAACACACAAAGGAAACGAGGCAAAACCAGCGTTTTGCACGTTTTTGAGCCTCATTTTAGCTGGGACTTGGAACAGCAGAAGGGAAATCTTTTCCAGCAGGATGTGCACAGCGGGGGTGTGCGTGGAGCTGCTGGTGTCCCTTTGGAGCAGGGCCACCTGCCTGCTGAGGGACAGCAACCGCTGCGGGTCCCTGTTTGTCCCCGAGGGGTTGGAGGTCCCTTGGGGATCCCAGGGATGAGAGATGGAGCAGCACGTCCCCCGTGGGGCCGGCCAGGCGGGGATGGCAGCCGATGGCAGGAAATACCTGCTGCTCCGCCGCTTCCCGGCCAAAGCGAACAAGAGGGAGAGTGTTTGGAGGGCGGCTGCGGCTGCGTGTGGCAGGAGGGGCCTCCGAGGGACACACAGGCCATTGTTCCTCGAGGATGTGGGGCGGAAATTTGGATGGACCCGTTGCGTGCCACGCTCCCAGCATTGCCGGGACTGATCCCAGACTGAGTGGGACCCAGGATCTGCTGAAGTGGATAAGGGTGGGAGTTCATTAAACACTGTGTCTGGTGGAGGGGTCACTGATTATGGTGGTGGGACATCCCCAGTGGAACAACCCCCTTGAGAGGGCTCTCCCGCTCCTTGCAGCTGGAGCATGGCACATGCCCAGGAACTTTCAGCTTTTCCAGAGCTCTTATTTGTATTTGTTGTGGCCCTGCAGTAGCTCTGCTATCTGCCCGTTCCACCCGCACCCCACCAGCCTCGCAGCAACCTGGAAAGACATTTTAATACAGGCTGGGTTTGATCTGCAGTTTGACATTCCTTCAAGTGTTCCCTGGTGTTTTCCTGTCGCCTGCACCGCGCCTTTTCCCACCAACGCTCCCACATTGCTGTAAAAAGGAAGAAAAAGGCTTGCAGAGTGTGCCCAGCCTTGCAAATCCCTAATTACCCACCGCACATCCTGCAAACGGGCTTCCCTTTGAGCAGCATTGCTGTCAGTAGGGAAGGGGTGCAGGCTCTCCCAGTGTGTCTCATGATGCTGGTCCTCCCATTGCCCTTGCAGAGAGAGCAGAGGGGTTTGTCTGGCTGCTCCCACCCAGCTCTGCTCTCCTTCCCCCAGCACCCATCTCTGCACTGGCTTCCAGATCCGAAGAGGTTTTTAAGGAGAGAGGCTGGAAAAAGAAGGAGAGAAGAGAATGTGCTACTCTCCTTCCATGCTTCGCCCTTTCTCAGGAACTGGCTGGATTGTTTCCATTAGGAAAAGCTGAGGATCCAAGTATTTGTCAATGACCAGGAGAAGATTTGCTGATAGAGGCTGCTGTTCCCTAGAATAATGTTGAGCGAGATGCTTGGCGTGGACCCATCCTTTTATGGTAAAATTAGGACTAAACGCTGTGGGGATTTGCATTTGAAGTTGATTGATACGTGGCATTAGTGCACGCGTAGATAATTTTGTATTTTGAGATCGCTGAGCAAGGAATAATTTTTATTTTGGGTCAAAGATAAGGGCATTGTGTTGAGATGAAATATGAAGGGGTGCTGATCTGTGTCACGGACACTGCGTTTCTCTTGGCTGGGTAAGGGGATGGCAGACCTGCATTACCCATTCCTGCCCTTGCTTTTAAGTGCTTTGGGTCTGTGCCCGATGCAAGGAGCGATCCCCTGCTGTCACTTAACACCAGGACACAGTTCCAACTTTACGAGCTTTGGAATTTCCCATTATTAAAAAAAAGAACCAAAAAACCCAAACGAACCTCCTCTGTTTTAATTTATTTACTTATTTTAGTAGCTGAAGGCTGTGCCACTGAGAAACATTAATTAAATAGAGCGGTGTGGTTTGATCATTACGGGAAAGGTGTGGGGAGAGCATTGCCAAGCTGGCAATGCCTTCCAAACCCCCCTCTGGCAACCTGGACTGATGCTGTCAGCAGCACCTCGGCCCTCCCAGCTGCTCAGTACCAGCGCCTGCCCTTGCACTTGCTCTTGCAGCACATCGCAGGCCAGGTGGCACGGCTGGTGTCACACCAGGATGTGCAGCTGTTCCCTTGGCAGTAAGGACAAGGATTCAGCCCTCTAGGGGACTTGGGAGTGGAGGAGAGGGGCTTGCCTTCGGGTTCCCAATCCACAAGGGCCAAAGTGGTGGCGGCTGCTTTGCTAAATGCATTGGCACAAGGCAACTCCAGACATGAGAGGTCATCCCTCCCTCCCTCCATCTATTCACAGAATCATTGAATCCTAGAATGGTTTGGGTTGGAAGGGACCTTAAAGCCCATCCAGTTCCATCCCGTGCCATGGGCAGGGACACCTTCCACTATCCCAGGTTGCTCCAAGCCCTGTCCAACCTGGCCTTGGACACTTCCAGGGATCCAGGGGCAGCCACAGCTTCTCTAGGCACCCTGTGCCAGGGTCTCAGCATCCTCACAGGGAGTGCCCTTGTCCAAAGTCCCTCTCCAGTATATCCATCCATCCATCCATCCATCCATCCATCCATCCATCCATCCATCCATCCATCCATCCATCCATCCATCCCATCTATGCCTCCCTTGCTCCATCTATCCATTCCTCCAGCTCCCAGCAGGAGCACATGGCAAGGGCAGGTGGCAGGAGCAATGCAGTTCATGAGGTAAAGGGAGCTCTAAGAAGAGGGAACTGTGCAGACATTAATTAGGCAGTTGGTGAGATCCTCAGGTGCTAATAACTCAGCAGAAGCACTGGGCCATTTGCATGCAGGAGGTGACAAGCAATCATGTCCCAGAGATAAGAAATTATCCCCCTCCCCCTCCCACCAGTGTCCCTCCTTGCCCCTTTGGCCAGGTCCCAGGGCCACTAGCTAGCAGAGCAGGGTGACAAACCCCCTCCTCCTCCACCAAAGCAGGTGGAGGGAGATAAAAAGGAAGGGAAAAGGGGAGGGAGCAGAGCTGAGGAGCAAAATCAGCTGCACTACAAAACGCCCCGAGCAGTCACTTGTGCTTGAGGCTATCCCTGCTGTGTGGCCGAGTGGCTTTTGCCAGGCCCAGCAGGAGAAGCCCAGAGGGGTGGGAAGGGGGACGGGGGTGAGGAAAGGAGGAAGACGGCCCCAGTTCGAGCCTCAATAGGTTTCAGAGGCATTTTGGGGATGAAAGCTGCCCTGGGGCCCCTCCCAGCGAGCAGCATTGCTGTGGGTATGCTGCGAGCATCGCGTTTGGCTGGCTGGTGGCTTCCTTGGTGTGCTGAAAATGGTATTAAAAAAAAAGAGGAAAAAATAATAATAAAAAAAGCAAAACCTACAACAACAAAAAATACAGCACCAGCCCCCCTCTGCCCCCCCCCCGTCTCCACCACCCAACAACAACCAAGAAAGGCAAAATCTTTCACAAGCCCGGAAGATGTCACCATAGAAACAGAAATCAGACCCACTCCACGGATCCTGCCGCCTGGGAAGGTGATAAAATGTTTTCTATCGATTGCTGTCGGGAAAGTCACTGCTGATAAGCCATCCGAGGAGAAATGGAGCGGGGACGTGGGGACGTGGGAGCTCTTCAAATGAGGCTCCAGATGGTCCCTCGGCTGCCCCTGTGCAGCGGTCGGGGACTGAGGGACTGAGGGCTGGCCGGGGGCGGCTGCTCTGCCCCGGGCTGGTGCCAGTGTGTGCCCAGAGAGGTGTGAGTGTGCTATGCCCTTGGTGTGGCCATGTGTGCGTGCCCTGGCTGCTGCAAGCACCAAGTGGAAAGTGCTCTCCCGCTCGCTTCTGCAGCACAGCAGCTGTTCCTGGCTTTAAGCTGAAAGAGAGGAGGTTTAGATTGGATATTAACAAGGAATTCTTCCCTGTGAGAGTAGTGAGGCACTGGCAGATGCCCAGAGAAGCTGTGGATGCCACATCCCTGGAAGTGTTCAAAGCCAGGTTGGATGAGGCTGGGAGCAACCTGGGATAGTGGAAGGTGTCCCTGCCCATGGCAGGGGGTGGGATGAGATGAGATTTAAGGTCCCTTCTAACCCAAAGCATTCTATGATTCTATGAAAAATACTCCCTGTTGGGACAGATGAACCTTCCCCCGACTGCTGATGTGGCATCCCCACCATTTCACCTCCTCTTGCCTCGCCTTGCTGGGTATCACTGTGATAACCCCCATGGTGCTTTCCAGCCTTCTGCCCTTCCAGAATTTGGATTCCTGGTCCCCATTTGCACGCTGGCGGCTGCTCTGCAGCTGGGAGCATCCCTGTGGCTGCGGCGCCGGCTGGGAGGTGTGGGATCTTCCTGGCGGCTCTTCCCAGGGCTCTGCACAGCGCTGGGGCCTGGCTCGAGCGCCCTTTGAAGAGATGGAAAATCCTATTATCTGCTCATTCTTCTCACAGTGTGAAGCCTCGGAGCATTCAGCAGCAGTCGAGTGTGGTCTGCTGCCTGCAGCCCGGCGCTGCCTCCGCTCCCACCCACGCGGGAAGCTCTGGGTCACCAGGGATGGGCATCACATTCCCATCCCGTGATCTATGCATTTCCCATCCCCTGATCCATGCCAGAGCTCGGGGATACAGCTGTCCCCACAATACCCTGTGCAGCTTCCAGCAGTGGGGTGCAGAGGGCATGCAGGGAAGCAGTGTGGGGGGCTGTGTGCTGATCCCCTGCTCCGTGGGGAGCCGAGGTTGCTGCTCCAGCCTGCAAATCCTCACGTCATTAAGGATGGGAAGGTGTAACCCATCTCACATCCTCCATCCCCGAGGCAGCTTTGCTGCCAGTAATTGGCAGCAATAAAAGAGGCGGTTAATCCAGGGCAGCGTGGGATGCAGGCAGAGGGATGTCTGCGGTGAAAGGCACCCTGGCAAGGAGGAGCTGAGGAAGAATATGCTCCTGGGCACAATTTGCAGCCCTGGAGAGCTGGTTGGATGCCACGGGGAGCATTTGCTGGGGATTTTGTTAATGATGTAGGCGCAGCCTTCCCAGCTTGGCCTGTGCTAAAGCCCTGGCTCGCGCAAGCTGAGGCTCTTTGGCTTGAACTTAGACCAGCTGCTTTCCACTGGCTGGTGGATTTTTGTCTTGTTACTGGGTGGTTCCTTGCGGGAGATGAACAAAGGAGCAGTTAGTGGGCGATTTCACCTTAGGGGCTTTTTTTTGGAGGAGAAGGGAAGGGTTAAACCTTGCCTTGTTACTGAGTTATTTTAGGATGGTAGCACTGAAGGGACTGCAAGAGGATTTGTCTGCACATGGGAAGATGGAATTTAATCAATATTGACAAGAGCCATTCACCAAAACAGGCACATACGCTAATGAAAGCCAGACCTGGTGTGTCCCTGGGGAAGGGCAGCTTTGGGAAAGAGGGGAAGGAGGCACTGGGAAAGACACAGCTCCCACTCCCATGCTCCTGGTTCTTATGAAACCAGGCTGCATTTGGGATTGATTTTCCCAGCACAGAAAGACTTTGGCTCATTTGCCTTGTAGCTGCAGGACGCCCAGGACCAGACCCTGTGGCTGCAAAGCAACATTCCCATTCCTGCCCGAGGATCTGGGTCCGTGTCACCCCCCCAGGCCCCAGTGTCCCAGAGCCAGGCAGAGGCTGGGGTGTGTGTGGTGGCAGTAGAGCCAGTCCCACACAGACAGCTTGGGATACAACGGGGCAGGATGGGGGTGCAGGGTTTTGCTCTCCAGCTTGGATCGCAGCCAGGAAGCAAAGTCTCCTTCCATGAGTGGAGGTGATTCCATCCAAGCCGTGAAATCTGTTGGGTTTTCTGGCACCTGTTAAACTCGAACACCCACCGAGGCAGTGGGAGAAGACTGGTTTTGTCAGGCTCTTGTGTTTTCCCCTCTATCCTTGCACTTAAAAGCAGGAAATGGCCAAGACACCTCTGTGACCAGCCCCTCCCAGCAATGTACCACATGGAAAAGAAACCTAATTTCTGTGGTTGGCAGCTGATATTTCCCATCACTGCCAGCTCTGTATCCTGGAGCCGGGCTGAGCTCGTTATCCCACAGTGGACAAAAAGTCCTGCCATTTCCCCCCCCGTGCATCCCCAAATTCCTGGAAAGCCATGGAAGACAGCGATCCAGGCATCATCCCGCTCCATCCCAGCATCCGTGTGGAGCAGCAACCGGTCTCTGCTGTGTGGAGGACTCGATTTAATTTGCTGGGCACTTTTTTTTCCCTCTAAAAGGCAGCACCATATCGTATCCCCCAGCCTTGTGGTGCAGCCGCGGGGCTGTTCCCGGAGCGTGGGGGCTGAGCGGGATGCAATTGGAAAAAAGGAAGATTTTGATCCCCCGCCAAGCCCGCACAATCCCATCCAAGTTCACACTGGCAGATAATGAGCTTTAATGAGCAGGCCACACTAATTGGTAAGTGATCCCAGAACCGTCTGTGGCAGAGGCGAGGGAAGAGCAGTGGCAGCTCAGGGTGAGGAGGGGGCCAGGGCTGAGCAGTCCCTGGTGCTTCGGAGGGCAGGGGCTGCCAGGGATGGGGATGCTGGCAGTGAGGGGCTCCTTGGGCCCATGGGGGACTTCTCCCTGGGCTACCGGAGCCTGCAAGCAGGACTGTGAGAGGGATTGCAGGATCTGTTCCTGGGTGCCCATCTGAGTCCTGGGGTGCAGCAGTGTGGCCAGCAGGTCAAGCAGAGGGATTCTCCCCATCTGCTCTGCTCATGAGACCCCACCTGTGGTGCTGCCTCCAGCTCTGGAGCCTCCAACACCAGAAGGAGGTGGAGCTGCTGGAGCAAATCCAGAGGAGGCCATGGAGGAACTCAAAGGGCTGGAACATCTCTGCCCTGGAGACAGGATGAGAGAGCTGGGAGTGTTCAGCCTGGAGAAGAGAATGGCTCCAGGGAAACCTTAGAGCCCCTTCCAGTGCCTAAAGGGGCTCCAGGAGAGCTAGAGAAGGACTTTCCAGGACAAGGGGGGATGGCTTCAAACTGACAGAGGGCAGGGTTAGATGGGATATTAGGAAGAAATTCTTCCCTGTGAGGTGCTGAGGCACTGGCACAGGTTGCCCAGAGATGCTTTTGCACTGTGGGGCGATGAGTGGCCAGAGGGCACCTGCAGCCCTTGGACCCAGAGTGGGGCAGGGTGAGCCCGGGTGGCCAGAGAGAGGATGGTGCTAATCAGAGACATTCCTAAGGCAGTCCTAATCGGAGATCATTGTAAATTCCCCTCTCAAATGGAGTGGAAAAATGCTATTAAGCTAATATAACATCACTGGGAAGGACGCTCTGCCGCTGCCGTCTCCAGGGAATCAGGCTGTAATGAGGGGAAGGAGCAGGAGATGACAGCAGCTGGAATGCTTAGGGTGGTGGGAACTGCTTAGGACCACGCAGCCCTGCTTGGCTGTACCCTGCCTCAGTTTCCCCAGATGGTCAAGGGGCCTTGAGCTCTGCTCCAGCAACAAGGAGACACCAGGAGCTGGTTGTAGGGCTTGTTTCTCATTGAATCACTGTAAAGTCAGGGGAAACTGAGGCAGAGGAGAGCTTGCCAAGGACAGCAGCAGGATCCTGCATTCCCTGGGTGCCTTGGTGCCACATTCTTTAGGAAAAAGGTGTCTAAGTCATATTTTTTAAATAGTAACACATCCAGGAGGACAGCTGGAGCAGAAGGCTCCAGGGAGACCTTAGAACACAGGATGCCCAGAGAAGCTGTGGCTGCCCCATCCCTGGAAGCTTCCAAGGCCAGGCTGGACAGGGCTTGGAGCAACCTCATCTAGTGGAAGAGGGGTAGAACTGGGTGGACTTGAAGGGCCCTTCCAACCCAAACCATTCTGTGATTCTGTGTTGGATGTGGCTGATTTGGGCAGTGCCTGGGCAGGGGTGAGGTGCTTCATCAGCTGTCTGGGGGTGCAGGGCTGGTGGGGGCAACCTCTGCTAGCGCCCCAAGGGAATGAACAGGGGATGGATGAGCATGAGCCCCATCAGCCCCATTAGAAATTATCAGCAGAGCCATCATTAAATGGGACCACCCACACCCAGGGATGCTCAGGCACCCTGGCATCTGAGCAGGAGCCTGGGCACCTTCCAAGGAGCATAGGAGTGGGCCTGTCCCCAACCACAGCGCTCTGCCAGCTCCCTGCAGCAGCCATGCTCCCTTCCAACACTAAGTGGCAGCCTCTGCCTGGCTTTGGGGCTGCCCCTGGCAGCGCCCGGGCAGCAGAATCTGGGCAGCAGCATCCTCAGAGGGGGCTTCAGCATCCTCGGGGGGGCTTCAGCATCTTCAGAGGGGGCTTCAGCATCCCCAGGGGAGCTTTCAGCATCCTCAGGGAGGGCTACAGCATCCTTGGGGAGGGGTTACAGCATCCTCTGGCTCCCAGGACTCTCAACCTGACTGAGACCTGCCTGGTGCAAACCACACTGAGGGTCCTGCCAGGGACATCCTCAGCCCCACAGCCCTGGGTGCCAGGCTGAGCCCTGCACAGGGTCAGATTGGGTCAGTGCCGCCTGCTAGGAGGGAGATAAGGCGCAGGGTTGGCAGCTGTCGGTACCATCTGCTGAATTAGAATCACAATCCACTAAACAAACACTGTCTTGGGATAAAAACGTGCTGCTTAAGGCAAGGAGGTATTTCTGCTGCAGGTATTGCTATGACCTGGGAAGCCACCGTGGGGATTTGCAGTGCTATCAAGAAGCACAGGGATAGAAATGAGTCCTGGGAGCTGAATCCTGCTTGTGTGCATGTCAGTGCGTCCGTGATTATGGAAGCACGTTGGGACTTGTGCTGGATAAAGTGCTGACACTCTGGGGAAAGGCTGCTCTGGATTTTCTGCAGCACAGGATGGGAAGAAAGTAAAGTAAAAACAGGCCAAATGACCATCACGGGTGTTTTGGTGGAAGGCAGCAGTTCAAATCAGCATGGGAGATCAAAGAGACAGGCAGCATGACAAAGGGCAGTCCCTGCTCCCTCCCAGGCACTGTCCTTGGCACGATGACAAATTCTAACCTTGGGAATCACACCCAGTTTGCCAAGATATCCCTGTGCAGAGCAGGAGCACTTGCTCCCACACCGAGCTGGTCCTACAGCCTGCCCTGCACCATAAGGGCACAAAATGCTGGATGTGAGGCCAGGATCTCCCCAGTCCCAATCCACCCCCACACATGCTGGCAGTACAGTCCTGCATGGACTTTATAAAATAGAATTCCAGACTGGTTTGAGTTGGAAAGGAGTTTTAAAAGGTCATGTAGTCCAACCCCCTGCAATGAGCAGGGACATCTCTAAGTAGATAAGGTTGCTCACCACGGATGTTTCCAGGGTCGGGGCATCCACAGATTCTCTGGGCAACCTTTGCCAGTGTTCTACCACCCTCACTGTAAAAACATCTCCCTTTTATCTAATCTAACTCAGCCCTCTTCCAGGGAGACACAGCAGGCTGTATTTTATATGCACCTCAACAGGGGCACGTGCAACCCGAAGGGCTGCAGGTGCTTTTTTTCCCGCGGGCTGGGCACAGGTACAGCCGATGGCCTGCCAAGGACGCGGTGGCTCTGGGCAGCACGCAGGTCCCATCCAGCCCCGCTCCCCGGAGCTGGCACGGCTGCTCCGCAGCTGCGAATCCCGATAAAGCCCGTCCCGGCTCGCCGGCCGCCAGCTCACGTGTGAGCCCCTCGGTGCTGCTGCTTTGTCACAGCCCAGCGCTCACGCCGGGTTTATCACAGCTGAGTCGGCTGGCACGCGTTCCACTCCACATTTATCCCTTCCAATTTTGGAGCAACCAGCCGCTCGGAACCATCCTCCCGATGCAAACAGCCCCGGGCTGAGCGCGGTACCTGCCCATCCCGTCCTGCACTGCCCACGCTCCGGAAGGCTCCTTCTCCTGTTAGATAAACAAGATATGTGCTAAAACACCCCAAAGTCCTGGAGAAACCCAGCCTCCAGCAGGTCTGTGGGGGTCTCCAAGGAGTGCTCTTCTCCCTAGGATCAAGTCATGGGACAGGTGGGAATGAATCACAGAATCATTAAGGTTGGAAAAGACCTCCAAGATCATCAAGTCCGGCCTATGAATGGTGCAAAGTTGTGTTGGGGGGAAGGAGGGGGCGTGTTAGACTGGATATTTGAAATTCCTTCTTTCTGGGGAGAGTGGTCAAACCCTGGAACAGGTTTCCTTCCTTCAATGTCCCAAGCCTGTCAGTGATCAAGAAGCATTTGGAAAATGCTTTTAATGATATGCTTTAGCATTTGTCAGCCCTGAAGTGGTCAGGCAGAGGATCACTGTCGGTCCTTTCCGGCTGACATATTGCTATTCTATTCTATTCTATTCTATTCTATTCTATTCTATTCTATTCTATTCTATTCTATTCTATTCTATATTTTGAAACTCATTCCCACATCCACCTTGAAACCCCTTTGGGCTCACATGCCTAACCCCCATGCCCATTCTCAGGCTGCTGAGTTATTTCCATGGCCGCCAGATGATTTGTGGCCTCCTGCCACCGCTCAGAGGACAGGGACACTCAGATGAACCCTCCAGCAACTCCCCCCGCACCTCCCTGGTGTAAATCAGCACAGCACCAGCAATTCCAGCCAGGCTGATTTATGCCGGCAGAAAGACGCTCCAAAGCTCAGCCATGATTTAGAAATCCCATTAGGACCTGGCCACTTCTGCAGGAGAGGTGCAGGAGGTTGGCTTGTCTTCTCCTCCTGGAGGGAGGGATGCAGTGAGGAGCAGTGGTGGCACTGGCTGCTGGCTGTGCTGTCGTTCCATGGCTGACTCCGGCAGGATCAGTGCTCCGAGAGCACGACTTCATCCCGGGAAGGCAAAACCTCCTCTGTGATTTACAGCAGGCAGGAAAAGCCAGTCCCATCTGCTACCCCAGGCACCTACTCCCTCTTTTTTATTAAAGCTAATGTGAGAAACAACAGGGCTGCAAGAAAAGTGACTTCCATGGGCATGGTTCTCGGGGAGGGAAGAGCTGCGAGGCAACGGGAGCTGAATTTACCTCCATGGGAGCCCTGGAGAAGATGAGCATCATTTTGTAAAAGGGAGAGTGAGGCAGACAAGCCAAAAACGTCACCTAGAAAAAAAAGAATCTCTCAGTACTCTCTCATTCTCCTTCCCTGATCCTTCCTTTGGTCTCTGCACACACTCAGGGCATTTTGCCCTACATGATGTTCTGCAGCTGGTGCTCGGCCACACAAATCACCCCTCAGCCAGGCTAACAAATGACTAAACAACTGCAAAGGCACTTTGCAGCATCATTTTTTTCACCAGCTTTAGCAGCAGACTGGCTTTTACAGCACAGCTCTCCCTTCCGTCACTTTATCCAGCCTCCATAATGTACCACCCCCTCAAGAAAAAAAGAGGAAAGCAGTTTAAAACCAGGCCATTGCAAAGAAACAGCTCCCACATGGAAAATGGCTCCTCGAGGGGTGCTGCAGCCTCCCCTGCTGCCATGGAAAGGCCAATTAGAGCTGGAAAAAGCTCTCAGGGGAGTGCTCAGGTAGAAGGTTTGCTGCTCTTTTGGGGTGAGGCTCAGAGCAGCCAATGCTCAGCTTGGTGTGGGTGCAGATCCCACCAGTGGGAAGGGGTTGCTGAAGACAGGGAAAACCTCTCTGGAGGATGCTTCTCCCATATTTTCTGGGCATCCAAAGGCTGGTTTATGCTCTTATGCCATCATTGCTGCTACACTTTCCCTTGCTTCTTGGCAGCACCATCACCAGGATGTTCCATCCTTATTCCTGGAGTGGGGGGACCCACAGGCCCCCCTCTTCCCACTATCGCTTGCCTTCACAGGGTCCTCCCAGTGCTCTCTTCCTGAGGGATTTTTTAACATTTCAGTTCCTTTTTGCAGCGTGTTGTAACAAATGTCCCAAGACTGGGTTTTAGTGCTTAAATACATTATGTGTGCTGGTGCTTGTGTGGCAGCCCGTGGAGGGGGTTCTGTGGGTTATCCATCTTCTCTCTTCCCTCCCCTCTGCTGACGGCAGCATCAGACCAAGCCACCAGCTCCTCTCCCCAGTGTCCTCAAGCTCAGCCCTGTAACTATCTGCGTTTGGGGGACGAGAGGGGAGCTTGGGGGGAGAGAAACTCTGAACTCTGGGAGGACACAGGGCATCTCAGGGACATCCCCAGCCCCACAGCAGGGTTTGACCTTCACAGATGAAGTCTTCCCCCTTTTTCCACCTCTCTCATCCTTCCCTTTCTCCTCCAGGAAAACAAAACTCCAGTGGTTTGTCTCACACAGAGCTTAGGCCAGGGAAATGCCATGCCAGCAGCCACAGCCTTGGAGAGCCGGGGACACGCTGTCCCTCCAAGGGAACTCCCTGAAAAGTCAAGGCCAGTCTGGCACTGTGTCTAGCACACTCCGAGGAGACTGGATTTACTTCTGACCATAATAATCATGTAATGCCACATGTGCCGTGTGCCCTTGGTCACATCCCTGGTTCCCGGCGTTCTCCAGCACCGATGATGCTGTTGAAGACCGTGGGTGAAAATATGAGCATGATGGAGGGACTGAGCAGGAGGCTGCTGGCCACACACTGTGCTCCTGGCAAGGCTGGGAGCTGCAGACGTGTCACACGGCTTCTCCCTCACGGTCTCCAGGATTAGCTTAATAGCACAGGGAAATAACAGGATGAAAAATTCGCTCCCCTCCAAGCACTAAAAGCCAAGTTTCAAGGTTAATTGTCTGCCCTGTAGGAATAGCTTTTACACACTGCAAGGGGCTTAATTAGTGTCATTTTAGCCAAGCAGAGAGAGCATGCCCTGGACCCATACTCCATGCCCCGAAGCCTATTTTCCTCTCCATGAGAGGTGATGGATTGCAGGCAGCTTCCCTGCACCAGTACTCAGCAGGGACAGGTTTGAGGCTGATCATGGAACCCCAAAATTCTTGTTGACAGTTGCTGCAGCCCCGAGCCCCATCCCTGCACCCACTGCACTCTTAGGTCCTTCACTGATGTGCTGCAAAGTGTCTGGATCCTGTCTCTGTCCCTGCTGGCCAGGGGAGCACCCATCCCCACTGAGCACCCACTTGGGAGAACACGCTGCCAGGCCTGGCTTTAAGAAGAGCTCAAGGGGATGGAGGGAATTTCTCTCCCCAGGTAGGGCTGTCCTATGTGTCCCTACCAGCTTTGGGACATGGCTGGTCTCCATGCAGCTAAGATTTGTTTTCAGCCCAACAGTGACCCCAGAGCGAAGCCAGACACAGTCCAGCACCAAGGTAAGAGGAGAGGCAGCTGAATACCAGGGTCAGTGCCAGCAGTGGGGTCTCTAGTGCTACTGCAGCCCATCTGCAGTGACTCAGGACTTTCCCAGCCCAGGGCAGCTGCTTTCCATAGGAGCATTCTTGGCAGCAGGTAGGGAGCCCCCATGGAGGGTCCCCATGCCCTGGCTTGGAGCCACCGGCAGCCCCCAGTGTGGTTCCCCTCATCACCCAGCATCCATCCTCGCTGGGCTCCAGCTCACAGATCCCACAGGGACAGCCATGACCTCCCGTGCAATCCAGGCCAGGAGGCTGCCCTGGATGCCTGCCTGTCTGGGCTGGAGCAGACCTGGGAGAGGAGCAGCCTGTTGGGATTTAAAGTTTTCCCCATATTGTAGAATTCATGGCAGCCCTCACTAAACCCATCTGCTGCTAAATCCTCCTCATTCCTGCTCCAGCCACACTTCCAGTGGGGCCATCCTCCTCCCACATTCCACACTCTGCTGTGGGACTGTGGTCAGTGGGTGCTGGGTCCACCCCATGCTCCCGGCTTCACTCCAGCCTCTCCCCCTTCCCTGTCTGACCTTTGGATTCAATTTCTCCCTGTTAGCCAATGTCCAAACAGGGTCCCAGGGGCTCTCCACCAGCAGAAACAAACAACAGCAGAAAACATCCATCCCAACAGAGAGGGCTGGCAGGGAGCCCCAGCACCCCTGCCTGGGCAGTGACCCACATCCCAGCCCCTTCCCTTTTTTATGGGAATTTGCAAAAATAGCCCAATTCTTGGCAAGTGGGCAACGCTACAGGCAGGCACCCTGGCAAAGGGAATGTCAGGAGTTTGGTGTTTCCAGGCGAGCGTGGGAAGGGGAAATGCATCAAGGGGGGAATGGGGACAGTATCATTCTTTAACACTAAAGGGATTAAACATTTTAAACCTGAAACAAGGTAAATAGTCTGCTTTGGCTTAGGTGGGGAAATCCCAGAACTTCTGCTTCATGCCATTTAATACAATCAAAGATCAGTTTGGGCTGAAAAGGTGAAGGAAAAGAAGGACAAAGTTGGCCCCAGCAGTTTATTTTTGTTTAAACGAGTTGGATCATCACCCAGTAATGGCACCCAACTCCAAGTCTGCCCACGGGAGGATCATGGCAGAAATCCTGGTTACTCGGTTTGGAGGGGAGTCTGAGGGCCAAGGCACTCACAGCTCGCACTCCCCTCCTGCTGCTGCAGCTCTGGGCTCATGGTGGTGAGGAGTGATGTATTTTTAATTCATTTAAGAGAATTAAGCTCATCTGTGTCTGACTACTCACACGGCCTCCACTTTCATTAATTTCTGAGCCGCTTGCCTGGATTCCTTTGGCTCTGGCAGGGGGTTTGGCATCACAGGGAGACCAATTTCCTGTAAAATTGACAGATGTGGATTTCTGTAGAGCAGCAGGAGGCACCATTTGCCCTGTCCCCACAGTGGGGAGTACTTTGGGTCACCCACCACATCAGTCCCATAGGGACATTCTGCCTTGCCCATCACGTGCTGCTGGAGAGCAGCATGCTGGCAGCTAGAGAGCCTTTGCTGTCCTGAGATCCCCCAACCTTCTTTCCAGGGTGCCCAACCTTCTTCCTGGGGTCCCTGACCTTCTTCCCAGGGTCCCTGACCATCTTTCCATCTTCCTTTTGAAACACTTCTGCGATACAGCTCGTAAACAGACGCAAAAGAAGGAGGAAAGAAGAGATAAGATAAAAATAACAGCAGCAGGAGTGGGTTTGAAGTAAATAAGAGGAAAACATCAAAGTGGAGGGGGAGTGATGCTCTGAGGAGGTATTTATAGCTGGCTCTGTGGTTCCTCAGGATAGACCTGCATGTCCCCATGGAGCCTCTTCCTGGTCCCCACAAACATATGTTTGTGTCCCTGACTTGCAGTCAGCCCTTCCCCCAGGAGTCTTCCATGTGGATTCAGCCTGGAGGCAGAGCACATCCCCACAGCTTTTAGAGACCACTCAGGGAAAGGCTGATGCTCTAAAAAGGTTCTGAGCCCAGCACTGAGCACTGGGATCAGGCACCTGCTGTAGGGGCCATCACACCTGGCAAGAAGCAGCCTCCATTTTCAGGCTTTTTTTCCCTGCCAAGTCCTCAATGAGAGCTTTTTCTCCCCACAGCCCTCCTGGGGGTCACATTTGAGAGCAAGGCTGATTGCCTGGGAAAAGCCAGGCGCCAGCAGAGCGAGGGATGAGAGATGGCCACGGAGGGAATGCTTGTGGCTGTGACCCAGCCCCCTCTGTACGATGGATCCATCCATCCCTCCTTGATGTCGCGGTGAACATTGGGCATCTGGATGGCTCTGCTAAATGGGGGCACGCTAATTAGATGTGTCTGGAGCAATGCACCTCATCCCTGGGCTGCTGATGTGCAGGGAAATTTTTTGGAGGCTGGATCACCCCTTTGCACCTTACAGGCAAAGGCCCTCGGGGTGCACAGGGTGGTTTGTAGGTGCAGAGAGGACCCGGAGGTGGGAGAAGAATTAGGGAAAGCTGTTCAGCCTCTTTGGATGGACCCAGAAGCAATGGGGGTTGTTCCCACTTCTGTCATGGGACATGCCTGTGGCCAGGGAACACGGTAGCAGTGACCTTTTCAACTGCCTTCTGCTTTGGGAAGTCTCAGCTTCTCTTAAAGCATCTGTCCCCATGAAAAGTGCTTTGGAGGGATTTAGGGCTTTGGGGGAGAGCAGATTGGCAGTAAACCCTCCAGCCAGCTGTGCAGTCAGGACCTTTTGGAAAAGGGAAATCTGGGAGATTGCCACCCACCTGGAGCCTCAAAATGTCCTCCTTCTTTGCAGCCAGGCTGGAGAAGCAATCACTGCTCCATGCTAACTCTGCACACCCTCGCTGCTGCTCTCTAATCAGACACAGGGCTTGCAATTAAGTGACACAGAGTAACCCTGGGGACAGAACCTGCTGTTTGAGCCCAGCTCAGACGAGTTCGGGGAGGGAGAGACCTGATTTCCCACTTAGCAGACAGGTCACGATCGGTGGATTCATTGATCCCAGAAAGCAAAGCCTCCGCTTCATTAGAGACATGCTGGTGATGAACGCGGCCTCGGGGAGCAGGGAAGCTGTGTGAATCCTTCCCTAAATGTTATCTCCACAAGGCTCAGCGCGCAGATGTCGGGAAGCTCCTCCGACATCTCTGGCTTCCTCCAGGGAGAGCCTGCTCCTTCCCACTGTGCCCATCACATGTGTGGCTCTGAGGGGCACTGGAGCTCCCTGGAAATGCTGAGGCTGGAAAAACGCACCTTTATGCCTCGGTGTCTGCCTCTTCCCTCTGTGCTTCCACCCACCGATGCGTGATGAGGGCACAATGCCCTGGCTCAAAGCAGTGCCAGCTGTGGCTGTGCCAGGGCAGAGCACCCGGGCAAGACCCAGCTTCGACATAAGGTGCATCTGGATTCAGTGTGGAATTCCCAGACCTGGGTGGTTTGTGAGGGGTGTTCACCCAGAAGCCCTGGAGACAAGGCCTTGGAGAGCTGGTTCAGGTGCAGGCAGCAGGGGCAGGTCAGAGAAGAGGCAGCCCCATCGATTGGGCACACTGAAGCTGGGCAAGACCCCTGTGCAAAGTCCTGCTCGTGCTGCTCCTGAACCACGACAGCGTGCATACAAAATGTTCTGACTGTAACAGCCAGATCCTGCTCTGTCTTCTGTTGCATTCCTGATTTTCCCTCCCCAGGTCAGCTCTCCCAGAGGGAGGTTTCCTCACTGGCTCCTGCCAACAGTTACTGGCAATAACTTCTCGGTGCCCTTCAATGCAGCTGCTCGAGGCAGCAGATGGGGATGGGGGTTGAAGCTGAGCCAGACTGGCTGCTTTGCAAGCCTAGTTCAGGATAAGCTGGGCTTATGCAAGTAGCTCCATCTACTCCCAAAGTTCCCATTCTCTCCTGTAACATCTATTGAGGTACTGGTGTAGTTACTGGGAGCAGTTTCACCGAGGTGAGCATTGCCCACAGGTTGAAGCAGGGCCCTGCACCTCCCCTTCCCCAAAATCACGACTCTGCATGGTAACAACACCCACAGGCAAAAAGCAAGGGAAGGACTGTGAGCCTTCCACATGGAAACTTTGAAGGTTTTTCTGGTTCTCTGCATGAGGGCAACCACACAGGGGATGTGGCTTTTAAGAAGGCTTCTGCTCCAGGGAGTCACGCTGTGCTGCTGGTTTGGGGCAGGGATGTGTCATCCTGCTCCTGCAGGTGTTAGGACTTCTTTTTGCCAATTCTTCCAAGAAAGCATCTCCTGTGGGCAAACCTGGCTGGCAGGACTCCCTGACGCCAACACAGGCATCCTCAGCTTTCACCAGTGACAAGCCTCCCACACCATGACACGTCCCCTTCACAGGGGCAGATCCTGAGCTCCCAAGCATTTGGCTCCAGTTTCTGGCTCATGCTGATACATGGACGAGCTGGAAGCAAAGCATACTCTACCAGCTTGGCTTCCAGTTTGGGAGCATCTCAGGCTTTTTGAGACTTTAGGTACGTGGAGGTGGTGTTGGTTGTTCTCTGTATCCCTGGGTATTTAAGGGAACTCGAGGAACAGTGAGGGCATGGAAAGGAGGAAAGGAGCAGCTGTCTGCCTGGATTTACAGAGATCAGCAGCTGAGCGAGTCCTCAGCATAACCAGGGTGTAACTGGGAGCAGAGTCTGCCTCACATACCATATGCTCCCAATCCACCGCGCTCAATCAAGCCTAATAAAATTGATAGGGGAGCATTGAAAATCTCGTGATTAATTCTTTATGATCTGTAATAGGGGAGCTGTGTGCCAATTACTCCAGTAAATCATTCATCAGAAAATAAATAGAACTAACCTCCAGCACAAACAGTAGAGGATTTCCACCAGGATTGCAGGTCTGGATTGCAGCATCACACCGCTGGTGACAGCGCATTATCTGATGGAGGACACAGGAGTAGCTGCAATTTTGCTGCTTCTCCCCAAGGTTTTGGCTCTGTGCTCCAGCATTATTTGTTGTTTTTCACCACACGTTTCAATATTCTGTCCCTGATCTCCATGACCCATCAGTACAGGCCCTTGCAGGTTTGCAAGAGCTAAACCCACAGGAATCAGATTTATTTCAGGGCAGGTTTGAACACGGGGACCATGACACAGGGACATGGACAAAAAGGAATTGGAACAAGATTTTCCTTTATTTTTCCAGCATGGAAACCAATCATTTGGCCTGGAAATTTTTCCTGGTCTTGTAAGGAGAGCTGTCCCTCTGTGCTGAAGTTACCGGACTGCTGTTTCCCAACCAATGTCACATTTCTGAGGGAAAACCATCCAACAACACTCCCTGTCCTAGATTTCCACACATTGTGGATTTCCCGGGTTGTGTTTGAAATTTAAAATGCTCCTGAACAAAGTGCATCTTGCAAGCCACAATGTCCTGCTGACACACATTCAACATCCTTTGCCATGATGCAACTCCATATCCATCGGGGGCCACTTGGGACCATGGTGGGATTTCAAAGGGCACCGAGAGAGTTCATGCAGAGAAGGGACTTGGGAAAGCTGAGGGCAATGTCCTCTTCCTGAGCTCGGTGCTCAGAAAGGGAGAGCTGGATAAAATGCGTGCCATGGAAAGAAGAGGAGGGATGGGGATACAAAATCCAGCCTTTGCAGAAAGCCTTGTCTCCTTCACAGCTGCAGGGATGTGCCCCAGGTGGGATGAAGGCCATCATGGAGGGCCCTCACTGCTACAAACATCTTCTTTCCCTCATACATGGAAAAACTTCCATGGACAGGGAATTTGGCAGTGCAAATGGCATCAAGGCTCAAGTGTGATTCGCTACCTTAAACTGAGCTGATGGCACGGCACTGGGTCCTGCAGCACATGTCTTCACTGGGGTGACAGGACAGACATGTCCGTGACAGCCCAGCTCTGCTGACCTTGAATGAGGAGCTGGTGAGACAGTTCATCCCTCTGCACCTCCTCACCATCCATCGCTCAGCCAGACCAATTCCTCCTCCCACTGTGCCACGACATCCTTGTCCTTCCCCAGCTGGCAGCGCTGGCATTACCAGGACTCCCTCCCCTTGAAGCCGGGAGGACAGTTTGAAGGTTTCTCCCTGCTAATTCCCTCCTGGAGAGGGACATTAGCATCTCACACATCCCAAACACCATCGCTTCCCCCACCGTTTCCCTGTGGCCCTTCCTGCTGCTCCCAGCACCCAGCTGGTGGGACTCAGAACAAACATCCTCCCACCTGCTCCTGCAGCCCAGCCCGGGAGATGGCAGAGGCAATAATTACACACTTGGCACAGCAAAATTATCCATCACAGGGGAGAAGAGGCCGGAAGCAGCTGGAGATCATCCACAGGGAACACTGCTCCCACCCACAGTGCCTCGGTGTGTGCCTCACCCCAAACCAGCCGGCTTTATACCGTGAATGTGCTCCTCAGGCCCTGTGTGAGCACCCCGACTGCTGGAGCTGAAAGTGCAGGTGGGGAGGTGGGGATGTGCTGGTGCACCAAGGGATTTGGAGCAGAGCAATGGAAAGCTGGCTTCCCATGGAGCCAAACTGGGATCCCTGGGGTCTGCTGAAGCGTATCGTCCAAGGATGCCATTTTCTTGGTGAGGGCTTTAAGAGAGCCATCACTCATGCACACTTTCGGTGCCTGCCAGGACATGAGGACTCAAATATCCTGTCCCTCCCTGGCTCCCATGAGACCTCTGGGAGGGACACTTGCAGCTCATTCACACCAAATTCCTTTTTGAAGAAGATTTATTTCCTCGCAAAGCAGAGACACTCAGGGGTCTAAAGGGATGATACTACCTGATTTTCCAGGTAGGTCCAGGACTGCAGCCCATGAGGTAACCAACCAGAAACATCCTAGAGAGGACTGAAGAAGAGAAATAACATGAGTAGTAATAATAACAGCAATAAAAAAATATACTGCACTGGCTGAAGGGAGAAGGCTGCAATGAATTGTCCTTAAAATATGTTTAGACTTGGTGGCTTTACATTTTGTTCTTGAATGAGTAATATTGGTCAATAGACATTTAATTTCCTGTGCCAAGGAGCCACTGGAGCTGTTTCCCAGCTCTTGGCCCTGGTGTGAGCACTGAACCAGGACGGGGCAGGGGATGGACAGGGATCACAGAATCATGGGATCATAAAATGCTTTCGGTTGGAAGGGACCTCAAAGATCATCTCATTCTACCCCCGGCCGTGGGCCGGGACACCTTGCCCTAGGCCAGGTTTCTCTAAGCCCCGTCCAGCCTGGCCTGGAACACTTCCAACTTTTCTGGGCAAAAGGGAATGGGCAGGGATCAGGCAGGGGAGAGGCACGGGAGTTGGCAGGGAACGGGCAGGGGACAGACGGGGGCTGGCAGTGCCTGTTTCTGCCCCCGCAGCTGCGGTGCCCACTCGGTTCTCGCCCCCTCTCCCACCGAGGCCGTCCCACTCCCAACCGCGCTCCAGCTCCCCGTGCGGCCCCGGGGGGTCCGTCCCGCCCGCTCCCGCTGCTCCAGCGGGCACGGTCGAAGTCCAGCCCCGGCCGCGGGACCGCTCTCCCTCCCGTGTGTCCCTCCCGATCGTGTCCGCGGCCCGACACGATCTCACACCCGCAGCGAAGGCGGCCGGACCGGCAGCGAGGTCAGTGCTGTCCCCGGCCCGCAGGCCCCGAGCCCCGCGCGGCTCCAGGCCCGGCTCCTCCCGGGGAGGCGGGACCGCGGCTCCCGNGCGGCGGGCGGGGCCCGGCGCTTCCCGCGGGAGTGCTGCGAGGGGTTGGGCGGCCTGGACTACGGCGAGGTACCGGTGGGCCGGGCGCGGGCGGGAGGGCGGCCCCGGGGAGGGGCCCGGCCTGGGGCAGCGAGGGGAGCCCGGGGATGGATACCCTGCTCCCCCCACCCGGTGCCGCCGCGGGGCTCGGCAGGTCCGCTGGGAATCGGCCCCGAGTTGTGCCCGCAGGTGCAGCAGGCCTCGGGATGCTCGGTCCCCGGTCCCCCAGGTGCACCTACTGCCTTCCCCAGCCCGGTTCCACCCCAGCCGGGACCGCACGGTCTGAGCAGGAAGCGGGGGCTGCAGTGGCACTGCGCGGGAGGCCCGGGAGTGCTGCCACCGGCTCACCCCGGTGCTCCTGCAGCTCTTGTTTAGGTGCCCATGCAGCTGTCACCCAGATATCCATTTATCTCTCACTTAGGTGCCGATACAGCTCTCACCCAAGTGCCCGTGCAGCTCTCATCTAGGTGCCTGTATTGCTATCCCCCAAGTGCCTTTACGGCTCTCACCCGTGTGCCCATTTATGTCTCACCGAGGTGCCCATGCAGCTGTCACCTGGGTGCCCGTGCAGTCACCCTCCCTGACTTCGGGGCTGTGATCAAGCGGGCAGCGCTTGCCACGGTCATTGATCCCCCACCGTGGAGGAGGGGGCAAAGTTGAATGTTCTGTGCCTGTTACGTGGCTGTCCCAGCAGCTTGCAGAGACAGCTCATCCCATTAGGGCTCCCCTTTTATCCCGAAAAGCACACGCCAGGCACAGGCCAATCTGCCTCCCGCTGGCAGCCGCGAATTTGGTTGTTGAGCAGGAGAAAAGAAGGTGAGTGCAATGTTAACGATGTTGCCTGCCAGGAGTTAGTAGGTCAAGAAGCTTTTGTTCAGCCCGTGCTAGGACTGTGCTCAGCACCGTACAAAACGAGAGGAAAGAAGCTGTCCTGGTCCCACGGGATCGCAATTGAAGCAGGATTAGACAGTTCGGCCCCGGTGCCAGCAGCTGCTTGGGTTACGGCTTGACAGTGTGAAGGGACGAGCTCTGGTGGAGAAGGGCTGTTCTGGAGTGAAGGGAGGGGAGGAGAGGCTGTGGAGGGTGGGAAAAGAGGGAGACAGGTCTGGATCAGGCCATGGGTCTGTTCCTGTTGTTCCCTGCCAGCCCCCTTGTTCCCAGGGCTCGGATGAAGGAGCCTGGGGGATCTGGGGCAGTGGTGGTTTGAAGGCAGCTGTGGATCCCTGTGAGGATCCCCCCTTTCCCCAGGGCTCTACGGTCTTTGCTCCTGCACTTTGCACCATGGGCAGTCATGGCTGGCCAGGAGGCACTCAGAGCGACTGGGTGTGCCCTGGGCCAGCACGGGAGCTATTCCCACGGCCTTTTCTCTGGGCTAGGAGGGATGCTGGTTTTACCAGCCCCTTTCCGTGATAACACTGTGGCTCTGGTTCTTTCCAAGAGCCTGTGAGGAGCCAGTGGGAATTTCTCTCCTGGACGGGTGAGGTGGAGCTGATACCTTTTTGAGCCGTTGCTGTCCCCTGGCATCCAAAGGACTTGCAAACACAGCTGTGTTGGGGAAGCAAAAACCTTCCACGTCTCAATGGTGTCTTGGTTTTGTTTCAAGTGAGGGAAGGGCTTGGGCTGGGTGTTTTGTTTTTTGTTTTCAAAGGTTTTGACCAAAAGAAAAAAAAGACACTGGCTGTTTTTATTCCAAATAGCAGTGCAGGGAGAGGGAGTGAGGAGGGAGAAGCAGCATGGCTTACTGCACGTAAAAATGCTGACAATGTCAGGGAGCCGTCTTGGGAAAAATCTCTCTTTCTTAAAAGGAGAACAGTGAGTTTTAAGGGGTTTTTGTTGTTGTCATTAAGACAGGAAATTCTTTTGCAGCTCCTTACAGTGCAAATGCATTCCCCCTTGCTGTGGAGTGGGCTTGCATCACTCTTACTTTATGGGAGACAAGTTTGAAGTTTCGTTGCAAGGGGGTTCCATACAGATCAGCATCCCTGGGATTGTCCTCTGTCCCCAGGGATCATGAGATGCTGTGGAATCGTGCTCCCTCGCCTAAAACACTCATGAGTTGGCAGATGAGTCCATTGTCAGAGCAGCAGTGTCACCTCAGTACCTGTTCTGGGCACTGCTATGAGCTTGGGGCTCCCGGAGAGCCCAGTGCCCCTGAGGTTTGGGGAGATGGCTTGGAGAAGCCCCCATCCTTCTTCTGGGCTTTGCACCCTGACATAGCACTTTGCAAGCTGTAGCAACACATTGCTTGGGGCTGTTAAAAGGTTCATCTACCCTTGGGGCAGCTGATGGGTTTGGTTTGAGGTGAAGTGTCCTTGTGGGATCCTGCACTCCTGTAACCATCCCGTCCTCCACAGGTGGACGTGGCAGCCATGGTGCGGCTCTTTGGCTACGTGGATGTGACTGACACTGGCTTCATTGTGGCCGTCCTCTCGATTGCCTTTAATCCTCTCTTCTGGAATGTGGTAAGAGCTGCCTGCGTGCCTGCTGCTCCTTTACTCTCAGCTTTCCTTTCCCAGCTTCCTTTGGGAGGAAAACCTCTTTTGGGAAGTCTGCTGGGCTGGGTGGGGGGAACTGTGCTCAATTAGACCTTAGGAGTGGGTGAGCTGGGAGCTGTGCTGCAGCTCCTGGGGCTGAGGGTGACTGTGAGAGCTGTCACAGAGGAGGTGAAGGTGGGAGCCAGCGCAGGATACAGAGGGAATTGGGAGCTGAGCTTGGGAGAGGGAGCAGAGCAATCAAACCCATCCTTCATGGCCTACCACATGGCCCACCCAGCAGCCAGGCACTGCTCACTACTGGGGCTGAGCATGAATGGCATTGGATATGTTGCCTGCTGCTTTCCCTTGAAATATGTTGGCAGCTGTTTGTGTGGATGGCAGGAAGCAAAAACAGTCAGCCAAAAGTTGGCCTGAAAAAATTCCTCCTCCATCATGCTGCAAAGCCTGGCAGAGAGCGGCAGGGTTGGCAGCAAGCCAGCCCTAGGAGGAGCACGATACCTGTGCATGGGTGATGTTTGCTGTGGCTGTGGGTGCCACAGTGCTTTGGGAGCCAAGGCTGGAGAAACCTCCACTGCCTGTTACTACGGTGGCTTGCTGCCTCTTTACAAAACCTGCAGGAATCATTGCTGGCCCAGTTTTGGAGCATTCCAAAGCCCATGTGCCAAACAGGAAGCCCAGGCTGGCTGCAGGACAAGGTGACTCCCACCCTGCAGCACCCTCAGCAGCACAGCTGAGGCGTGGGGTGAAATGTCCCTGTGAGCACTCCTGGGAATGAGATGTCATCTCAGCCATGATTCCCAAATCCACCCGCCAAACCTCCCTGCGGGGATTCTCTCCCTAGAGAATTCTCCTTAAAAAGGCTTTATTTTTCCAGAGGGGGAGGACTCCTCTCTCTGAGTGCGGGGGCTCTGGAGGTTGTCTCATGCTGGGCTTTGGAAAAGCGAGGCTCTAGTGGCTGTGAGTCACTTTGGAAACCTCTGTCGGAGCTCTTTGTTGCAGCCTCCCTAATTTTTCATGCAACTCGTTATTAAAAAGTCTCACAGTGTCTGAAATGCGAGCTGGAATATGCCACATTATTTCGACTGCGGAGTCATCATTTAGCATAAAGAATCAATGAACAAGAAGATTCAGGATGTGGTCTCTGGGGGGAGAGGCTGGTTCCAGCGAGAAACTGCATGAAAGGCAAAGCAGAAAAGTACTTTATTAGCATCTGCTGCTGTGCCTGTGACTCGTGGGACGCCTGCAGCTTGGGAAATAGCGTTGCTTTTTGGATCAGGAGTTTGGCTGCTGTTAAAGGACAGGGAAGACTGAAGTAAGAGCAGGAAGTTTGTTGCTCTGCGCTGCTGTTGTCCCCTCGCAGGGACTGGAGAGCGGCGCCGTTGGCAGCAGGTGGCACTCCAAGCCAGACGTGCAGGGCTGTGCCTGGGCACAGGAGGTTTGAGTGAGCAGCCTGAGCTGGGTGCTGGGGAAAGCTCTGAGCGTGGCATTCCCTGTTTCCCCGGTTGCAATGGGCCAGGTGGATCCTGCAGTCCATGTGCCTCTGTCCTTGCTCTGCCCAAGCACCCAAGTATCTCCCTGGTGTTCTCAGTCCCGGTGTGTGGCTCACACCAGGCAATGCTGGAAGGCTCTTGGGAGTGGGCCTGTGGGCCCTGCAGCCCTAAACAAGACCCCACTGTTGGGTACATTTCAGCAAGAGTGGCCCTGCTATTCTTGGATTTTCCCTGACCTACTTCCTTTACTGGCTCCCCATCCTTTTATCCATGTGATCATTGTCCTCTCTCTGCACCCAGCCATCAGCTCTTCTTTCTTTTTCTACATCCCTGCACAGACTCTCTCTGTCCTTGGCTATTTGAGTTCCTTACCAGCAGCTGAGATTGCTTCTGCATCTGAATTACTCTGGGTTTCCAAGAGTGTCAGTGCAAAGACTGGAATTCTGCACAGTGCCAAGCACTCTTTGCTCTCTCTGCTCAATAAGTAATGTGGGATGCTGTTCAAAGTCCCTCCTGTGCATGAAATTCCTGATTTGGATAGAAGTTGGGTGGGGATGCATTGATTTAGTTCAGTGTCTTAATTCCCTGTTTCTGCTGAACTCCAGCCAGGTCTGCCTCTTCCAAAGTTTGGCGCCGGGTTGTCCTTGCTGTGCAGTGCCTTTGAATAAATATGTGGTGGGGAAACCCTGGCTCCATGCAGTGCTTGGATCATGGAGAGGCATATCCCAAGGTCTGGATCATAGAAAGGTGTCCTGGTGAGCACCAGGCATGTTTCTCTGGGACAAAACCTGCAGAGTTTGGGGATGAAGCACAAACTCTGGAGGCTGTGGAGGAGCGTGTCCTCCAGGGAAAAATGATGGAGGTACTTTAGGTAAGAGCAATTTTGAGGACCAGAGCCTAAGTGGGGCAATTTGCAGACTCCAGCTGGGCTGTGCTGATGTTCCCTCCTGTTCTCCACAGGGGAGGAAAGCTCTTCCAGAAAGACCTCAGTACTTGCAATTCCCATCCTCTCCCCTGAGGACATGTGCAGGAGGGTACCGGGAATGTCCCCAGGGCCACCTACTGTATTTCCTCACCAAACCCTGGGCTTGCACCCCCTCTTCTGCTTCCACCTCCTTCATGCCAGTTAAAATCCCACCTGTCCCTGGACAGCCCTCAGGTTATGTTGTCCATGGCAGAGCTTGAATATGTTTCTGCGCTATTCTCTAGTTTTTCCCATCATTTTTCTCTCTCCTAATCATGCTGTCTCTGCTTTCCCATCCACTGTGTCTGTTATGAGAGGAGCTGCAGGGAGCTGTGGTCCCACAGGAGGCAGAGTGCAGGTGAGGTCCCAAAAGGAAGCAGCGGAGCTGTTTTGGGAATGAAATCACTTAAAACTTCCCAAGGATGTTCAATGCAGCCAAGAGACCTGAGCCACCGTGGGACTGTAGAGGGGCACCTGGCAAGGGGCAGGCACATCTCTGGAGCTGTGCCATAAAATGTTAATGAGGCCAGAGCAGCAGGAACTTCAATAAATCCCATCTGTGTTTGGAAAGCCGCAGAACGATGGGAGAAACTTCTTATCCCTTGGTAACTAAGGAAGGCATTAAATAAAAACTCCTCAGGGACAAACATTTTCAAGCCAAGAGAGGCTGATAACCTGCATGCAGGAAGCTCTAAAGAGCTGGCTGAGCCTTGGCACACGAGGACTTTCTAGAAAGCTGGAAGGTTTCTGTCACTCTCAGTAGCAACCAGGCATAGCCGTGAGGTCCGTAATCTGACGTCCATCACCACGCAAGTGAGTTTTAAGTGAGGAGTGCATCCATCAGCAATCTTTTCTTGATTTGAGCCTCTTAAAAATTTAGGTCTGGCGTCATGGACCGATTTAGAAATGGCTCATCTTCAGCTGGCGCCCCAGAGCTCACTCCTCCCATCACCTCCGGCCATCCCCTTGAGACACCCGTGTGTCTTACAGGAATCTGCAGGGTGAAACTTCAAATGTCACAGCTAGGAACAGGCTTGGCGTAATTTAGCGTGATTTTAAAGAAAACAGACCCCATCAGACAGTGGTTTTATTCTTCAAGGTTGCAGCTTTTCCTGTTCACGGTAACACGATCTCTGTTCTAGACTTCTGTCAAGCGTTTAAGCTGCATGAGGTTTTGATTAAAGAAGTAGTTGCACAGGGACCTGGGCTGACAACGCCTGGCTCCTGATGGATGTGTATCTCTTGGTTCATTTATTTTTAATTTCCCATCCTTTTCCCCTTCTTTGGAGACTGGAGGAATCTGCCAAGTGGGTAAGAAGTGCTTGCACTGGAAGGGAGGGGGGAGATTGCAGGCACTGGCAGCCTGATTTCACCTACCTCTGACCACTTCTTGCTAAACTCGGAGGAAGGTGCCTGGCCTAAAACATCCCCACACTGCTGGGAAGCAGATGGACGCTCGGGAGTTGTCGGGATTCAAACCTCAGTGAGCCGAAGTCTGAGAAACCTTTTGGGGACAGGAGAAAAAAACCTGATGCTGGGAGATTTCAGCATCTCTCTCTGCCTGTCTTAGAGAAGGAAAGGATTGAGCTGTGGCTTGATGGTGGTGTGTCAGCACCTCACTGGGGAAAGGAAATTGCAGGGTATAAAATACTGTGTGAGGGCTGGGATGGCAGCAGAGCCTTGCGGGGAGTGCACCTCAGTTACCTGAAGTTCACAGAATTGGGAGGTAAATGAGTTGGGGTGATTCAATGTTTTTTTCTGGCCTTCAAATTCTGTCAACCTGTGAGACTTTGGTGGGCTCCCCCACAAACCTTTGCCTGCCTGTAGCCATGGGGGAGAGCAGAAAACAGCCCTCAACCAGCTTCTGGAAAGTGCTTTCAGACCCCAGCATAGAAGCCATGACACAGCGGCGATGATTATCTGCTTATAACAGATGCTAGATCAATAGCAGGGCTTCAAGCTACGCTGCAAGGCAATTGACTGCAGAAAGTGTTTCTTTATTGGGGTAAAGCTGGGCTTGCAACGAGGCTCAGATCCGCTCTTACATCTCCGGTCTTAAAATGTCACCACCAGCTCTGATGCCTTTCATCCTTTGTGCAGGGAGAGAACGCACATTATTCATAATTGGACTCTCTACCAGGCAGCAATAGCCGTTTTCATTCCCTACAATAGCTGAGAAAGAGTGAGGATTTGCCTTTTTTTTTTCCTTTTTTTTTTCCCCATCTCCCAAATAGCATTTAGTGGCAATTTTATTTCAAGTGACTTGGTAACGCTTTCGCTCCAGCAGCGAGGGCTTCGCAGTGCCGCTGTAACGCCTGGAAACGGATGGCATTGATTCTCCAGCTCTCGTAACAGAGCCAGTCCTGCCCGGGTGTGTAACACCAGGCCTGTTTGTTTCCTAAATTTAGCTTTTCTAGCGTGTCGGCACCGCTGTGAGCCACATAACAAGCACCAAAACTGGGTCGCACCCTCCGGCGTGCCGGCTGGAGTGGCACAATTAGGAGCGCTGTCACCTTGAGGGAGAGCCACATCCTTCGTCCCAGCACTGCTTCCCACAGCCTCAGAGCTGGAGGTGGTGGTGTTTTCATCTAAATCCTCTTGAAGAAGCTGTGCAATGTATTTTTATGATGTCCCTGCAGGCTGAGCTGCCTGTGGTGGGGGGATTGTGGAGCCCAGCCTGGCCAGGCAGCTGTGAGCTGAGATGCTGGGCACGGTCTCAGTGCTCAGGGCTCCAGGCGAGGTGGTGACAGTCATTCCAGCAGCTGCCCACCCACCGTGCACGGGAACCTGCCAAGACAGGCTGTGCTTGGGAAGCTGAGCCATTTCTGTGCCTGTTCCTAGAGTGAATTTGGGATCCAGCTGGTGTGCGACGTGCCTGCTCAGCATTTCTCAAAACCAAGGTCAGAATCTGCCTCTCACCTCACAGCTGACCCGAAAAGCAACCTCCTTTTTTTAGCATCTGCAGAGTGCTTCTCTGAAAACCCAGGGTCTTTGTTGTATATACCGGACTTCCCATGTTTAGTGTTTTAAAAATAAACTGCAGGCTGCTGGCAGCCCTGCTGGAATAAGTCAGCACACGCACAAAAGATGAAAAAAATACATTTAAGCCAAGAGTCGTGTTTCCATATGGATCAGAGGATTATCTGTAGACCCTGGAAGCTGGAAGAGGCCCTTTCTTCTCCATCCCACTCCATCCCTCTCCTGCCATCCTGCTGCTAAACCCTGTCACGTGCTGATGAAGTGCTGCTCATGAAATGGCAAGTCTGTGACCACCTGTGTCTCATGGGACAAGGGAAAAAGTGCAGCTGGAAGCAAAGAACAAAGTGGTTTTATCTACCCAGACTGGGAGGTCTAGAAGAGGCAGTTCCTCTGGTGTGGCCCTGGGCTTTGGCAGTGTTTGTGCATAGCCTGGCGACTGGGAGCTGCTGAAACCCTGAGGGGAGAAAGCCACTGCCACCCCTGGAATATCAGTGATCCAGAGGCCGGACAGGACCTTCCCCTGCTGTGTGCCTGCCACAGTCACAGACATGAGCCCTGTGTATTCCAGCTGTGCCATGGAACAGGCTGTTTAGCAGAAGCCTGCCCAGTTCCCAGAAGGATGGGACCTCCCAAAATAGGCTGTTTGGATGGAGAAATGCAGACACAGTGTGCTGGGTACTCTTGGGAGGTTATTTCCGTGAGCCTTGCTGCTGCGCTGTTGCATCTTCTGCGTGTCTGGAGAGTCATGGTGGGGAGGGAGGCCTTGGGGTTTCATGGTGGGGGTGCTGAATCTGGCTTGTGACATGCTGGTGGCACCCTAAAGAAAATGCCACCTTGTTTTCCCTGTTTTTTCCCCCTTGGATGAACTCCGAGGGGACACTTATCTCCAGTTGCTCATGTGGCAGCAGCAAATGGGTGGCACAGTAGATTAGTAAATCACTAAAGCAAAACCCTGCATGTGTTTTCCACCTGTATAATGACCCCAGTGACATGTGCAACTGGAAATGGTTCTTGGCAGGAGCATCCCAGATCCCTGCTCTCCTGAGTGTGGCACCAGATAGTTCAGCAGCCCGATCACAGCAGTGCTTGTCAGACATTGGTTCCTTGTAATATTAGGAGCCTCATCTTAGTTAAAGCAAACAAGTATGTGCAGCCTCCCAGGCTGTCTGCCTGCATCAGGTCCCTGTTATCTCCCTTCCTAAGGCATCCTGACAAAGCTTTAAAACCCCTGTACCCAAACCCGGGGAGAAACAGTTGATTTTTGGAAGCTGGGGCTGGTGTATTTAGTTGGTGGAGGATATGAGCTGTGGGCACAAGAGTGTGCCTGCACCACGGTTTTAGTTGATATGTGGCAGAGGGATGGGAGCAGCAGTGCACTGACTGTACAGAGCAAGGGGTTTTGATTTTGGAGGGTGACCCCAACCCAGGGGAAATGCTGTGGAGCTGCTGCCTAAATTTTCCTTTTTCCTGCCAAGCTATCTGAACTTCTGTACATTCCCGTGCAGGAATGAGGGGCAACTTTCTTAGGAAACTAAAAACTTGGTTTCCAGAAGAGCTGGAAGCCCCAGGCTTTTACATCTGCACGTGGCTTCATCACACTGCCCTGCTTTCCCAGTGGATTTTGAGGTCAAGGAGAGGAAGACTGGTGGGAACTCTTGATTTTCCCATGTGTCATTGAAATCGTGAACTTCTGTGGTGAAGTACAAACTCAGATGGATTGGACAATATCCTACTTGGTTTTTTTCTTTGTGAAACCTTTTTTTGTTCCCTTTTTTAGTCCTGTAGACCAGAGATGATGCTGCCGTGGACTCGTTCTGCAGGTCAGCATGTGCAAGCTCTGCTTTGTCTGGCTGAAGAGTTTTCGCTTGCTATCTGTGTAGGCACAATCATTTTTGGTGTGATCCTTTTTGTACTTTGGGGAAGAAAAATGCTATGAACAGCTCACAGCCCTGAAGAGGGTGAAATGGAGATGGATTTTAGCAATTTTCTATGCTTTTGGCTGTTGCGGGGAAGCCTGGCTGTCAGGGCTTCCAGAACGCCTTCGTCACCTCCTTTGTGCGGTGGGAGGTTTGCTCATTATCTGGTTTCTGCTTCGCTTATAAAAGAAGCTGTAATTGTAGCAGCTCCTTGCCGTAAAAGCACAAAGACATTTTCTGTGAAGGAAAGTGTACATGCAGCTTTTATGATCCTTTACAGTACTTCTTCTGCACACTTTTGTCGCCTCCTGCCCTTTGTCCAGCACATCTCTGTGCCTGCGTGGGGCTCAGCATGACCACCTCTGGCTTGAACCTCTTCTTTGCACCTTTTAGATAGAAGAAGTTGGGCATCCTCCTTGTCAGTCTTGTTGAGTGAAAAGAAGACAGACCCCAAATTCCCCCATGTAGTCAGGTGTTCTGATTCCTGCCTCTTCCCTCAGAGCTGTCAGCCTAATAGCAGATGCTCAATCTGCATTATCCCAGGGAGGATTTTGGACTGGGGAAAGAACCTTGTCCATCTGTCTGTGGCTGAGGTGTACATCCATAACAGGAAGTAATACTAAATCTGATCACTTTGAGGCACGCACGCCTGTTCCTATAAAAAACAGAATGACCTCAGACGAGATACTGTATTTTTAACTATGAAGCATTCCTACTAAGTGCCCTTTCCTGTTTATTTTTACCAGGACATTGTTGTAATGACTGCAGACTTACTCATTTCATTCCCAAGGCTGGAGAGCGGCGATGAATTAGTTTCGTTTCGAGATTTTGTTGTACAATCATTTTCCAGAGACTGATGTATTCGGCAGCCAAAGCGAATGCATTGCCCAACGGAGGAGCATTACTTTTCTTCCTGTATCCATTAAGCTTTGGTCACTGGTGTGGATGTGAGTAGATCCATATCTGGAAGGACTTTCTCAGCCTCCCCCCCCACCTCTGTGCAAGCCTCTAGTAGAAATTTGTGGAGCAAAAGGCTGTGAGAATCTTTGAGCACTGGATGCAGGGTTGGTATCTGTATCCCAGCACTGGGCTTTGAGGCTGCAGGAGGGAGAAGGAGCTCCCCTGGGATGTAGATCACAGGATCTGAGGATGACTGAGTGTTCACTCGGCTTTTGGGTTACATTTCTTGCATTGAACAGATGAAAAAATACTATGGGGCACGTGGTTACACCTGTCCACATCCAGAGGAACCCCAGTGCTGACACCAGCAAGGCCGAGGGGTCTGGTGGTTGTGTTTAACCCTTCAGGTTGCTGTTACTTGTTGTGCCTGTATGTTGAACATCTCATCCCCGGGCAGAGGGGAACAGAGCCCGCGTTACATAAAGATGACACTGTCCCTCTCTATTGTTGCTGCCACGACGGCAGCATCGCAAACATGCGCGTCCTCGGTGCCGTGGGAAATGTTCCCAGGGGAGGCTTAACACAGAGCCTGGAACATGATCTCTCCAGCAGGGAGAGTACAGGAGGCCCTTCCAGATGAAATCAGTGCTTTGCTGAGTGTGGCCAGTGCAACCAGTACCTCTATTCCAACGACCTCTCACTCCTCTGTGAAGGAGTATTGGATTTCTCTTGCATTTTGTGCTCTCTGAGGCAGGTTTATTTTTCTCTCCCCCCTTCCCCATCCCCCTCCCATCACAGCTCCTGGGGGAACGATGAGCAGGTACACACTGTCCAGAGGATGGGTGTGTTGGGAGTCCTTATTAGCAGACTTATTCCAGAGAATTAAACTCTAATTTCACAAAAGGGCAGGAAGAGAGCGGCTGCAGCTCTGGGAGAAGCCAAGTCAGCTTTGTGTGTTGTTTGTAAATGGCACGAGAAGTCCTGATCTGAGCCTCCTGGTCCTGGTCACTGGGGTATTGTGACCAAAAGAGTAATTGTTGTGTTTCTTTTCTATTTAAAAGAAAAATTACAAAGTTGTGTGTGAGGAAACCAGCCGTGGCTCCTCTACCATGCTGTCACTTCTGCCTCCACTTGTTTTTACTTTAAGGCAGGGCTTTAAAATGCTCCTATTCCTCTTCCACTTCATCTTTTTACCACCCCGCTGCAAAGTGTTCCTCTGCAATGCCTGTCATTGTTTCTCACTGAATTAATTGTTGTGTGTAATTGTGACCTGCTGCAGGACGCTGCCTTGCTCTATTAAAGACAGGTGCTAATGAAGAACATTGGGTACCACATTACAGGAGAGCAAGGCTCTGCTCTCCGGGACGTGTACTTGCTGTACCATTACTGCCAGCCCGAGCAGAAATGGTGTTTCTGTTTCTCATCACTCACTGCCTAATGATTGTAATTTTTACTTGCTGAGGAACTCTGGATATTATGGACTTCATTAACAGATACATGAGATGCTACAAGACCTGCATTAGGGGGAGAGAGGAAGAAAACAACCCCTGCGTGGAGGCAATTTTATTATTTATCTCTAGCAGTAGAAGGGATGCAGAATTAGTGTGGGATTCGGCAGTGTGGCTAATGAGCTGGGCTGAGCTGGAATCCAAGCAAACCTATTAACGAGAGCAAACTGCAAAGATGATGCCCAGGCCTGAAAACCTTCACATCAAACACAGGATCCAGGCAGTGCTGGGATGGCTCAGCTGCTTTATCTCCCTCTTTGTGGGGCCGGGTGCTTGTGTGCCGATGTGTTTGTGTCTCGAGAGGCTGCTTCTTGCTGTCACCCACAGCATTTCTCCATCTCCTTCTCTCCTGCCAGCTCCTTCTTACTCATACACTGGGTGAATTGGAGCTTCTGACTTAATCTTTAAGACAACAGAGCCAGAGTATTTTCACTCCCATGGGCCACAGCTCCTTGAGTAATTGTCTGAATTGAAATATTGCAGCATCCAGCCCCAGTTTTCGATTGCAGGCAGTGTCACATCTGCAGGTTGGGCTGGCTGGGGACACTGGCTGCTCACAGTGGTACCTGAACCTGTATCTGCAATTAAATACAGGTCATACAGGAGAGAAAAAAACACCTGATTTAACTGACATCTCCAGTATAGCTTTACACGGTCTCTTTGCAATGAATCAGAGGCTGTGAGTAATGTCAGATTTTAGGTGACCTCAATCTCCTTTTACCTGGAGCCCATGAAAGGCTTGTTTCAGTTCGGGAACAGGATATTTCTTACATAGCATGGACTGGCTGAAGATTGACCATTTTCATTCCACCTAGAATAACTGTTTTTTAATCAGGCTGACCTTATTTGCGATGGCTACAGCAATTGGAACTAGAGGTTTGCAGCAGCGTTAGAAAGCTTTGAAGAGCAGAACAGATGCTTTGTGATGCAGATAAAGCTTTATCCCCACATTTAAAACCAAACCCAAGGCGCTGAAGTGAATTCAGAGGGACTTGACCTCAGCACTGTGATCCACTGGGATCCAGGGCCTCATTTGAAAAAAATGCAACGGAGGCGCGAAAGTAAAAGGGGAGTCTTAAAAATAAAAAGGAGAGATGTTTATCGTGTAATGTGGCATTTGTACTGAGTGCTTGCTGACAGTGTGGTGCAGCAAAGAGCTTGTCTTCCTAAATCCGTGCCAGTTCAAACATCGTCAGTGCTATTGTTGGATCGCTTTGTTTGAAAATGGGTCTGTTGGGTAGACAGCCTGTTTCAGTGAAAGCAGCTGTGTAGAACACTTCAGGCACTTCCTCAGCTTTGCTTTATTTAGGGCTGGATGAGTGCGAGCAACAGGGAAAAAACCCAAGCAAATACAGGATGCGAGGTGGGCAGAATGTTCTCAGTCACTCAAGAGAGTGGCACACACCTTTACTTCTGGTTTGTTTGTGAAAGTGCCTGCTATGGGCTGCCTGAGCAAAATCCAATCTGTTTGCCCCACGGAAAAAACACTCACATTCAGAGAAACGTGTGAAAATATGAGGGTTGTGGTTTTCTGGATGGGAACTCTGCAGTAGGAAGCTGAGTGTGGGCCAAGTCATCTGGGCACGGAAGATGAAAAGAAATCCAGCAAAATGCTTCGGCATCCTGCTCACGAGATGCTCATCTGGCAGTACTTACCTTCCCTCTGAGCTCCAGCACAGCCCCACATATTTGTGTAGGGGCAGCTTTTGCCTTTCCCTAATCTCAGGAGATTATTTTATTTGGTTGTATTCATGGATTAGAGGAGCTGGGTGTGTCGCAGCTGCTCCCCATTCCTTCATGCAGCCTCTGTCCCTCCCACTGTTTGGCCATCCCTTCCATATCCTAGGCTGGGACTGGAAAGGTCCTTCCCCATTCCATGCTGCACTCTGGAGAAATCATTATTTCACAAATGCTTTTTCCATGGGATTTGCTGGCTGGGAAAGTCGGGTTGGGCTGTGCAGCCTGATTCCCTGTGGCGGGAGCATATTGCCCTTCCCTTTCACTCTTGGGGAGCTGCTCATAAGGGCTCCCCATGCCCACTCTCAAAATTAATTAATGCAGCTCGTTCTGGGTTATTGAAATCACCTGCCTTCAGCTTCCATCTCTTTGGACATAAATCATGAGCTCATTGCTTTGAGGAGAAACTGTTCGGATTTTGTGTTGGAAATTGCTAGCAAATACAGCCCATATTCCGTGTCATTTTTGTTTTTATTGAAGAGGAGAGGATGTGTCTCATGGAACATGGATGGACCTGGGCTGCCTTGGTGTACACTAAGCAAGGGCTTGTTTTTGTTGCAGCCAGCTAATGAGATCCCACTTTGACAAATCACATAAACACTATTAGAGAAATGAAACTTTTTATCTCACTGTTTATCATGAGTGGATTCAAGGTAAAGGCTCATATGGAGATAATCTCGGGGGTTAACTTTGAGGTAAAGTGTACCTAGTCTTTATGAAACCCTTATCTGTTTAGCTGCAGGCTTGTTTTGTTTCCCCGACCCAAGGCTGTTAGCTGAGGTGACCTGTGCCATCTCAGTCCAGTTACTTTCACTAGGCATGGGTACAGAGAGGATTGTTTTTTAGGCTAAACATGGTGGAGGCAGACTGGGTTTCTTTAATGTCCTTCCACTTCTAAAAAAGTGGAGTCACTTAACTCTTCTGCCTGTCTCAAAGTGCTCAGACTGGACCCTGTTGACCTCCTCACTGGCAGCATTCATGAGGAAAGAGTATCTAGAAGATACTAGAAGAGGCACTCCAGCTTGTGTTTCATCCTCTTACCTTGCTGGTTTGGGTGGTCGGCACTGTAGGCAGAGAGGGTTTGTCATGCTGTCTCGTCTCACTGCAGCTTTTTGGTTTTGGAGAGCAGCCTGCCTTGTTCTATGCTTGTAGGTAGTTTTCTTCAGCCCCTTGGACGTTCTCCTGTTTTTGAAGTCCTTTGTGTGTTCCAAACCTCCTGTTCCACTGTGAGAGCCTGCAAACGTGGTTTTTCCCTCTGTGCAGCTCTTTGTCACCTGGGTGTGCAGCCCCAGTGTTCCAGCTGGCTGTTCCACGACTCAGTGTCCTTGCACAGCCAGTCCACACATTGCCTAGTCTCTCCAAAATCCCGCTCCTGTTTCTTTTGGCTGGAATAAACAACAACCCCCCCCCCGCATCGAGAGCCCGTGAAAGGCAATGGAAAAATCTTCCTTGCGTCAAATCGACGCCTTTCTTTCCAAACTGAAAGCCCTTGGCAGACATGGAAGAGCTGAGCTGTGCTGCTCAGCTGTGGCTTGCTGACAGCTGTTACTGCCATCACACCAGTGAGAGAATAGGAAAGGGGAAAAACTTAACTGGTATAGCTTGCAGGGGAGACCTGGATGAGCCACGCATCCTCATCTCTTGGGACACTTGCCAGCCCTCAAACCAGGGTGCTTGGAGCCTCCAGGCTCTGCCAGGAGTCCCTGCCATGCTCTGGCTCCACATGCATGGGCACAGACTGTCACCTGTTGTCCCCAGCACCTGTTGCTCACCATCAAACCGTCTCTGGGTGCATCTTTTCTTGGGGCATTACCATGAAACAGCCTTTACAAGCTCCATGGACACAGTCCCCCGCCTGTTTTGCCTCACGGCTCACATGAAACCATTAAGATCGTGCTTGTCTCTTCTCGTATCACTTCAGTGTTTTAATTGCATGAACTGGAAGCTGCTGCTCCAGTACTTGGTGGGGGAGCTTCACAAGGCTTTAATCATTTGCTAAAAAGCTTTCAGGCTGCATTACCATCTCATGGCTCTCTGTAATGAAGAGCCTGTGAACTGAGAAGCCTTCAGAGAAGTAAGTCAGTCTCTGGATCAGGTAGTCCAAAGCTGCCACAGTTTTTCCTACTGCAAGCAGGAAGCAGCTCAGCAAAGTGGAGCCCACTGGGATGCTGGCAGGAGCTTGGCAACTGAGACCAGCTCCCGCAAGGCACTGTGCTGGCAGGAGGGGCTCAGAGCCTCATGGTGGTCTCCTGGTCACCCCAAGTGCCAGCTTCTCCTCCTGGAGAGTGTCCAGTGGGGATGGCTCAGCCTCCTGCTCTGCAATGTCAGCTTTCCATGGTTTAGGGCTTGCAGATGTGAGGGGTGATGCTCCCACCCTACCAAAGGGACAGCAAGTGATGGCGTGTGGGATAAAGGCTGCTGGGTGATCTGCTGGCCCCAGTGAAGGGACACAACTGAGAACTGGTGGTTCATAGCACAGAAAAGGTGGTGGATGGGGAATGCCTGAGGGACTGGCCTGCTAAGGGCTGGAGGAGGGAAGGCACCCACAGTCTGCCCTGTGTTGGGAATCACCGACCAGCAATGGGCACTGGAGTGGGCACACAGGAGTCCCCACAGCCCAGCTCACCCCTGCCTGTCTGCCAGGTGGCTTTGGAGCCCTTGTGGGTTTAGGATGCCTTCCCAGGGCCATGTGCCCACCCAGGGCTGGCCTGGTGCTCGCACCAGCACACGGGGAAGGAGTTCTGTGCTTCGTATCGGCGGCACCGCCGCGCCAGGAACGTGACTGCAGGGAGGTGACGGCTAATTGCTGCAGCGAGTCAAGGACTGTTTAAGCAGCTAATTAATTCCTCCTAATCAGCCCTTGATCTGTTGAAAACTGCATGGCATTATCTCCTCTGCTGCAACACCTTGATAATTCCTGTCTGAATGGCCTTCACGGAGAACATATTTAAATAAACTCAATAGAGATTTCAGACAGATAGCAACTATAATTACCAGCTTGTACAAATTAAAACCGTGGTTTGTTCTGTTCTTTTTCTTCTGCCTTCGCTGCCCAGAGCTCCTGCTAATCATGTTCCTACTGCCAGTGGCACGCAGGTCCCCGGGGCATTTTCTGCACATGCCTTTGGAAAGCCTGTGCCCGGTGCTGGGGTGGGCTGATGTGGCTGCACATGGGCACATGCCAGCCTCGGGTGGTGTCATTCCTGTGCCAGGGGCTCAGTGCTGTCCTGGCGAGCTGCAGGAACAGCCCCCACACATCCCTTGGGTCTGCCGTGCACGATCCTCCCCAGGACTAGCCTTGCAGTTTTCCCTTCTGTCTCTCCTAAGGTTTGCAACCTCCTGGAAACACAGAATTTTTCTCACCTAGGAGGGACACACTCAGGCAAAGAGATGCAGGCTTTTAGCATGCATCATGCACCAACCTGGTGCCGTTGGTGCTTCTCTTTGGCACTGGACTGTCTGCACTGAGTGCTGCTGGCTGCAGCAGGGCTTGGGCGTTGAGTTAGGAGGGATAAGGTCAGGCCATTCTCATTTCCTCCACAGCCACTTGGGACAGCCAGAAAGGCTGGCTCCTCTGGCATTTGGCAAAGGTCAGCCAGCCCCAGTGCTCGCATTTCCATTCCAGCCAGCTCTGCTTCCCTTCCTGCTCCTGGGAGCACCACAACCAAGGTCTGGGTGCTCAGGTCTGTCTTCTTCCTCCCTGTCTTTAGGTAACCGTAATGGCTGTGAGCAGGGTCGTTTTCCAGCATCCAAACAGTGACAGGGAGCAGGGAATGTCCTTATGCTTTAATGAGGGATTACAGGGAATCAGAAAGGAAAAATGGATTTTTCATAACAGGAACAGGTCGATGCCTCTGGTCTCTGTGGGTGAAATAAGAGTAATATCAGGTTTCCTGCTCTTTCAGCAGGTCACGAGCCAGCTGAGGCATGTCTTTCCCAGTGGGAGATACTCACATGGAGCCACCTAAGCCCAGAGTCAGGAATTCTCCTGCTCTAGCACCCCATGGGAGAACTTACCCCATGGCTAGTCTAGGAGAGGTCAGACTGAAGGAGAAATTTATTCTGTTGGAAGAAACTCCTCACTATAAGGATAGTGAGGACCTGGCACAGGTTGCCCAGAGAAGCTGTGGCTGCCACATCCCTGGGAGTGTCCAAAGCCAGGTTGGATGGGGCTTGGAGCAACCTGGTCTGGTGGAAGATGTCCGTGCACATGGCACGGGGTGGAATGAAATGAGTTTAAGGTCCCTTCCAACACGGAACGTTCAGTGACTCTATGAAAATAAATTTGCTCAGTTTGGTTTTGTCTGAAGGTTTTTATTGCTTTGGGACTGGATCATGCATATATCCAGGGCTCGCCCTGTGCACGTGCATCCTCGTGGGACTGGGGCTCAAATGTACCCTGGGGAGCTGATTGTTCTTCCTCTGGACTTTTCATGGAATTTCTGACTTTTGGACCCCTCAGCAGGTTGCTTCCTGGGATAGGGCAAAATCCTTCATGCTGTCAAATACTGTGCAATGGATATATGAAGGGAGGACATCCTGTTCACTGTCATTGTTTCTCCAGCCCAGACTTGGACACTGAATATTTTCATGCCAACAGTTTGTCCAGGGCAAGAGCATCCCAAGAAATGTGCAGAGTATCTCCCCATCTCTCCTGGATGATGGGTCCAGGATTTTGCAGGATGTGGATTCACCCCCTCTACCCTGCTCCCTGGAGAGCTGGGAAGCAGCAACTCACTTCAACCCTCCAGTGCCTCAGTTTCCCTTGGTTTGAGGGGAGCTGCTAATCCATGCCAGCCTCCCAGGAGTGCCACAAGGCTAAATTCACCAGCTCCTGCACGTTTTTCTTTGGGCACCATGATGATGGGGCAATGTGAGGACATAAAATGACTGATTTGCATCGAGATGCAAGGTGTCCCTTTGTCCTGAGCCTTTGGGCTATCTGGTTTCATTGCCCATCTCTGAGGCGAGCCAGATATAGCAATGGAGTCACATGAAACAGCACAAAGGCTCTAATTCAGAGCTGGGACTGAGCAATTAAAATGTAGCGTGTTCAGAAGGCAGCTTCCCTGGATGGCAGACAAAAAGAATCAATTTCCTTCAAACAAATACTAAATATTAATGAGAGGCCATGGTCTGCCGTGCACACAGAGCTGGAAAGAGCATTTCCCGTTGATCGCTGCGGAGGTTCGTGAGATGAAATTGCTTTTTGAATGGTTATTTGTGGCCTTTCTGGAGGTGGCTTGTGGTTTGCCTGCCCAAAAAAAGAAAAGGAAACTCAGAGCATTTCCATTTTCCATAAGGGCAGGCACTGGGGATGTGTGCCGGTGCTTTCATTTTTGTTTACGCACTTGCCCGAGTGGTTGGGGAAATGTCTTGGATCGGTTACGTAGAAATCAGCCCCAGATTTACATCTAGAAGGAAGCAATTCCCTGGGAACATCAGCCAGCTGAGCCTGCCCTCGGAACGGCCTGCCAAAGGCAGAACATGAGACCCAAGAGCATCCCCAGCTTTGCAGCCACATCCGTTCATTGATTTATTTCAATAACGAGCATTGGGGGAAGCATTAAAAAAAATTACTTGCAGCCCTCACCAAGTATCCTAAAGTGAAAGCAGAGTGCTGGGAGCTTTGGAAAAGGAATTTTTTCTATTGCTTTGACCCTTGGGTAAGCCAGGAAACTTTGTATTAACTCCATTTCCAAACTTGGAGTTGGAAGAAAAATAAAAATGCTCCTCTCCCTCACTTTTCAGTACACACAGCCCTGACGTGGGGCTTTTCTTCCTGATGCTGCCCATGGTCAGCACAGTGCCAGTCTCAGCTGGGAGGGCAAACAGCACACCAGGAATGGGTGCAGCCTCCTGGGAAGCTGCTGGTCTCAGCCCTGCTCTGTCCCACATACAGCCGTGGAGGATGCTGGAAGCATTTCATGTCCGTCACACAGTAAATAACAACGCATTGGCTCGTGACTTTATAAAACCATTAAGGCAACTGCTTAGCTGTGGGTCGATCGAGTGCTAATATTAGCTCGAAATTACTAAAATTAGAAAATTAGAACCAAGCCAGAACTAATTAGTTGTTTAAGGAATAGAACCAGAACCGGAACTAATTAATTGTTACTGAAATATCGCCGCGGGGCCCGATGGGTGCTGCTGCTTCCAGCCCCACGCCGGCTCCCGCTCCGCTTTGCTCAGGATGGCTCCTGTGTGGGCTTGAAAAGGAGCCTGGGGTCCCATCTGAAGGCTGTGACAGCTAAATAAGAGTTGGCATCTCAGTCCCAGCTGTGTGATGCAGCACAAACTGGGCTGTGCTGGGAGTGATCCCATCGCAGCCGTGGCAGCTGCTGCCTGAAGGGCTCGGAAACGTGGCCCCTCGTGCCAGCATCACTGCCCAGATGTGCCTTTCTAAAGGTGAGGGTAATTACAGTGACCGCCTCCGTGTCTCCCAGCAGCACACCAGCTCTTCCCTCTGATCCCAGTGGCTCTGCCTTCTCCTTCAGCTCTGCCACCGCTGAGATGCTCCTCAGAGCTCCCTGAGCGAGCCAGGAGCTGCCATCCATACAAATGCTGCCAGAATAATTTCCAAGGAATTAGGAAACTGGTACAGATAACTGGCATGTGACTGCATTTTTCCACCTGTGACTCAGTCACCTGTGTGGTCACTTCTTTTTACTTTCCAAAGGTGGTAGTGCACCTTCTATTTCTTTATCCACTCTCTCAGCACTCAAACAGCAGCTCTGATTTTAGCAGCAGCGTGACGCACGGTGTTTTAAATTCAATTTAGAATACAAACTATTTATACCAGCCAGGAAAAGGCAGTGAAGCAGCTCTCTCTGTCATGAGTGGATTTGTAATTTCAGAGCAATCATTGCATAACTAATTGAATCAGCTCTCAGCATGTGAAATCAGTGCCCCTGCTTATCAGATGTTTTCATCATTCCCCCCTCCTGAAGCCAGCAGTCCCCCTCCACCAGCAGCACTTTGTGCTCCTGCATCAGCCTGGGAAGAAAGCGAGACCTGCAAAGCTGCCTTTTTCTGCTCAAATTGAGCCAATAAATTACCAGATACATTCAGAGTAGATGAAGAGCTGGGTTGCAGGTGCCCCCAAAAGCTGCCCAGGCTCCATGCGAGGGAGTGAAGTGCATTTGAAGCTAATCAAGTGCCAGCCATGTCTGAGAAGCAAATTGATGCCGAGATGTTCTGCTGACTCCCACTTCCTGCTTCATTGCCCAGGTGTGCTCTCTCTCCTTGGCTGGAGTTTTGGGTCTGATGTTTGATCCAAACCTCCAGCTTGGCACCTGAAAATGGAGCCTAAGAGTGGCGATAAATATAGCGACAGCTTTCCGAGGGATGCAGGAAAATTAGAGAATAAAGGATTTTTGTCAGCTGGGAATGCTGGGCCTGGATTTGGTGACTGAGGTGGATCTGGTCCTGCAAATTTTGTGAGCAGCTCCAACCATCTGTGTGCAGCAACTTCACAGGGTGAGAGGGTACTTCCTCCTCTGTGGGGCGGTTTGGGAAGGGACCCCTCAGCATCTGCAGAACAGGGAGCTGAACATGGGAGCCAGGGAAACGCGTGCTGTGAAGAATGCTAACACCTTTGCAGGGATGCTGCGTGTGGATGTGTGAGTCCTGGGCTGTCACTGCTGAGCTGGGGTGGGTGATGAGGGCAGACTGAACCTTAATGGCTACAGTTGCTGAGTGCTGGTGAAGGCTAAGCTGGTTCAGCTGGTACAAGTGGAAGCAGTTCCCTGGGCAAAGCTGGCAGATCTTGTCTTGGGGAAGCTTGAGGGAGGGCGTGCAAACTTTCCTGTATGTGTGCAGGGAGGGATTGTTCCTGGCAGGTGTGGTCCCTGAGATTGGATGTGGGAGATGCCACAGTCCAGAAAATTACAGCTGTCCCTGTGTTGCATCCCGTACTTAGGAATCTGTTTTCCTTTCAGGAGAGAAATATTAGGATCCATGGCAGGGGCCTGTTGTTTTTGGTGGCCGCAGGATAGCCTTAGCAATGCTCTCGCCCTTGTTGGACACATGGCCAAGCCTCGTATTCCCCAAAACTGATGTGTAGGGTATTTTTTGGTTTTGTTTTTGTTTTTTTTCTCATGAGCCTATCCCTTGATGCTGCTGGCTGCCCTTGTGTACAAGGGCATATGCACTGCAGCAGGGTCTGGCATGGGTGAGAGAAGGAGCTCCCATCCCCAGGCTTGGTTCAGCCATGTCCCATTAGTGGCCTCCGCTTGTTTCTTGCACAAAGCTGCACAGACAAAGCGTCCTGAACATGTGAGGCCAAGGCTGTGGGATTTGTGCTCCTGGGGCAGCGTGTTCCAGGCACCCCAACCACCCACTTTGTTTTCCCTTGTCTCTCCAGGTAGCCAGATGGGAGCACAAAACGCGAGCGCTCAGCCAAGTCTTCGGCTCTCCACATGCTGCCTGTTACTGCCTGGGCGCTGTGATCCTGGTGCTGAACTGTGTGCGGAGCCACTGGTAAGGAGCTCATCCTGCTGCTGTATATCCATGGAAAGAAATGCCCCTCTAGAGTGGGGGGGAAAAAGAGACATTTGCTCAGCAGTGTTAAATCCAGCCCCAGCGTATTGCTTTTCCATGGTCGGATAACTTCAGCCAGCAGCAGATTTATTTCAGGGTTTGTAATGATGAGGGATGCAGCAGCATGGGCAAACCCATCAGTTTTACCAGTTGTTAAGTGTCACAGGTTACCTTGCTCTGCTCCCTGGGGATGTTTCCCATCTCCTCTGAGCAGCCCAGGCGGCAGGAGGGCTGTTTACACAGGATGGATCATATCTAACAGCAGAATTTTTTAATTTTCTTGTAAAATTCATAAACAAAATTAAAGCTGCATTTAAGGAGCCGCAGTTTCCTGTGCAGAGGAGCAGGATTACCTGTGCCCTTCACAAACAGTCTCTTGAAACTCTTATCTGCCATCTCTAAACACATCTCTAAGCTACCTGTGCTAGCTAATAGTATTGTATGACTGATACACCAAACTCCATGGGAATATGGCCTTTAATGTTCCCAGTGCAGCAGAGAGGTTTTACTGCAGAAGATTTCCTCAATGCCAGCAATTTATCTGCGATCTGTAAGGCTTTATCTCCACCGCTGTTAGGAGAGACAGACTCACTAAATTCCCAGATTCAATTATACCAGGGTCAGAGCTAATGGGTTGTTTAGTACTCTGGGTAATTTCCCAGGCGCAGAGTTCTCAGGTTGGAATTTGCACATGTGTTTAAGAGCTCTGCTTTTCCTGGAAATGACACCAGGACCTGCCCTTGCCCTTCTGTTTGTCCCAGCTACTGGTGATGGCAGAAACTGAAAGAAAGCTTACAGTGAACAAGGCTGTAATTGAATGCAGAGGGCATGTGTGTGTGCTGCTGATGTCTTAGTGACACAGCAGGCTTGGATTTTGCTGGGGAATGTCTCGACAGTCTCTTGCACAAATTACATAGTCACTTGTTGTCTGGGAAGCAGTGCTAAGCCTTGTCCTTGCCTTTAATTAAAAACATGGCTGATGGAGGGACAGTCTCCATTCCAAGTGGTCCTGCTGGCTCCTGGGTCAGCGAGGCTCACAGGGTCACAGCGAGGCACTGAGGGGGAACTGCTGAGGGAGCCAAAGTGGCCTCATGTGTCCTGGCACTGCATCACACTTTGCCCCTGCAGAGCCCTCGGAGCCCTACCAGGGCTGGCTCTGCTCTGTGTCTGTGAGGGCTGTGGGACTGAGTTTGGCTCTGCCTGTTCAACCCTGAAGGAATCAGCAAGGTCGATCCAGGGGGCTGGAAAAGCCCCATCAGGACCTTGGGTTTGGAGGAGAGGCTCTGGAAGATCGGCAGCTCAGCCCTGGCAGAACACAGATGAGATGCCAGCCCATCCCGATGAGGCAAAGCCTTTCAGATGATTGCAATGGGAAGTTTATTTTGTCCAGATGTTTCCAGGTGGTTGGGTTATTCCCTCCCCTTTCCTTGGTGCTGAAGTTGGCCTCAGTGATGGCTGGCAGGCTTTGGAGGCTCTTCAGGCAAGGCAAGCCTTTAACTGTGGGAGGGATGGGATGGCTCCAGGGTGATCATCAGAGCAGCAACTGCTGGAGGTATCCCAAAACACACCTGGGAGACTCACTGCCTCCATTCCCAGCTCAGGGAGCCCTCCAGGGCTGCCCAAGGCTTATTGATCCAGCCTGGAGAGCTTTTGCTGCTTGGGAAGGATTCATCCTGCCCCTTACCCTTGCATGATGATACCAGCCAGGTTCAGCCTGGGGTTCTCCTGACCAGAGGGGCTTCATAGGACACAGTCACTGTCATCTCAGTGGCCAGTGATGCTGGGAGAGACAATTCTCACCTGCTCTTGCTATTTTGCTTTTCCCTTTATTTTATTTATTCTCTGAATCACTTTTACTGGAGCAGGTTTTCTGCCCCTCAGCCCCTTGGAGACAGTCCCTTGGCGTGGGCTGTGCCTCACATGGTGGCCAAGGTTGCTCGTGCAGAGCGTGAGAGCTGCTGATAGTGAGCAAAAAGGCAGCCTCAGGGGTCCCTCCACCCTCAGTGCTGTAATCCAGCCTTTAAAACTCCTCTCTTCCTGCTCTGGGGACTTGTTATGTGGGTGGGGACTGCCAGGGAGCCATGAGGAGCCCAGGGGATGTTTCTTTTGGTTTTAAAAGCCTGCTTCCTTTTTGTAGCTGAATTTTTGAAAGGCTCTGAGCTGGGGGCGGAGGAGGGGAGGGCGGAGCAGACAGAACTTTGGGAGTGGGTTGGCATTTTGGCTGACAGCACCTGGGAGCTGTGGTGTGTGGCTGCTTCGCCACCCACCCCACATGGGGTCCCTGCTGGGGTCCTTCCTCAGCCCAGCACCCTGATGCTCTCGTGTGAGGGCTGTGGGAAAAGGATACCTTGCATGTAAGAAGAGGGATGTCTTTGTGCTCAATTAAGCAATTAGATGCTTTCCAGCTCTCAGCTTCATTATCAGCCTTGGCTTGCAATCCAGACTGACCTGTGACCAGGGGGGACCTGCTTAGTCAAGTGCACAAGACAAGCATCCTTAATTGCTTTGGTGCAATGATTATTTTCATTACAGCAGTTTCTTTCTGTGAGAAGCAAGGAACTTCCATCACCGAGGCTCTTATCTGTGAAAACAATTCCTGAACTTTTGAACTATCTGTACTGCGTGCAGTTTGTGACTGTTATCTGTGTGACATGGGACGTGACAACCTTCGCTGTCCTCCAGACTCGCATCCGGTATCACTCTCTCCTCCCTCACTACGTTGTTGGTATCTTTCCCTGCATGAGTTTATTCACAATTAGCCACTGGCACTGCCTCCAAACCCTCCTGCACTGCCTTTGGCACACTGTGGCACACTCCCCACCCTTGGGCAGGTGCACAGGGAGCTTCTGAGCATCTGACGGATCTCAGGATGTTTGCCTGAGCTTAAAGGCAACACCGACGTGCACACCTTGACTCAGGGGGCTGCAGGGGTTGGGGTACCCATGTTCTCTCCGTGTGAGGGAGTCCTGCAGAGGCTGTGCTAGGCAGTGCTGTTGGTAGTGGCTCAGTGGCATCGTGCTGCAGGCTGGCATCAAGTCCTGCATTGATGCCACACTCCGGGTATTGCCTCCTGTGTGGATTTCTCACTTGGAACTGATACTTCCAAGAAAATAAATCCACCCTGGGATGGGATTTTGCACAGAAAAGGGTTGTTTGTCATTGCCAGGTAGTGCCTCTCACCTTATGCTCAATCCTGTTTAATTTTGTGAGCTGGCACCATAAATGAGTGTGCTGTAAATGACATCTATCCCAGAACCACATGGCCCTGCGTGCAGAAGTGACCAAGTTTGATGATGGGAATCAAGCGTGACCTGACAGAGCTGATGCCCCCTCTGAGCCACAGTGCCAGAAATATCTGATGGCAGTTCAGGAAAAAGCCCCAGGGAGCCAACAGCACCTCCTGCCCACGGCATCCAGATGAGGAAACCTCACAGTTCAGATGTGAGGCAGAGGGTGAAGCTGCCACAGCCCCCAGCTGACCTAAATAACATGCACACACCAGTGCTGTCAGAAAAGCAGAGTCATTATTGGCAAAAGAAGCTGTGAGGATGATGACCGGGCTGACAATTGCCAGTGGTATCGGCAGGACGATTTCGATGTCTTTGAGGTTGCTGTTTTCAAATTAACAAGATCTTTTGTTGCATCGTGTGGTTCTGGGCACCACTGGATGGTTTTTATCCCCATTGCCTCCTTTAGCCAAGAGGAACAAAACCTGAGGCGTGGGGGACGAACTGGCATCCCACACAGTGACTGTGGCACCTTGCAGTGGTGGCTGTTGTCACCGAAACCCTGGTTGCCTGTACCAATACTGTTTCCTTGATGCCTGCTGGCCCCTGGCCCAATTCTGCTCCAATTGTGCTTATCAGCCCCAGTTTCCAGGCTGGTTTTTGGGATCAGTCAAAGGGAACACTGCTGGGCTGCTCCCTGCAGCGACCCAGTTTGCTGGACGAGGTCTTTGTCCTCCTTTGGAGGAGAGGGATGATGAAATACATTTGGTGGGGGCCGCTGAGAGGTGCCCCCAGCAAGACCCAGAAAGCTCAGCTTCTCTTTTAGTACCATATTTCCAAGTTTTCTTCCTGCTCCATGTGGCCTTAGGGGATGCATTTCAGGCTGTGACTTGTTTTCTGGTTGAATAAATCAGCACCTGATGTGCAAACCTGGCTGCATGTCCTGTCCGTGTCCCAGCCAGAGGATCTGCTGCTGATTTACCTTGCTCCCACTTTCTTCCTGTGAACCCACTGGCGTGACAAGTCCATCTCCATTGTGCAGAACCACTTTGAGTGGTTTTCCAGTTCATGTGCTTTATTAGGTGGTAGATGGAAAAAGGAGAGATTCAGACTAGATGCAAGGAAGAAATTTTTTATGAGGAAGTGTTTTATGTGGAAACACAGGTTGCCCCCAGAAGCTGTGGCTGCCCCATCCCTGGAGTTGTCCAAGGCCAAGTTGGATGGGGCTTGGAGCAACCTGGGGTAGTGGAAGGTGTCCCTGCCCAGGGCAGGGGCTGGAACTGGATGAGCTTTAAGGTCCCTTCCAACCCAAACCATTCTGGGATTCCCATGGAGCACTGATAAGATTTCTGGGTGTCTGAGCAAGCACCTCTCTGTTTCTGGGAAGGGTGGGCAGAACAATGCCTGCTACCTTGGCTGCTCCATCCAGAGAACAATTAGCCAAATCTGCCAGTCTGACCAGAGCAGAGTTGAAGGATTTGGGCTTTTCCCAGCTGATGGAGATTGTGTGTCTCTGGCATTACGCTTCAAACTGGCAAGTGTGGGGACATGTCAGGGGAGGCCCCATTTTCCCGTTTTCCCTTTGCCACAGCTGGGGGCACCTTCTAAGCCCCACTATGGGGACAACCATCCTCATGACAGCAGCCAGGGATGTGATCAAAGTAGGTCGCAGCCTCCCCACCCTCCCCTGTGCTGGAAGAGGGATGGATGCTGCTCACCATGGCAATCGCTCCGCTCGGCACAGAAGGCAATTCCAGGTACTGGGACAAAGCCTGGCTCTAATTGATGTCCTCTTGGGTACTGAGCTGCGCCGCTGCCTTGTCGTGAGCCTGAAATAAATGCTGTCACCAACGTGACTCAGAGGCACATGAAGGAAGGGACTGGTTTCATGACAGACTGAAATACGTCGTACTTCAGGAGACCGGCTCACTAGCAAGGGAAATGCCCAAAACCTTGTCCTTCCCTGCCAGGGAGGGTGAAACACGGCCAGGGAGGCTCCCTCACCATCGTGGATGCTGGAATAATTGATAGCTCTGTGCTGCTTGTCATGGCCCAGCGTCATAAATGCTTAAAAGGTTTATTTACCAATTCTGAAAACTCCTGAGCGCATCATGTTTAATGCAAATAGAGAGTGTATTTAGGAAGATATAAACCATTCCTAGAGGGAAAGGCAGTCCATTATCTCCGTACAAACACCTCCCTCTCTAGCTGTAAGCCAAACAGCAGGGAACTGAGCAAGACATGCTGATGAGAATAACTAATGCAGGCCTATCTGACCATGGAAGGGAAGGATGGGATCATCTAGAGCAGGAGAGACAGCTTTGCCAAAACAAACCATACCATGTGCTGGTTGCAAAACTTCCAGTGCTGACTCCCGGCCAACCAGTTCATGCTCTTGAAGCCACCTTTGTTCTGTGTTCCAAGATGGGGTCAGGTCACCAGCATCGGATAGAGGAGCCCCGGGGATGTGAGAGAGTGTGAATCCAGCTCATCCAGAGCAAGAAGCAGCTCTGAGGACTTTGCTCTTGCTATACCTCTTTCTGCTTTGCCATCTCTTTGCCAAGGCCTGGGATCCAGGTGGGTTCCAGCTCAGCACTGCTGTCCCAGATTTGCCTCCCTGGGGATCAGCAAATTGCTGTCAAATCCTTTCTGGTGCTGGTGCCCTCTGGATGGGTCCTGGCCAGATGTGGAGCGAAACCCTAGTGCTGTGAAAGGCACGTCCTCCTCTGTGTGAGTGAAGAGCTGCAGAGCATCCCCAGGGATTCAGGGTGTGTTTTGAGTGCACAGTCAGGCCAGGATTCCTCAGGCAGAAAGGCACATCCCTGCAGGGGGATTGCTTTCCTCTCAAACCCAGGCAGTGCTGGTAGCAGGGACATGGATTTTTTGGCTTTCTTGTAGAGGAAACTTGTGTCATTTAAAATAAAAACCATGGAGATGATGCAAAGGGTTGTGCAGCTGCTGCTGCTTCACGGTGCAGCCAGATTTGCGTCTTCTCATCAGAAATGATTTTAAGCTAAGCCAGTGTGAGCCTGGTGAGCACAGGGAGCTGTGCTGGGCACTGGAGGAGGGCCCTGGGAACTGTGCCTACATCGCCTGGGGCCGCACTGTTGTTCCTCTGTCTGTGCTTGGCTCCTGGGAAAAGGAATTTCCCTGTAACTTCCAGAGTGCCAATCACTCAGATGCTGTGTTCCTGCTCACACACATTTATTCTGTGTTTTGTTTCCTTGCTCCAATCCAAACTAATGATTAAAATGTCTTGCTCTGGAGTCCTAAAAACTCCTCAACAACAGAAAGTTTAGGGGGAGCAAGTTCCAAAGTGAACAAAAGATATCATACAGGTTCCTAAACCATGGAGTTTAAGGATTATCCTGAACTTGCTTGATGCATGAACTTGCCATCAAGCCTTTGAAAGGTGTGTTTCCAGCTGCCCAGCCTTCAGCCGTGCAGGCAGGACTGTCTCTCTCAGCTTTTATTTGGGCAACAGAGAAAATCCAGGGGTTTACAGGGCTTAGGGAAGATGGACACCAGGGGAAAAAACCATCCCAAGCCCTGCAGGTAGCATTATGGAAGCACTTTCCAGTTGAGAAGCCCAGGACTGTGGGCAGGAATAACTCTCCTGGCCCTGACAGACAGTGGTGGCCAGAGGCACAGGAGAACTGTTATTCCACTTGAATTTTAGCCTCCAGGGTGCTCATTAAAAAAAGGCTCAAAGTTTCCTATCTCATGTGTCAACAACGTGTGGAGAAACACTGTGTAGAACTCTGTGGGTCTGTTATCTCCTCTCATGTTATTAATGGTGTTTTTTTAATCACAGCGTTGTCTCTTTTGTCATCGTGCGTTTGTGTCGGAGCCGTGTGCGATGCTGAGCCTGCCAAGCCCTGCTCTGGGCAGAGTTCAGGGGGCTGAAGGGAGGGGTCACCATTATACCGATCACAAACGAGTATTTGGAAGGTCAGACCCGAAATGCCTGACCCAGCCTGGAACGGAGGAGATGTGTTCGCGCTCCAAAACGCCTCGTCTCTCGTATTTTCCTTTCGCCGTTCCAATCCTCCCCCTGACTGTCAGGCTCCAGCCGTGAATCACTCCTGGGCACGTGGCTAACACATGAATGCTGCAAAATATTTTGATGGAGGGGAACGGGGGTGGGAGCACGAGATAATCCAACCAATTGTTCCCAACCCTTCGAGTCCTGTGCCGAGGCATCGCAGCCTCCAGCATTTGCAAGGGCATCTGTCCCCGAGCTCTCACTCATGATGAAAAGTAGTTTGGGACTTGGTGAATAAGGTAAAGCTTTTGATATCACAAGTCAGTGGGGCTGGTATTTCCAGGAGCTGGCAAGGGTTGTGAAATAGCTGCCCCAAATCAAGCCCCGGCTGCTCACAGTCTTCAGCTGATTGCTTCTCCCATTGGGACGTTGAGTAGGCCTGGGTAGAAAAAGGGATCTGGAGAAGGGACTTCCTCAGCAGCTTCCACTCCCAAGGCTCCACGTCTCCCAGGGAGATGTGGGTGATCTTAATAATGAGTTGCTGCTTTTAACAGCCCTTGTTATCCCCCCGACAGCTTCACAGAAGCCATGAAGAGCCAGCCGAAGCTGGAGGGCTGGGACTACCACTGGACCTACTACTCAGGCTTGGCCATCTCAGCTGTGGGGACCTTGTTTGTCATCTCCAGCTTCTTAGCACTGGGATTCACTGGGACGTTCCTAGGTAAGCACTGAAAATCCAACAGCTTTGCCGGAAAATGCATTTAATCCTTGCAGGGATCTCTTGCTAGGACAGAGTCCTGTAGGAATTTCCTCATCCTTGCCTTTAGAGCTGTTAGATCTGTCATTATGGTACCAAAGCATGATCCAACTCGGTTACCTTGCATGGAGAGGATGGCACAGTGGTTTTATACAGCAAATCCCATCACCTCCAGTATCAAGCCTGGAGGTTTGGAGCTCAGCTGCTCATCTGCCAGCCCAAACACCCTCCAGAAAAGGGGCCCCAAGTTCAGGACCCCACAAGTGGCACCAGCACAGTGGGTGTGAGCTGTCCAGCAGCCCTGCTCCGAGCACCCACCTGCTCGTGACACGTGCTGAGGCAGGATGTTGTTTGCTCTCTCCTCTGCAATAAACCTGATGTTCCTTGACAGATCCTTTTTTCTGCCGCTTTATGGCAGAAGGCATTTTCCACTGTGCCTGCTTTCACATTTAGAGCGTAATTCTGTTAGCATTGTTGACTTTAAAAACATGCCAGTATGTGTGGAATTCATAAAAATAAAGTAGAGACAGGAACAATAAATATCCAAGGAAAGGGGCAGCTCCTGCTGGCTGAAATAATCACAGCCCCAGCTTTGACACCTCATTTAGGCTGTGCTTTTGCAAGTGCTTTACAAACCAAATTCAATTAGCTCCTGTGGCGTCGCTAGGAAGAAGAGAGGGACATAATAAGCCTTCCTGGTTTCAAGTGAAGTTGCAAAGAAATGTGTTGAGTTGGCCGAAATCCTGCTGCCAGAAATAGAGCTCAGCACTCCTGAACATGTGCCCTCACCCTCCATGTGCAGCCTCACTCCTCACCCCCTGTCACACCCCTGTCCCTCAGCTACTGGGCACCAGCATCCTCCAAAATTGCCAGCAGCTCCCTGGAGTGATGCTGTGCCTGTGGAGCCATGTCCAGAAAGGCCAGGCACAGGAGTACCCGTCAGCAAGAGCTGCTTGAACGCTCCTGAAGTTCAGCCAGATCTGGAGTTGTTTACGTAAAGCCTGATTCATCTGACCAGGAGGATCCACTGGACTTGAACCGCTGGGAAAAAGCAAACAAGTGAGTCAGGCTCAACGTAAGAGGTGAGAGGACCCTGTCCCTTGGATCTGTATCCCCCGAGGCAGGCAAGAGGTGGGTGTCAGTGGTCCATATAAGGCATTTCTGCTCCATCCTCTCTGCCAGAGAGGCTCTCCCTGCCACCACTGCCCTGGACTGACACGGCAGGACCAGCTCTCTCTGCTAGCGGGGCCGTGACGGGCACCAGGGCAGAGCTGAGTCAGGACATGCCAGGGGGGAACGTGCCAGGGGGACATGCCAGAACCATGTGCTAATGCAGCCAGGCTGGCTCAGGACCTCTGCAGCACTGAGGCATGGCCCAGCTGGAGCCCCACGGAGGATCCATCCTTGGAATCGTAAGAGCTTCTCCGCTCCACACAAGAGTCCAGGTCAGCAAACTCTTAATGGAGACTGTCTCTCAGCATGGTTTGTTACCCAGCCACGGGGAAGACAATGGGTCTTCAGGTCTCTGAGGATCTCATACGGGATATTCTCTTGCTCAGGACTCTCTCAGGACTGGTACTTCCAACATCCATGCAGAATTTTAGTGCTGCACTGGCACTGCTGGAGGAGCAAGGACTGCAGGTAGCAAAGGGCTGCACTGCTTTGCCAAGGAGAGGCATCCAGCTTCTTCTCACTGTCGACATCTGAAGTTCAAGACAAGTTTTGAGAGAGCCTCTGACACACAGGCACTTCAAAAATTACTGGAGCTGGATTTGACCCTTCCTTTGTGGGTTTTCCTATAGCAGTGATGGCTGAACTGGGCACATATTCCTTCCTTACAGCACATTTAGGCTCTGGAGCAGCTGCAGAACACTTTGTCTTTCTAGTGTGGGCTAAACGGTGCAGTGGGAGCCGTGTGAGTCACGCTTCTCCAGCAAGCATGGCTGTGCCACCCCATCTCCAGCACGGCAGCACTAGCTCCAGCTGCTGTTTGCAGCAGCTGGATGTGGCCCCTCTTCCTGGCAGAGCCATCTCTGGTGCCCTGTCTCCGTGCTGTGCCCTCACTGGGATTCAGGCATCACTTCAGCACCTTCACTGTTTGCCCTGTTTCCCAAAAAACACGGTGGCAAGGACTTGGCTTCCCGAGCCTGAGGACATGGAGAGGCTGCTTTGCCTGTCTGAGCCCATCTGTCTCGTACCCCAGTGACATTTCTTCCAGCACTGACCAAGATTTCAAGTCAATCTGACTTGACCAAAGTCTGTTGCTGAGCCTGGCGAAGCTGGCAACTCTCCAGGGTGAAGCAGAGGTGGTTCTTCTCCCAGATCAGGTTCCAGGGATTCTGGGGAGCCTTGCAGAGTGCACTGAACGACTTTTTTGCTGCTGTGGTCCCACCCTGTGCAGTGAGATGGCTGCACAGACCTCCAGCAAAAAATAGCTCAAATTAGATGCCAAAGTCCCTCAGCTTGGCAAGGAGCTGATTCCTGATTTGAGGGCTCAACAAAGGCACAGGAGATGCCCAGGGTGATGCTGTGCAACACAACACAGTCCTTTCCCTAAGCACCTCTCTGAACATAAACACATATAAACCACCTCTCTGGTGCTCATGTTCATTGACCTGTGCAGGTTTAGAGGCAAAGATTACATTGGAAAAGCTCCTGGGGAGCTGCCTGTGTGCTCCTGCTCATGGGGAGCCTGCCTGGAGGGTTCCACAGCCCCACCAGTGCTGGGTACAGATAAGCCCCTGCCAGGCCCACAGACCCAGGGCTTTGTATGAACCTCCTCGATGCCAGTGCCATTTGGGGAGTGAGGTGTTCAGCTCAAAGGCGAGGGCGGGCAGGGGATAATGAAGCATTTTGACACATAAGAAAGCACAGAAATGGGCTGTGGCAGGGGGTGATGTGTTCTTTCTACCAGAACAATCTCAGAGATGTATTGCCAAGTAACTGTGAGAACATATAGTATGAATACGAGGCAATTATCTCACTTAGTGGCCTGTAGTTAAAGCCCAAAAGCATTGTTTAATTGGGCAGGGGCTGTTTATCCTTAGAAATAAATGTTTTAGCACCATGTGAGGTCAAAGAAATTACACTACGATCCAGGTAATAATAATAACCTTGAATAGTTTGCACTCCTGTAATGCCTTTCTTCTGGATTTGTGAGCACTTTCTCACCATACATTAATCCTCACCACCCTCTGTGCTCTAAGAAAGACTGATGTTATGATCGGTGCACAATAGCACCGGGAGGGACGGAGGAGACTTGCCCAAGGTCAGGGAAGGGCCTGGCAGCAAAGCTAGGGACACAACCCAGGGTGGTGGCAGTGCCCTGGGCTGAGGGACTGGCTGCTCCTCACGGATCAATGCTTGTCTTGTGCAGTGGACAGAAGGGAACAGAGCTGGGGAAGGGACTGGAGCACCAGGAGCAGGTGAAGGGGCTGGAGGGGGGCTCAGCCTGGAGAAAAGGAGGGTCAGGGGGAGCCTTTGGCTCTCCACAACCTTCTGACAGGAGTGGGCTGCAGGGGGGGTCAGGCTCTGCTCCCAGGCAGCAAGGGACAGGACAAGAGGAAATGACCTCAAGTTGCATCAAGGGAGGTTTAGGTTGGATATTGGGAAGATTTCTTCCCTGGAAAAGTTGTCAAGCACTGGCACAGGCTGCCCAGGGCAGTGGTAGAGTCACCATCCCTGGAGGGTTTTAAAAGTCATATAGATGTGGCCCTTTTTGGTCTCACTTGTAAGACCAACAGAACCAGAGATCTGCATCCTGGCCCTTTACCCCCCCGAAATGCTGCTCACAAGCTGCACACCTCCTTGTCATTTCTTTTCCAAGCTCCTTTCTGAGGTAGATGGGAAGCTGGTTGGATACTGACAGTTCTGAAAGCTTTCCTCATTACAGGTGACAATCACCCATTATCATCATCATCATCGTGCCAATAACTGCGTGTTTTGTAGGCAGAGGTGCTATTTTCTGAAATTCTGAGAAATTCTCTGAACTGTGAGAGAAGGGTGACATTATGGATGAGAGCTTTTGGTCGTGGTGGTCATGATTATAACAGCTCCAAACGCCATTACACGGCCCTGGGCTTATTTTCACATTAAATGGATTTGATCCTGTGCACTTGCTTCCTCGTGGAGTGGCATCTGACAGGCAATTTTACAAATGAGAAAACCAGAATTAACCAGTTGGGACCTCGAGAGCTGCGTCCTGATGAGGGATGTGGCTGCCATAACCTCATTGCAATGCAGGAATCTTCCTCGTGGGCAAAGAGCCATTCCTGGAAAAGCTGATAGACACAGGGTAAACAAACAACTTATTTGTTGCTGTTTTCTCAGCCTGGAAGTCAGTGCTGAAACCCTTTGCTGTGTATCCCTGGCAGGGATGCCCTGTGGCACAAGGAGGGTATCAGTGTGCCAAAGTCCCCCATGACTCCCAATTTCAAGGAGCCTAACCAGAAGCTCTCTGCTTGCTCTTAGGTGATTATTTTGGCATCCTGATGGAGGAAAAAGTGACCAGCTTCCCCTTCAGCGTCCTGGATAATCCCATGTACTGGGGCAGCACAGCCATCTACCTGGGCTGGTCCCTCATGTGAGTACATGCCCTACAAACACCTCTGGTTGTAGGGCAAGTGTGGGATTTCTGGGCAGGGTGTGACATGCCAGGCTGCACTGGGGGCCAAAAAGATGTGATGGCAGAGAAAGTGCAGCATGCCCTGACTTCTGGCTCCCTGGCTATTTTTGTGTGTGGAAAATCTTGTGCTGTCTTGAAACATTCGCAGCATTTTTTGGAGAAAAATAAATAGCGGCCAAGTGCTGGGGGAGAGGAGGCATCAGCAAACACTCTGCAGCTGAACGAGGCCCTTGGCAGGCTCTACACGTGGAAAAATCAACAGTCGGGGCCAAATTCATGCGGGGTGTCACTCGGCAGGGGCAGGGCACTGGGACTGGGGAGCAGTGTGACCCTGCAATTACTCTGGAAAAAGCAAAACAAGGCAAGCCACCCTTTCCCCCAGCCCACGGTGATAACACTTCCGAAACACTCCTTGTATGATACAACACAGCTTAATAGCCTGCTTAGGAGGAAATGAATAGGCTGTAATTTAGCAGCAAATGAGCAATATACTCTATTCAGTGTAACAAGTTTGATGTGGATTTCATTTAATATCGCATTTTATTTATTTGCCCAGGAGAAAAAAACCCTGGCTGTGTTACTTCAGGAGCCCGTGGAGGGCTGCAGGCCGTTATCACTGAGTGTTTTGCACTGATGCTCCTGACTGTGGCCACTTCTCCTCTGCTTGGGTGGAAAAATGAAGTGCTTTGCCACTTTCTGGTCATTTTTTCAGCCATGTGTGCAGCCCCTGGTAATAAGTAAAGCTGATGGTTTCTCTCTTGTTGCTGTTAGTTCTGCACTTGAAATCGCCCCAGTGCTGTCAGGGTTGGCTGTGTGAGGCTGTTTCCCTTCCTGGCAGCGCCACAGCACAGGATGGGGTTTAAATCCTGGGAAATGGTGCAGGAGAGCCAGAGGGAGGCAATACTGGGCATGAGAGTTGGCCACAGGGTCTGCAGCAGCACCATGGAAACATGGATATTGCTGTGGGAAGTGGGGCAGAGCTGGGACAGGACGAGTCCCCCAACACCACACTATGACCCCTGCAGCAGCACAGAAGGAGGAATTTGACCAGGAGGAATTACAAGATCTTTATTTGTTTTAAAATCAGCGTCAAACTACTTCCTAAAACCTTTGCAGAATTCACTGAACCCTCCTGAGCTGTTTCTGTCACAGAATCCCTTCTTCACCCCTCTCATTGTGGTCTCCCACCACAGTTCTGGGCAGGAGCAGCTCAAAGCAGCTCAGGATGGCAATGATTGCCTCCTTTTTCTCGTTAAAAGGCTGCCACCATTAAGGCCAGCGAGGCGTGACAAATAATCACTGCGAACAAATTGCTGGAGCTGTGCAAAGTGGCACCAAGACACTGCCCACCTGCCTGGGGGAAACTCAGCACAACCCTTCTCACGGTGGTTTTGGCTGTTTGTCTTCCCTGGGATCTCAGTTCATACAATCACAGAATCATTTAGGTTGGAAAAGAATCCTAAAGTCATCAAATCCAGCACTGCCATGATCACCACTAAACCATGTCCCCAAATGCCACATTTAGAAGGCTTTTAGATCCCTCCAGGGTTGGTGACTCCACTGTTGCCCTGGGAAGCCTGTGCCTGGGCTTGACAACCCTTCCGGGGAAGAAATTTTCCCAATATCCAACCTAAACCTCCCATGGGGCAACTTGAGGCAATTTCCTCTTGTCAGTTGTATCCCTGGCTCCACCCTTCTGTCAGGGAGTTTGAGAGAGTGAGAAAGTTCCCCCTGAACCTCCTTTTCTCCGGGCTGAGCCCCTACAGCCCCCTCAGCTGCTCCTGCTGCTCCAGACACATCCCCAGCTCCGTTCCCTTCCCTGGACACCCTCCATTGGCTGATTTTTTTTGAGGGGTTCCACGTCGTCTCCTGAGGTCCCAGGGCTTTCAGAAGATGTCAGGTGTCTGCCCTCAGAGGCCAGAGCTGATGTCCCATCTCCGAGGCAGCAGAAGGGATGCTGGAGGAATCCTCCAGCTGTCTGGTTCTGGCCAGGCCTAAACAGAGCACGTTTGTCCTCCCTTGGTGATGCATCACACTCCTTATCATGGCATCAGAACCCAAAGGATTGATCCATTTTCATCCATAAGGGAGAAAACACATCACATAAACCAGCCTTAAAAGCATCGAGTGGGGTGGCAACCCACAGCCATGGGGAGCTGCAGCAAGGCTGGGGACAGACAAACTTCCTACCCCAAAAAAAGTCCTACTTGGACAACAAAACCTTCCCTACTGATTCATCATCACTGCTACAATCAGATGTGGCCTGATATGTAGGTCAGACTCATAAGAGGACAGGAACAGTTCACCCAAATACTGCTCATCACCTTTGTTGAACAGCCTCGTTTCTCCTGCAAGACAAATGGAGCATTCACTGTGTGGGGACAGCTTTGTGTGCCTCTGGTAGGGAAGTGTTCTAACTCGCAGCAACAGGCTGTGTAAATCAGAGCTGGAGCAGCAGCCAAATGATGCAATTAGAGGTCTTGCTGTCAACAAACAATCATGTAAATTTGTTCTCTCTGATAGGAATCAAGAAGGAGACATGACTAAGCATGTAATAGCAGGGGGCTGGGAGAGAAAGAAGTTGCCCGAAGCTTCCTAATGAGGAAAAAAGTTATTATAGAATGAAAACAGTGAAAAGGTGGAGATTTATGGGTGCCTCTCCAGGAACTGAGGAGGCCAGGTGGTACCCGAAAGTGGCTCCAGTATGAGTTTTAGGTAGTTCAGTCTCTCTCTGCAGGTGTGTTTTCCCTGCAGCACAAGTCACCTTGCACCAGGCTTGTGGGATGTTTGTCCTCATAAAATCACAGAATGGTTTGAGTTGGAAGAAACTTTAAAGCTTGTCTTAATTGTCCCCCTTAATTAGGATCCTGGTGATTACCTTTAACTGCTGGTGGCAGCTCAGCTCTGAGGGGGATGAGAACTGGCTGTCAGCAAATAAAGTATTTAGCTGGTCCTTGGTGAGGAAATGTGCAAGGCCAGGCTGGACACTGTTTGGAGCAGGCTGGGATCATGAAGGTGTCCCTGCCCATGGCAGGGGGTGGGATGACATAAGCTTTCCAATCAAAACCATTCCATGATTCTATGATTCTATGACATCTCTCTTTAGAGCAGGAAGTGATGAGATCCCAAAGCTTTGGCATCTGCTTAAAGGAACAGCCATCTCCATTGTATCCACAGTTCTTGGTCATCTCTTCCCACAACCAGACAGTGAGGAGCAATGGGTGGCATCGGTCCCCCGTGCTGTGCCTGGTGACATCTCGCTGGAGGACATGTTCCTGAAACACCTTGAAAAGAGTTTCAAAGTGAACCAGGCCCCCAGCACCCAGCCCAGCACCCTTCCCAGGGCAGGAATGGACCTTCCCATCCATTTCCATCCCCATCCCTGCACTGGCTGAGCCACCACTTGGATGTGTGCAATGCCATACACTGTCTGCCTGGTGTCCCCTGTACCCTGGGTGGCTCATCTTTTTGGGACATCAGGCTTTTCCCTCAGAGCATGGGCTGGGAGCTGCAGCCGTATGTCAGCAGCTGCTCAGCCCTTAAACATCCCTATAATCTCAGGATTTAGCATCGAAGCAGGAGCTCTCATAGCAGAGACGTGCAGGGATCAGACTTAAAAGAAGTCGCTGAAGTAGGCTGGGGAAGAGTCTTTGCCAAGTAACATCTGTCTAAGACAGTTAACATTAAGCACAAAAAAAACCTTCAACCCTTTTGTTCACTTCTGTTTAATGAGCGAGCGAGAGCTCAGTGCAGCCCAGTGTCTCATTTCACTTTCTCAACCAGGTCTTGCATAAGCCCATGTACTTACCTGATCCTTCCCTTCTCTTTCAAAACAGGCACGCCAGCCCAGCTGGCCTTTTGCTGACAGCTGTAGTGGCAATTTCCTACACAATCGCTATGCTGTACGAGGGGTGAGTAGCCGTGCAGAACTGGAGAGTTTCTAATTATTTCTACCAGCCTTATTCCCGAGGTTTCAGAGAACTGCACAGGTAGAGATGTTTTTTTCCAATTAATTCAGCGGGGAAGAATGAAAACAGAAGATTGTTTTTCAGTTGTTTTGATAATGGGCAGATTCCACTCTGAAACTATTTGCTGAGTTCTAGGAACATTTGTGCATTTTTTATTTTTATCAAAACGAGACCCTTTTTTCCTTTTGGGTGCCAGATTGTGTCTATAGAAGAACAATAAGGAAGGCAGTGAGAGGACTCATTGTGTCTTCAGAAGAGCCCCTACAAGAAGCACTTGGATTTTGTAGTTCCTTGGATGGGCTTCTCTGCTGTTTTGCACCACAATAGCCCAGCCAGCAGCACAGGATGGAGCAGCACAGAATAACTCCCAGAAGTAGCAGTTTTACTTCATCAGTGAAAGGTCTTTTGTATTTGCAAGGGAGGAGCAGATGCAGAGAGCCATGGTCTGCATGAGGGAGAGTCTGGGTGTGTGCTAAGCCTCGTCCTGCTCAGCACAGGGATGGTCCTGTAGTTGCTGCACAGTCCAGAGAGTCTGAGACCAGGATTGCCACGGCACAGGAGTAGTCAGGCTGTGCCAACCTGTGAAGGACAGATTTTGTAGACCCAAAAAAGTCTAGATTTTAATTCTAGTCTTGATTTTAATTCTTCCTCCTTATTTTTGCCTATGTCTTTTGTCTCTGCCCTTTCTCTCCCCAAATTCCCACCCTCCCAACTACAGGCCTTTCACAGAGGAAATCTATCGGCAGAAACAGAAGGGAGTGAAGAGCAAGTAGCCCCAGGTATGTTTGCTGATGGGCATTTCGGGGGCTGCTTTGCTGGGCTCCCCCACCAACGAGCACCCCTGCCCACTCCTGCCTTCCCCGGCTCCTCCAGAGCCCTTCCCACATTTCTCAAAGCATTTGAGCTTCAAGCCTCTGCAAAATCCCAGGCAGAGAGGCTTTTCACAGCAGCAGTTGTGTCTGCCTCTTGGCACCTGACCAGCAGCCCCCAAATTGTTTTGATTATACACTTGAGAATCAGTGCGAAGGAAAATTGCTGGGAAGCTTCAAGGCTCCAGGCTTAATCTGAATCAGGCAGAGAAAAACAACTATTGGCCATGGCAGGTGCTCCAGAGAGTGGCAGGGATGGTGTGAGAGGGCATGTGTTCCTGCTCATCCCTCAGGGAAATTGGGCATCCCTGCTCCAGCTGCTCCTTGCCTGAGCCAGGAACATTTCTGCCAGTGGGCTCACCCTAAAACCTCAGCCCAGGCTTGTTTGGGGGGCCAAAGACTTCTGCAAAAGCACAAGCTCCTGGACAGGCTCCTTTCCTGGGGGTTCATTGCTGTCCTGGAACTCCAGTGCATTTGCCTGCTCGTTGTTGGGAGAGTTGGGACAATCCTACATCACTGCTGAGGTTTTGGCAGCACCATAACTGCTGCTCTGACAGAGCTGCTGTGGCACCAGTGAGGTCCCCAATGGACTCTTGTCCCTTTGCCTTTTGCAGAGCACTCTCTCGGGTACCTCGTGCCTCTCCAGTCCCCACACTGTCCGATTTGCCCATTTTCCTACTGAGATGTATCTAGTAATTAGCCCAGCAACCCTTAATGAGCCAGCTGAGCTCCCTGCAGCACTGGAAGTGACCAGAGGAACAGCCTGAGCGTGGTGGCACCTCCTTGCCACGGCCCATGGGAGATGGAGGTCCCTGTCCCCAGGTCTCTGTCCAGGTCACTGCAGGTCCCAATGCTCTCCCAGGAGCGACACAGCACAGGACCTCCCCACCTCTTCTCCCACACCCATTATTGGAGATCTTCAGGGAAAAAGGAATTCCCTTTGGACTGGAGGGAAAGCAGAGTAATGATGGAGGCACCAGGGGCCTTTCCTAAGTGAGATCTGAGCATATGGAAGCATCAGCTCCAGCTGATCCTGAAGATCATCTGAAGGTGCTGCCTAAGAGCCACAGGAAGCAGACAAAGCTCAGGTGTAACAATGGAGAGGGCTCTGGAGCCCCTGAGGATTCAAACACGGCTGGGGAAGGAACAGAGGAATCTGCTGTGAGCTCAACAATGGCAAAATCTGCTGCAAACCCAACAACCAACCCCCTCATTTTTGGGAAAGGAACCTCCCCATCCAGATCTGCAGTTTCCCACTCGTGCAGAGCCCTGCAGCATCCCCACACAATTGCAGAGGCTCTGAGCAAAATGACTGAAAAGCAGGGATGTCAATTTACCACTTAAACAATAGCTTGGGGGGATGGAGGGGTGGCAGCTGTCCCGTGGGAAAGCCCCAGCATGGAGAAGAGTCAATCCCTACCTGCACCTCACAGATATCCCACCCCTGGCCATGTTGATGCCCCAGCCCCTCCTTTTCCCTGGGTCCACATGAGGGTCCTGCTGCCATTCCCACCACCCAGTGCCTTCCAGCTGTTTTTCACTGCCTTGCAGGGGCAGTGGGTGGGAGGGAGGGAGGAAGGGAAAGGTTTGTTTTTGCCTTCCGCACCGTGCAGCAGCCAGGTATGGATGTGCCCCCCTGCCCCTGCTACCAGCCTCGGCATGTCCCAGAATTTCCCAGCGCTGGATCTTGCCTTGAACAGAAAGACTCCAGAGGTGATGCTGCAGCCCCAGGCTCTGTTTTTACAGATTCCCAGAACAGTTTGAGAAATAAACTGTGAATGACCAAGCGAGCAGGTGCTGGAGAAGGGAGCTGTGCTGCTGCCAGCTCCCACACGGGCACTGGAACGCGGGGCCACATCTCAGCATCACATCATCCCCTCCACAGAGGGTCCTTCCTCTTCTCAGTGTCACCTCCATGAAACGGTTCCACTTCCTTTTGCTTTTGCACATTGTAATTAATTCACCCTCCAGGCATCGCTCAGCAGAATTAAAAGTGTTGGTCTCTTTTCAGTCCTGCCTCCATTTCCTCCGGAAGAGCTCACAAATGCTATGTTTGTGTTTCATCACTTCAGAACCATTAGACATAGATTTATTTTTTTATTGCCATCTCAACAACCTTCCTCTCAAAGATTTGGGCATAGTATTTTATTTTTAGATAAGTTTCCACATCCCCTTCACAGCTAATGTTTATAGACGGAGGCTAAACCAGCCCAGTACCCATAGCAACCATCGAGGAGAGGATACATTGCATTATTCAGACAATTTATGTCAGAGTTGCCAGTCCTGGCTCAAAGTCTCTGATGTCAATAAACTTGGATTTGTTGATAAGTGAAATCAGTATTTACTGAAGAAGCACGTGCTCATACGGGAAGAATTATTTCTAACGAGAACACAGCGAGGGCTGTATTTGTGCTGTCTCATTCCCGGTCTGGGGACCATGTGTGCCTTTCCCAGTCCCTTCTGCAAGGCCAGAGGGGACCCCAGTTGTACCATTACCCTCCCCAGACAATATCAGCCTCCTAAAATGTGTGTCTGTCACCATACACCCCAGTGGTGGAGCTGATTCCCATCCCATGCCCACAGCATCCCATGAGCACAGGGATTTGATGCTGTGCTGGGACTGGCTTCACAGACTCCTTCCCCCTTGATCTGCCATTTCTAGCCCTTCCCACTTTCCTGCCATTCTGTGGCAGCTTTGCATTGCACAAGGTTTTTTTTCTGGGGCTATGCCAGACACATCCCTGGTTTTAGTAGTTCTTCCCACAGCAGCCAGCATGGCTTAAACATCTTTGCCTTCACAGAACTGGTTCTGGCTGCCATAAAGTTGGAGTTCATCAGTTTAGAGGCATCTGCTCTCTTCCTTGAAGAGGGAAGATGAGGAGCTGGAAGCTGATGTCCCAGCCCATCTTATGGGGTCTGAGCCCACCTTTCTCCCTGGGGCAGGGGGTGGCCCTGGCCAGGACCAGTCCCAGGTGGTGCTGTGCTGCTCCCTGGGGCTGCAGGGAGGGAAACACAGAGACACCATTTATGTTGTTTTATGTTATTTAACAACAAGGGATTAGGGGACTCTCCTTGGTTATAATGAAAAAAAAAGTGATTCCTCTCCAATTGCCTAATATTTCCAAGAATTTGAGATTACACAGGGAGGGGGTGAAACCTTCAAGCTGAGCACAAAGTGCTGGTGGTGTCGCAGCTGTTGCCTCTCTTCCTGGCTGCAGCTGGGACATGTCCTGCATGGATGCAGGGATGGATCTCCTGGGCCCTGGGTCAGAACCTGAGTCCTGCTGCTTCCAAAGGAGAGACCTGCCCTGTGGGATTCCCAGGACCAGCTGGCTGCAGCCCCAGCTCCACGCCTCCACAGGCAGGCACATCCCTCCGGCTCTTGCAGAGACATCAAGGACCAAATGGGGTCCCTGGAAATGGGGTCATGGGGCCATTTTCATAATTTCATGCCTTCAAAATCCAGCATGGAGCTTTCTGGGCCCACTGGAGCTTGGCAAGGAGGTTGTTTGCAGCCTTGGGGATTGCCTCACGTGATGCTGTGTGCTGACGCCACAGATAACACTTCCTTTGAAGTTTGGGATATTTCTCCAGAGCAAACACCAGGAAAGGAGAAACTAGTTAAATCTCAACTCCTACCTGGCATGGACAGCTGGGTCACCAAGGCCATCGCTCTGTGCTGCCTCAGGTCCCCCCATCCCACAACGCAAGCTCTGTCCCCACCCTCATGGAGATTTTCTCTGCGTGGTTGCTTCCTTGGCTCCCCCACGCACATCTCCCTTCCATGGAACTGCATGTGGTAATTCCTTGGGATGAGGGGATCATCTATGCAATAAACACCCCAGCAATAGGGATGTGGGGCCGGCTCCACACTCATGCTTCATCCAGGAACACTTTGAGAGATGGAGGCTGCATCCTGTGGTCCTCTCCCTGACAGTGGTGACATCCAGAAGCAGGGACACATTCCCGAAGGCCCTTCCCTCCATTGTGACCGCCCATAACCCTGTGCCCGTGTTTGCTTTCGCCTGGGGAAGCTGCACTGCCTTGCCCCAGGGGAGGGACAGCCACCAGCCCTTACGTGGCAAACAAACTCAGAGAATAAACACGTGGCGCAATCCGGGCAGCACGTGCGGCACTGGCAGCATTGGGAATTCGCCGTTCCCGCCAGGCTCCTGCTTGCTGAGTCTGCGCTTTGGCTGTTTGGGAAGATGGCAGGAAATGGGGGGCTCAGGGCTCTGGTGGGGGCTCCCAAACCCATCCCAATGCCGAGGCAGAACCTTGGCTTTTTTGCCAGCAATAATTGGGATTTAATGTAAAAGCAAAGATGAGCTTTGAGCTTTGGAGGCAGTTTGGACACTGCTTAATTGGGGATCCCTTAATCCAGAGAAGGTGGACAAGGGACACAACAGAATGTACCTTTACAGGGTAATAAACCAGTCTGTTCTATCCCTGTTGTGTAGGGAGAACAGTCTGGACTTTAAATGGTCACAAAGCAAGGGGGATAATGCCTTGGTGGGAAACTCTTCCCATGTGGGAAACTCCCAGTGCTGGAGCCCAAACAAATGCCTGGGGCAGGATGGGGATCCCGGGGCTGAGCTGCATGGGCGCTCCTGGCAGGCCCATGTTCAGGGTCTGGGATGTAGGCAGTTCCCAACTCATGGGTGTCCAGGGAAAGCTCTGAAATTTCCACCAGTGCTGAGCAGCAGCAGCACCCCATGCCCACTGTCCCCCTGCCCATGGCATCACCCCCATCTGGGACAGGGTGGAGAAGACTCCATCCAACCCAACCCAGCCCACTTCCACCCTCACTCCGGGGGTCCTTACGCACGGAGCTCCCGCCATGAGGCAGAGGACAAGTTACGAGGCTGTTTTCTTTAATTTTCACACTCGAAAGCCGCCCCGAGACAGCCCAGTGAGCTGCATCCTGCTTGGATCCTATTTCAAAGGAAAAAAATGGTAGGAATGTGCTGCTTTTTCCATGTTGCGTTTTCTTCGCGGAGGAGCTGTTTATGGAGCGCGGCTCCTTTCCCAGCCAGGGTCACAGGAGAGCTCAGAGCCACCGGAGTCCTGGGAAGATGTCGAGGCCGGGCTCTGCCTGCTGGGATGGGAGCCTCGAGGGTCCTGGATTTGGGCACTGGCTCATCCTTTGCCCAGCTCAACTCCCCCAGATCCCAACCTCTCCGCCCTGCTCTGGCCTCAGCCCCTCTGGACCCACAGGAGCAGATGTGGGACCTGACAGGAAACATCTCCAGGCTCGAAGCCCTCAGCACCACTACCCTTCCCTCTGCCAGCTCCTGCCTGGCACTGCCCACCCGGCTCCCTGCCTTCTCCTGGGCTTTAACTTCTGTCCTGCTCCCCCTGCCAACCATCGCTATTTCCATGGGAACCTTCCTGCAGTCCCAGCAATGCATCCACTGGGGTCACCAAGCCTCCCTCTCCCCTGTGCCTTGTGTTCCAAGCCCAGTTGCTGCCTGTCTCCAGTTACAGGTGACATTTCTCTCTAATCCCAGAGAAGCTGAAGGAAACTCTGTTCTTCGGAAGGGAGCAGAAGGTGCTGGAGCTTGGGGACACATCCAGAACATGGAGACACCTTTGTTCATGCTGGCAGGATGCTGCTGCATCTGAGTGAACTATGGGCGAGAGGATGGGATGAAAGGGGATGGAAACTGGGAGCAGGGGATTTCCAGGCTTGGAGCTGCATCATGCTGGGCACAGGGATGGTGTCTCTGAGGGACCTCTTGCCACCCCTTGCCTGGATAACTCCAGGGGATTTGGGGATTTGGGACGTGTCTCAGGCTTTCAGATGCTCTGTTAATCAAATCCCAAATGCTAAAAGGAATCAAGAGACATGAGAAGTGTTGCAAAAGAAGCAGAGTGTGGGGGAAGGAAACAAATAAAGCCACCCCCCGGTCCCCAGAGAAGGAGAAGCTTCTGCATCATATCTCATCTGGGAAAAATTATATGTTGGGAATTACGTGCTTCTTCTGAAAAGCCTTAAAGAGATTTAATAAAATGAGACAAGCTAATAATATAGGGAATGAATAGCAACCCTGGATGCTGCATCTTGATTTAATCAGATGCTTTTCCTCAGGGGGACAAGCAAGAACCACGGCTAAAGCCTCCCTTCCCTTCCCTACCCAGCTGCTCCTCTTTTCCTCTGGCCATTCACTTCTTCTCCCATCCCAGGGGAGCAGCCAGGGCAGGATTTGGGGTCCCACAGTTCCCTGCTGTTCACCAGCAGCTGCTGGGAAAGGCACAGCCCACAGTGGTTCTTTGGGAGCTGAGTAAGGAGCTGGACACCAGCTTGCTGTACACCCCCAGGGAGAGGGGCCCTGTCCAAAGGACACTCCTGAGGGGGAAAAGCAAGAACTGGGGAGCCAGAAGAGCTGGGCTGGAGAGTGGGCTTGGCTCTATATGTGTGGTTTCTCCAGAGCCAGGGAATGCTGTGTGCTGCTGCACAGGGTCTGAGCCCTTGGTAGAGTGTGAAGCATCTTAACAGCAATGATAAGGAGCTCATGTGGAACGTGCTCGTCTCCCGTGGCCTGGGAGAGCTGCAGAGTCTGCACGTGCCAGGTGGGAGCTGCACAAATGCCTCTTCCAGTCCTGTTTCACTACTTGGATCTGCAGGACCCGGCCGTGAACTGAGGCCCCAGGGGGATGATCCTTCTCAGCTCCACAGCACACTCAGAAACCAAACTAATGTTCTGATGTAATTGTCCTTTTCCGAGTATCCCCCGCTCGCCTGTCCCTGTGCTGGGCAGCCTGGTGCTGCTCCTGCTTCCTGGAACATTTTGCTTCCTATATTTTTGCCGTGGTGCTGCTGCTGTGAGCTCTGTTTTGCTGCTGCACAGTTCGTCCAAGCCAGGCCCTGGGGAGCCACATGTTCTGTCGCCGGGATGTTTGTGTGACTTTCGTGGAATTTCCTTTCCTTAGCCACTTGCTCGCGGACACAGGGTGGGTTTTGCTGGTTGGCAGGTGGCTGGTAAACCAAGGAGGGTGAAAATAGGGAGGGAAATAGCAAGAAAACAAGGATTGATCTGTGCTGAAGGTGATTCCATTAAAGGTGTCACTGGGCTTTGTGCAGAGCATCCTCCCTGCGGCTCTGGCTCTGCTGAGCTGCTGCATGAAAGAGCCTCTATCCTTCAAAACCAGGCAAGGAGCAAAACATCCCACAAATAGCAGGGGTGAACTCTGGCAGCCGTGGGGGAAATGCCCTTTTACCTGCCTCTGCTTAAGCCTTGGGCTATTTGCAGTCAGGTCAGAAATAGGTGGTGATTTGTAAAAGAGTCATAACCGTGGGAAGGCTTTGCCTTGCAGCGAGGTGGATCCTTTATCATCAATCACTGACAGCGGCTCCCAGCAAATGTGCTTTGCTCTTACAGAAGATGAGTTTCTAGATGAGCCCGGGAGGACTCAGCTAATGCTGTGTAATGCTCCTGGGCTCTGCATGACTCTGTGAGGAGCTGGGCTCTGGGATGGCACAGACAGTGCCCATATGCTCTTTTCCTGGGAGCTCCCACCACCACTGGCTCTCCTCCACCCACCCTGGGTCCCTGATGTCCTGCTCTCACTGTCAGGGGGTCCTTGGCTCTGGTCTTATTCCACCAAGCCCACAGGATCCCAGTGCACATCTGTCTCCTGGCATGCTCTGCCCAAAGAACTGTATAGAAGGAGCAAATGGATTTTTTTCCTGTCAGCCAGGAGCAGGTTTCAAGCAGGCTATTTTTACCTGTTCCTGACTCTATTAATAGTTGTACGGCCAACAATAAATGCTGATCGAGATATTCGATTTGTCTGTCCTCCAGAGGTTGCCACTTCCTATTCCCCCTGTTGTTTTCCATCAACTGCTTCAATTAAATGATCTTTTTGTTATTTGGGGTGATACATTTGGGCTTTGTGTTCTGCTATTAAACCTCTTTGCTGTCTGCTGTCTCACACACAGATGAATAAACACAGGAAACTGTCCCACTTTCTCTCCTCCAAGTGTCCTTGTGCCTCCGGGCAGGATGTTTCCCTGCAGGCAGGGATGGGGCTGTACAGGTCTGTTTAAGTTGATGCTCCCTTCCACCCCACAGACAACCACAATTCCTCTGTAAGCCTTCCAAGAGTGTTTCAATTAATATCCAAGCATGAGACCACACTCAGGGGAAAGGAGAAGCTCAGCCCCATCCATTTCCTAAGTGGTGCTGATGAAAGGCACCACTCTGCCCCAGTCTGAGTGTTCTGGCTGCCCCTGACGTCCGTCTCTGTGTTATAGGGAGACTTCTGCTGCCCCAAAACTTTTGCCAAGTTTTTTTGGTTGGTGGGAGTTTTTTTTAATTTTTTTTTTTTAAATTTTATTTTTTATCATAGAACAGTCTGGGTTGAAAGGGACTTGAAAGCTCATTTTGTTCCACCCCCTGCCATGGGCAGGGACACCGTCTGCTAGACCAGGTTGCTCCAAGTCCCGTCCAACCTGGCCTTGGACACTTCCAGCAATGGGTGCAGCCGCTCTGGGTAACCTGTGCCAGTGCCTCACCACCCTCACAGGGAAGAATTTCTTCCCAGTATCCCATCTAATTCTGCCATTTGTCAGTGTGAAGCCATTCCCTCTTGTCCTGTCACTCCATCCCTTGTCCACAGTCCCTCTCCCTGGCTCTTGGAGCCCCTTTAGGCACTGGAAGGGGCTCTAAGGTCTCCCCGGAGCCTTCTCTTCCCCAGGCTGACCATTTCCAGTTCTCCCAGTTTTCCCAGTACGGCACCGTTCCCGTTCCCGTTCCCGTTCCCGGCCCTGCACGCGCTGCCGCCGGCCGGACTCTCGCCTGTCCCCTAGCGGGGAGAACAGGAGCTGCAGCGGCACCGCTCCGCGCCCCGGCACCGGCACCGGCACCGACACCCGCACTGGGACCGGCACCGGCACCGGCACCGGGATCGAGGTCGGGGTCAAGGGAAAGCCGCCATCCTAAGCGCCTCCGTCAAGGGGACACGGTGCAGCCCCCAGCCCGCTCTGCAGCCCCCGGTGGGACCGGGACTTCTCTTTGCTCCCGGCCCCGCGCACCGGAGCTCGCACCGAACGGCGTCTTTTCCCCTGCCTTTCGGGCATTTGCACCGGGCAAGTGTAAGCCGGAGCAAAAACACGGCAGGGAGTGGCGTGGGACCCTCTGCAGCCTCGCCCCCGGTTCCTGCAGCTCGGGGTGACCCCACTCCCCGAGCCCCGGGAGCCCGCACCGGGCTGAGAACGGGACAGGTACAAAGCACAGAGACTCCGTGCTGAGATGCAAAGAGATCTTTGGAAGGGACCGAGAGTGTGAGCAGGTCTGCGAGAGGGAGTTCGAAGCACCGGGAGTTTCAACCGGGCTGCGAACGGGACCGGGCTGTGCATCTCCGGGAGCGCGGATCGGGATGGGAACGGGATCTGGCCGTGCACCTCCGGGAGTGAGAACCGGGGAGAGAACGGAACCCGGCAGAGCAGCACCGGGAGTATGAAGCTGGATGGGAACGGGATTGGGCTGCGCAGCAGCAGGACTGCGAACGGGACCGGGAACGGGACAGGGGTGCCAAGCACCCGGAGCCCCAACCGGGCTGCGAACGGAACCGGGAAACCGAGCCCCAGGAGTGCGAACGGGGCTGCGGACGGGAGCGGTGTGCTCATCCCGGAGCCCGGCGGGGGGCGCGGGCCGGGCCGGGCGCGGAGCCGGGCGCTGACTCAGCCGCCGCCGCCCCGGGCCGTGACGCGCCGAGGGGCGGTCGCTGCCGGCTCCATATAACGCGGCGGCCGCCGTGCAGAGCTCACACCGACCCTTCTGAGAGGGAAGAGGGGCTGAGCAGCCGGGCAGGCAGCGCCTTNGAAGGGGCTCTAAGGTCTCCCCGGAGCCTTCTCTTCCCCAGGCTGACCATTTCCAGTTCTCCCAGTTTTCCCAGTACGGCACCGTTCCCGTTCCCGTTCCCGTTCCCGGCCCTGCACGCGCTGCCGCCGGCCGGACTCTCGCCTGTCCCCTAGCGGGGAGAACAGGAGCTGCAGCGGCACCGCTCCGCGCCCCGGCACCGGCACCGGCACCGGCACCGACACCCGCACTGGGACCGGCACCGGCACCGGCACCGGGATCGAGGTCGGGGTCAAGGGAAAGCCGCCATCCTAAGCGCCTCCGTCAAGGGGACACGGTGCAGCCCCCAGCCCGCTCTGCAGCCCCCGGTGGGACCGGGACTTCTCTTTGCTCCCGGCCCCGCGCACCGGAGCTCGCACCGAACGGCGTCTTTTCCCCTGCCTTTCGGGCATTTGCACCGGGCAAGTGTAAGCCGGAGCAAAAACACGGCAGGGAGTGGCGTGGGACCCTCTGCAGCCTCGCCCCCGGTTCCTGCAGCTCGGGGTGACCCCACTCCCCGAGCCCCGGGAGCCCGCACCGGGCTGAGAACGGGACAGGTACAAAGCACAGAGACTCCGTGCTGAGATGCAAAGAGATCTTTGGAAGGGACCGAGAGTGTGAGCAGGTCTGCGAGAGGGAGTTCGAAGCACCGGGAGTTTCAACCGGGCTGCGAACGGGACCGGGCTGTGCATCTCCGGGAGCGCGGATCGGGATGGGAACGGGATCTGGCCGTGCACCTCCGGGAGTGAGAACCGGGGAGAGAACGGAACCCGGCAGAGCAGCACCGGGAGTATGAAGCTGGATGGGAACGGGATTGGGCTGCGCAGCAGCAGGACTGCGAACGGGACCGGGAACGGGACAGGGGTGCCAAGCACCCGGAGCCCCAACCGGGCTGCGAACGGAACCGGGAAACCGAGCCCCAGGAGTGCGAACGGGGCTGCGGACGGGAGCGGTGTGCTCATCCCGGAGCCCGGCGGGGGGCGCGGGCCGGGCCGGGCGCGGAGCCGGGCGCTGACTCAGCCGCCGCCGCCCCGGGCCGTGACGCGCCGAGGGGCGGTCGCTGCCGGCTCCATATAACGCGGCGGCCGCCGTGCAGAGCTCACACCGACCCTTCTGAGAGGGAAGAGGGGCTGAGCAGCCGGGCAGGCAGCGCCTTCCTCCTTCTTCTCCTCTCCTTCTCGGCGCAAGCTGCACTTTTGCCGGCGTCAATGAAACTGGCGGCGATGATCAAGAAGATGTGTCCCAGCGAGGCCGAGCTGAGCATCCCCGCCAAGAACTGCTACCGCATGGTCATCCTGGGCTCCTCCAAGGTGGGCAAGACGGCCATCGTCTCGCGCTTCCTCACCGGCCGCTTCGAGGAGCAATACACGCCCACCATCGAGGATTTCCACCGCAAGTTCTACAGCATCCGTGGCGAGGTGTACCAACTCGACATCCTGGACACGTCGGGCAACCACCCCTTCCCAGCCATGCGCCGCCTCTCCATCCTCACAGGTACTTGTCAGAGGGTCCCTCTGCTAGATTCCTGCTCCATTTGGGGATGTTTTTCCAGTCCTGGGAGGAGGGAGGTAGGATTTTTTGTGTTCAAGTGGATGGGCAGCTCTTCTCGGTGGACTGGAGGATGCAGGACCCAGGTGCTGCCTGGTCCTTCCTTCTCCAAGTCTATTTGGCTTAGGAGTGGGTCTCTGTGTGTCCCCGTCCCTGCAACAATCTCATGTTCCCTCTTTGTCCCCAGGAGACGTGTTCATCCTCGTGTTCAGCCTGGACAACCGAGACTCCTTTGAGGAGGTGCAGCGCCTGAAGCAGCAAATCCTAGAGACCAAGTCGTGCCTGAAGAACAAAACCAAGGAGAACATAGAGGTGCCCCTGGTCATCTGCGGCAACAAGGGCGACCGGGACTTTTACCGGGAGGTGCAGCCCCGGGAGATCGAGCAGCTGGTGGGAGGGGACCCCAAAAAATGCGCCTACTTCGAGATCTCAGCCAAGAGGAACAGCAGCCTGGACCAGATGTTCCAGGCGCTCTTCGCCATGGCCAAGCTGCCCAGCGAGATGAGCCCTGACCTGCACCGCAAGGTCTCGGTCCAGTACTGCGATATCCTGCACAAGAAGGCACTGAAAGGCAAAAAGCTGCTCAAAGAGGGGGGCCGGGGCGGCACAGAGGAGGCTTACGGCATCGTGGCCCCCTTCGCCCGGCGGCCCAGCGTGCACAGCGACCTCATGTACATCCGGGAGAAAGCCATTGGCGGCGGGCACGGCAAGGAGAAGGATCGCTGCGTGATCAGCTAGAAGCCCCCGCTCGCCACAGGAAGGAAGGAAGGAAGGAAAGAAAGAAGGAAAGGAGGGGGGAAAGGTGCTCGTTTCCGAGTTGACTTTGGGCAAAGGAAGGACCGAGCAGAGAGGGCGTCGCCTCTCCCCCAGCCTCCCTCCTCCCGCTTTCATCATCTCCCTCTTTGGGGGTGCATTTTGGGAGCGAGGGATGCGAAGGGGGAGGCTTTGGAGGGCAGGAGGGGATGTCACTGGGAACAGCCTCCTCCTCTGGGCAAAGAGACAATGAAAGGGTGAGCTGCTGGGCAGCCAGGTGGGAGGATGAGTGTGGAGGGCACAGACCTCGGTGTTTCTTTCCCTCCCAAACCACCCAGCCTCAGGCACTGCCCTCAGGAGGGAGGGCAGGGGCCTGCCAGCACCTGCTTGGGGCTTTGGGTTTGGTTCTTGTTTATTTTTTTCCAACTTGAGAAGCTGTGCACGGACTCTGGCTCTGTGTTGTGTGTTCATCTGTGTCTGCAAAACACATACAGAAGACACTCCTAAGCTGTTGCAAAGACATTGCAGAGTTACAGCCCCAATGGACCAAAAAACTGACTCTTGTTTACATTTGTCTTGTTTGATTTGCAAGATTTGGGGAGGGTGGGGGGAGCGGGAAGGATTTTACAAAATAAAATAATAGGCACTTTATGTAGGTATTGTTTGTCATTGACATGAACAAAAAAAAAAATCTTCAAGTGTTTCTACCGTGGGTGAAACTTGATGTTTTATTTTTTCTACAAATTAATAAAATCTTTTAAAAAATGACACCCGTGGGTTTGTTTTTGCTTCCTTGCCCTATCCCATAGCAAAGCCTGCTAAACAAAAGGCCTGAGCTCTGAGGTGGCAAAGCCTCTCACTGGAGCGCTGTATTGCCCCATTTTCTCCGGCTCCCAGTGCAAAGGTTCCCGCCTCTGCAAGCCGCTGGGTTTTTGCCACACAGGGTAACGAGGGGCCACGCAGGGAGTTACTCACTCCAACGGGTCACTGAGCCAGCACTCTTTCCTCACTCCGCTGCGCTGAGTGACGGTGCTGCCAGCCCCATGACACGCCGGGCAGTGGCATGTTACTGCCTGCAGTCACCCAGCAAACTGACATCACTTCGTTATAAAGAGCTGATTGTGTTTCATGCTCTTTCCCGATTAACTAAGGACACTTTAATGATGTCAACACAGACTGATTCATTGGCACCCCAGCTGAGATATTGTTTTTATTCTGCAATATGAGTAAAGGAAGTGCTTTGCTCAAAAGGTCACCTTTACATCTGATGGTTTTTAATCTCTTCCCAGTAACAAGTTGCAGTAATCATTGCTAGAAGTGAAAGGGAGACAGGATCGCTCTTCAAAGAAAGCTTTTCCCAGCTCCAGCTTCTCCTCCAGTTCATTTTCAACCCCCGCTCCCCCCTCATTCGGGAGCACAAACCTGTGTTTAGCACATATTAATGGCAAAAAAAATCATATTGAAGCCACAAAACAACGGTGGAGGAGTGAGACTGCAAAGCAAACCACCTCAGTTTCACTTGAAACTTGGATTCAAGTTGACAGAGTTAACTTGTTCCTGAACTAAGTGCCAGACATTTCTTTGGCAACAAGTTGTTTCTTCCAGCTCTGCCTATGCCTGATTTCACAGGAACAGCAACTGGCAAAAGAATGGAAAACATCGTCCAGGCATGAGACACAGGAATTTATTGAGCTGGGACAGGCAACGGCTGGTGGAAAGGCAATTTCAGCAATAAAAAATGTGTACATTGTGCTTTGTTTATTTCTGTGTTCTGCTTTACTCAGCGTTTACACACTGGCACCTTCCCAAAGAAAGTACTAGTACAGTATCCCAGTGGGGACAGAGTAAATCTCTGAGATACAGGTGAGTTGCAACCATCCCATTCCCACCGAGCACAATTACCTGCTCAAGCTCCTCAAATGTCTGTGGTTGTAGGAAGCCCTTGGATGTGGAACTTACCTGTTCTGTTGAGCCTGACTTTAGTATGGAATAACTAAAAGCTTTTATAATTTATGCCCTTTGTTTTGATCCTTGCCCTTCCTCTGTTTTAAGAGGGAAATAAACTGGAGCTGGGCCCAGGATCCCATGTGCTGCCAACATCCTGCCCCTGCTCTGCCCACATCCACTCAGTGAACACGCAAGAGGGGCAGTTCAGAATTTATAAATCTTTATTTGACTCATTTCAGACACAACCACCAATTGTTTATAAAGAAAAATACAGAAGTAATTGAAAGCAATCATTCCTCTTCCAACACACAGTGAATGGAAAGTGTACCAGAGACTCTTTCCAAGAGCAGTGCCAAACAGTTCGTGTTTCCCTCTTATGTCCCCTTCTGATGTTTGGCCATTTTTAAGTACAAAAAAAAATTGCAGAAATGCCCCCTTTTTCACCAGCAGGTACTTTGACCCTTAGTAAGGAGAAAGCAAAATGTCTCCTGCTTGTTTAAATGTAAAAAAGAAGAACCCCACCCCGAGAGAAAACAGGAGATGGGATATGTAAGTGCACAGTCCTGCAGCAGATCAAGGGAACGTGCCGCTGCCATCGCCCCAGGACAGCACACGGTGTCCTGGCTCGGTGTCACACACCCACAACGCCACAGCACCGTGACCACAAAACCTAAAGAAAGAAAAGTCAACTTCTGCCACCCTGTTCAGCCTCAAGAGGAGGTATCTCAGACCCGGAGAGTGGAGCTGTGCCTCTCCTACTCCTTGGGGATTTCAAACATGCAAAGGCTCTTGTACTTCTGCAGCAGTTCGTTTTTGGTCCGGACCTGCTCCCGCAGGTTCTGCAGCTGCTGCTGCTGCTGCTCTGGGCTCACCCCGATGCCAGGCATGGAGCTGATCAGTTTCCTCATCTCCTGGAACTTGTTCTTGAGCTCATTCAGTACCTGGTGAACATCCTGGCTGTCCTTGTCCATACTGCAGAGGAGAGAAAATTGAGACACTGTGAATTCTCCTATTGAAAATGCTGTAATTTCCAACACAACCAGGATTTAAACTGGAATTCACTGGGAGAATTGCTCTTGGTATCTAGCTACACACACCTGATTCACCTATCCCTATAAAAGGACACAGATGGATATATAGACTGGGTAGCTTACAGGCAAACTGGTTTCCTTCAAATTTCCAGCACACTATTCTGTCACCTCAGGATGCATTAATCAGGTTAGGAGCTGCTCTGCAGCTTTCAAACAACCCCCCTGGAGCAGGCTAAATTCTCCCTCTGAACTCCTGTACCTCTCTTTGGGGAAGGTAAGATTGCATATGAGCTGTATGAAGTCACCTGGAAAAAAAGATCTCGGTCTCACCCGTGACCTGTTGCTGCTGTAATACAAAAAAATCAATGCAGTCAAACAGCTTGACAGCAGAAAACAGAAACTGTTCCCCAAAGTGTCACAGAGTGCCCAAAGGCAGAGAAAATGGTACTTTGGAGCTTTAAAAGGAGTCTCTGGGGATTTATACTTAATAAAAGAGAAGCAGTGGGGGTTTTTTGGGTTGGTCTGGGGTTTTTTTTAAGAGCAGCAGAATTGGCTCTGCAGCCAGCTCTGTGCTTTTCAAGGCTCAGTGTTGTCTGAGGCAGCGTCTGCCCTTGAACCCTCATTAGTATCTGACTCAGCTTTGTTAGCACCAGCAAGAAGTTTTACTGATTCCAGGCAAAAAGCAAGTCCCCGCTTCCAGGCTGCCTGTTAATAGGGAGAGTGGGATTCTAATGGTCTTTGAAAAACTGGGAGCCTGTTCAATAGCCAGACCTAAAAATAAATCTGCTTGGCATGACCAGGGCAGAGAGGTGCTCGATTATAACTTTGGGGAATCGTGACATGGCTGAGAGTAAAACTTTTAAGCAGATGGCCGCCGCTTGTTTCAAAAGCCTGTTGGAACAAAATATTCATTATTCCCTTCTAAATAAAACCGCAGCTGGTACTATAATGTCTCCCCATTATGCAGGCACTCAGGGCCAGGCTGGCAGTGGAAAAATACAGGCACACACACACAACTAACCCCACAGCACATCTGGGGAAGGATGGGGTGACATTGTCCTTAATCCACCACAGCTGCAGGCTGGCTTTGACAGGGATGTCCTCTCCATATCTCATTCTCTTCCCCAGACAAAGAGAACTGACAGCTGCCTGTTGTCTGGTTGATCAAAAGGGATAAATATTTCAGGCTTGGTGGGGCTTTTTTCCTGATGGGTGGCTGGATCAAGCCACTGAAGCAATTCCGTGTTTGGAGGCACGGAGAGGTGGGCGTGAGGAGGTCTGGGAAGTGCCTGCACTAACATGGGATCCAACCATAGCCTGTGTTGATGGACTGGGCACAAAACCTGCCTTAAGGCACAGCGTTCTCCACCGCACCAGCACAACCCACCATCAGTGGAGCCACACAGTGGGACCTCAGCAGTGATGCTGTTGACTGTACAAGGCTGAAAATATCAGCTGACCCTGCTTAGGAAAACTTTCTCCAGACACAAATAACAGGAAACAGCACCTGTCCTTGAATGTCAGCAAATTTACGCGATACATCCTCGCTCCGGAGCACAGAGTCACCTTGGAGATGTGTCTTCATGGCTGAGTCAGTGTCAGAACAGCAGGGCTGGGCTCTGCCACTCGAGGCAGTGTTAGAGGACAGCCCGTTTGCCATCTGCCAGGGACAGGAGGCACAACATCCCACCGCTGGCCGCTGTGGTGCCACCTTTCTGCCACACTGTTCAGCACCTACGTCAGCCCAAGTTGCCGCGGAAATGCCACACGGGAAGCCAGGGGAGGTATCTGGGCAGTAGGAGTGGGTGGCTCGGTGGGACAGGACACAAGATATCCCCAGGACTGTCATTTGTGAGTCACTACGACCTGATCAGTGACACCACAATCCGGGAGGTCTCAGCCCATGGCTACTGGCCACTTTGCTGATGTACACGCACGTAACCTGGAAGGGGATTTAGCTTCACTCTGGTCTGCACAGATCAGAGAGAATCAAGGTCAGGGGGCAACTTGATGGCCCACACGTAGCACAATGGGGAAACTGAGTGAAATCACAGGGTTTGTGTTCTCATGCCCATTCTGGACTGGTGTTGAGGGTGTTCATTCCCATGGATTGGGCTGCTTGGGCTCCAGAGCCATTAAGGATAGACCTCTCTCACCTTTCAGACATGCTTGTCCCAAGTGAAACATCAGCAGGACACAAAGCAGCTCCTAAATGAGTGCACAGAGGAAGGGCAGGAAGAAGGCAATTCATGCTTCCCATGCCCACTGCCTCGCCCTGCAGGTGTGCCCAGGTGAGTCTGCCTGGATGGATTTCCATGGCAGAGCCATTCCCTTTCTAGGAAGTCAGATGAGCATCTCTGGAGGGGTTATCTTGGGCAAAAAACTACATCAGTTCTCAGGACCCTTGTACCAGCACCTTTCACCTGTACAGGGCTTATCTTCAGCTAGGAAGAGAATAGTTTAAGTCCCACTGAGGAAGCCATCCTCCTTTTCGCAGCTGCCCAGAAATGGGCTGCGTTCCTGACGTACTGCCTGTACTTTCTGAGGCTGTTATCAGCCAAAGAGTACAGTTCTCTGGAGCAATAACCCAGCGGACAGACAGTGCTCCTGCTCCAGATACACACTGTACAGGGCAGTGTACCTGGGCCATGGGAACACCTGCACTGCTCAGGTGAACCCCAACACCACCCAGGCACTGGCACGACTCAGAGCAGAGATGCACTTGGGGCTGTGCCAGCTCCCTCTGACACTCCTCCCAGGAACTCCAGCTGAGAGAAAAGGGGCGAAGGAGATGGTGGGAGGTTGGAGAGCATCGCTAGACGGGTGACCCCATTGACCTGCTACCTGTTCAGGGCTTTCTGGGGAAGCGGGGCCTGGGAGAGCATCACTCGAGGGAGGATCCATTAGCCCAGCTCCCTACTGAAGATGTGAGGATGCTAAGGATGCTGAGAATGCTAAGGATGAGAAAGCAACTTAAAGACGGAACACCATAACTCTGCTCCCTGTCCAGGACATCCCACAGATGCTGTGGTTGGCAGAACATCTCTGGAGAGGGAACCCCATTGTCCTGCTCCCCATCCAGAGCATCCTGGGGATGCTGGGAGCCGGTTGAGCATCCCTAGAGGGGGCATCCCACTGCCTCACTCCCTAGCCAGGGCATCCCCGAGGATGCTGTGACTCGGAGGACATCACTGGCGAAGGGACCCCTTAGCCCTGCTCCTCACGCAGGCCCCCCGAGGGCTCCGGTGTGAGGCAGCACCGTCCGGGCAGGGCCGCGGTGCCCGGCGGGGCGGGGGGTGGCGGTGGCCGCGCCCGCCGTTACCATTTGATGATGTCGTGGACGAGCGGCAGGAAGGAGAACTCCTCCTGCGCGGGCGGCAGCGGCGGCGACTTCTGCTCGGCGGGCGGCTCCGGCGGCGGCGGCTCCTCAGCGGCGCGGCCCGCGGGCCCGGACGCCATGGCGGGCCCGGCAGTGACGGAGCGGGGCNCGCTGAGACCCCCAGTGATCCCCCTGAAACTTTCAGTGACCCCCCCTTCAACGCCTAGTGATCCCCCAAATGCCTCCACAGTGATCCCGCCTGTGCCCGCAGTAATGCCCGTGCACCCCACCGGTGATCCTCCCTGAGACCCCCCAGTGATCCCTCCCTGTGCCCCGCTACTGATTCCCCCTACACCACGCCAGCGACTCCCTGCACCCCTCAGCGATCTGCCTGCGATCCCCAGGGATCCTCCCCTTACACCCTGCAGTGATCCCACCTCCCATCCGAGCCCCACACAGGAGAGATTGTGGGGTCCCTCACCACAAGGCCAGGGTGAGGAGAAGGGGTGCTAGGAACCATCCAGGGACCCCCACGAACCACCCAGAGGTCCCAGAAAACATCCATGAGTCCCAGTAACCATCCAGGGATCACAGGAGCCATCCAGGGATCCCAGGAAACACCCAGGGGTCCCAGGGGCTGGCCATGACTCCCAGCCCCTCAGCACACTTGCATTGGTGTCCCAAGTCTCTATACACCTTTCTCTTTCAAGCCAAATCTGAGGAAAAAATTGCATTATTTTGTGTAAATAACCACAGCAGGGTTTAGCTGTCTCTTATATCCCAGCTTTCCATGACGTTGTTTTGTTATTTGGTGTCCTCAGTTTGACTTTAATGCAAATGGGGACGATATGGGCTGGATGATGGAGATGTGGTCTTTGAAATGACATAAGGACGGATGTTTACGTGGGACCAGACTTTCTACTCAAGCATGGCCGGCGTCAGTTGGAGGGAAAAAAAGCTGGAGTGTTGGATGGGAGCCTGGGCTGGAGACTGGAGGAATTTGGAGGAAGAACAGAAGTGCGATGTCAGGGCTGGGACTGCTGTGGAGCTGGGAGAGGGAGAAGAAGGGGGAAAAGGCTGAGAGAGCAGGAGATGTTCACCTGGAGAAGAGAAGGTGACAGGGAGACCTTAGAATCCCTTCTACTGCCTAAAGGAGCTCCAAGAGAGCTGGAGAGGGACTTTGGACAAGGGATGGAGTGACAGGACAAGAGGGAATGGCTTCACACTGACAGATGGCAGAATTAGATGGGATACTGGGAAGAAATTCTTCCCTGTGAGGGTGGTGAGGCACTGGCACAGGTTGCCCAGAGTGGCTGCACCCATCGCTGAAAGTGTCCAAGGCCAGGTTGGACAAGGTTTGAAGCAACCTGGTCTAGCAGACGGTGTCCCTGCTCATGGCAGGGGATTGGAAGAAGGTGATCTTTACTGTCCTTTCCAATCCAAACCATTCTGTGATTCTATGAAGAAATGGAGCTCTGGTGTGACTGACCTGCAGGGGGAAGAGGTGACTCAGGATGGTGAGTGGTCAAGGCTGGGAGAGGGAGGGTGACGCCCCTCTGCAACAAGCAGCCACAGTTTGCTTCAGTGAAGTGCTGCCCCTGTGCTCAAACCCCTGTACCCACACAAAGCATCTCAGCATGGATAATACCAGCCACAGTTGAGAGCGTTTATTCCTGATTTGGCTTAGACAAAATGCATAATTTAATTTTTCATTTGAAATAGGCCTCCCTGCTCAACAGTTATAGGCTGAGGAGGACTGGGAAGGCAATTTCCTTTTTTTAAACCAATTTCTTTCTGAAAACAAACAGAGGCTATTTATACATCTAATGAGAAAGCTGGTAACCATTTAAATGGGGGGTATTGGCTGTTTGCTCTAAATATAGCAGATGCAATCGCTCACTTTGTTTCTACTGTCAGGAATAGTTCCTGGTCCAGGAACTGATGCTGGAATGTGCAAAGGAGCCTGGGGGAGCCCAGGTTCCGCTGAGCAGATCCCTGTGGGAAGGCTGGTGGTATTTATGGCCCTTGACTGAGCCAAGCAGGAGGCACAGGATGCTATGTCCTTCAGCTGAGGCTGAGCCAAGAGGTTCATTTCTGCCTCTTTTTAAGGGCTGTTTCTAAAGAAAGAGTTGATTCAGGCTCCATGGGGGACACTTTCCTCAGTACTGTGCCCGTTTTAATTCTCCCCTTGGCTTTCTGGAGGAGGGCAGCAATAATTGCTGGGCTGCTGGATGCCTGCCTCTGATGGTTGAGTCAGGCACTCATTCCAGCAGGTGACAACATGCAGATATCATTTGGTACCTAAAGTGCTGTCAATCAGCATTTCTTTTTGCCTTTCCATTCCCATTTGGAGTCTCATGTTCCCAAAGCAATGGAACACAGCTTTATTTAGTTGGTGTGTCCCTTTCTCTTGCCTTCTCTTCCTTGTGTAAACAGCTCCTCCAGCTCCCCCAGCTCCCCAAGGTGACCCACCTCTGTCCATTGGGGCTTGTCATGTCTCATGGCAAGTCCAGGGGAGAGTGAAGGTGTTTCATCACCTGGGTGAGGTTCAACAGGCTCCTCCACCACTGGAGATGCTGCTGAAGTTTGCCAGATGGACTGTGTGGTCACCATGTGAGTGTCAGCCTGCACTAGGGCACAGTAGAACTGTGGTCTGTAGCATGACAGTGTGTTCATATCCCTGGTGAGGGCTGTGGGGAGAGGTGAGAGCAGCTGACTGGTCTGGCAGAGAAGAGAAGATTTTTGGTGGTGTGGGTGCGCAAAGAGTGTTGACCTCAGGTGAGGGGCAGTGCTGGTGTGCCCAAATCTTCACCTGTCCTTATGAGGAGCTTGGAGCTCCAAGCTGTCACACCTTTGTCGTAAGGGGGTGACTTTAGTGACCTTTGTTATGTCCGTGTAGTGCAGTTCCTTCCAAATCCCTTTGAAGTTGTGCTGAGGTCTCCATCTCAGATGGGAGGGCTGTGTCAGCCCATCCGCTGTTCTCAGGAGGAGCTGGTGGTGGGTTGCAGTTCTCCCTAATTTTCATTCTGGATTCTTTCACCCACTATCAGTTCCTCAGCAGAAGGGTTTGAATGAGCAACCTGTGAAAACTCCATGGGAGGCAGCTAAAGCATGAACAAAGACACTTAGTGATGAATAAAATGAATAATTTCCCCCTGGATTTGGTAATAAACTTGAAGTGAAAATGATCGACCTGTTCCTCAATTTAATTGTGGCTCTTTGTACAATTCACTTGCTGGACAGGCAGTTTCTGAAATGTGTGAATGTTTCCAAACCATCTGATTTTCTGTGTACATTCATTGCTCACCCAGACATTTCATTAACCCATTATCCTAAAACCCAGCTGATCAAATAATCCGTATCCAGAGTTGCTTTTGTTATTGCCTGTTTCTTTATGATACCAATGTTATTCTTTCTTCTCCTGTCATTTCGGTACAGATTGTACCTCTTGTCCTCTTCCAAAGCGAACTTTTGAGGTATTTACCACCAGTTATTTAATTCAGCACCAGGTGACTCTGTGCCTTTCACTATTTCCTTACAATGACTTGATGTTTTTATATTGATGGTCTGACATTTCACTGGGCTCTGCTTCTTGCTGTTGGACCATCTGGAGCTTGTTGTGCTGTTGCCACCAGCTCTGTTATCGTTTTTTACTATGTGGCTATCACCAGGTTGAACTTTATCTCTTCCTCCTGCTCCTGCACTGCATCATCAGCTATATTTTTTATTTTAGTCTTGCTAAGCTGTTGTGGTGGGATAAGTCTGTATTGCTCAGTCAGGGAGGAGTTGTCAGGGTTGTGACCACCTGGGAGGGGGTGATAAGAATGGAGTTACAGCTCCAGCCCTTGGCTGTGGTCAGGGCACCTTTTTGTTAGGTCATGGCTGTGATCCTGCAATTGCTCAGGTTCATGGCCAAGATCTCCCTAATTTTGACCAGATGGGAATTCAGTCTCAGGCTCTGCCTTGTTTTGACTCCTGGGTCAGTTTCAGGCCCTGGCATCTTAGTCTTCTCAGGGGATGCTGATGAGAGTGGGGGGTCATTAGCCAAGCTTCATCCTTTGAAATTGTATTTTACTAGGGGTATTTAGGCCCTGGAGGTCTGGCTGCCCCAAACACTCAGCCCTTCACCCCCACATGCTCCCAGAGCTGCTGTTGTCCCAGGTGCCATTGTGATTTAAGATCCAAACAAGCAGCACCAAAGATACCCACAGCACCCCAGTGCTTCCTGGAGCCGCTGGCTGCTGGGGAAACTGGCCTGCCGTGGGAGGAGAGCCATCATCCCATGGCCCGGGAAATGCCGCCCTCAGGGAGAGCCCAGCATGCAGGACAGAGCCTGGGACAAGAGATGGCACAGCAGGCTTGGCCAGGCTGCCTGTAGCACCAGGTTGGGTGTCACTGCAGGGCATTGGCCTGGCCATGAAGGCTAGCGCTTCGGTGCTCTGAGCCTCAGGAGGTGAATGGGGTTGATTCAAGGGCACTGGGAGTGTCCAGTGATCTCACGTTCTCCAATGCCACCCCACTGCTGAGCAAACACGGAGGCTGGCCCAGGCCTCCAACCCCGGCCGTTGCATGGGCAAAGGGAGCACCAAGGGCTTCTTGCACAAGATCAGCTACGCAGAAGCAGAGATCCAGGAAAACACACAGCCAGAGCGGCCACAGCCCCCAGCCTGGCCCAGCTCCAGGGGCAGGTGGCTCTGAAGCTCAGTCTCCATTTGGCAGTTCTGTGCCTGTGGGGCATCCCAGTGATGCATCCTGGGAGCCACCAGTCCCTGCAGAATCCCACAGGATCATTCCACAGCCAGGCTTGAACACTCCAGGCTGTTTTCCACCCAGGGCAAAGGGGCAAAAGTCACCTTGCAGGAGCAAGACAGGAACTTGGAGTGTGAATTTGGGGTGTCCCTGAGGAAACCTTCGCCTGCAGAGGGAGGTGCCCTTGTTACCACTGGGCAAAAGCAGCCCATGATCCTTGCTGGCTCCTGCTGCAGTGTGGTGAGTCAGCAGCGTCCCTGCCATTATTTACAAATAATGAGTGAGGCTCCGAACACGTGCCACTAAAAACATGAGGCAGCAGCAGTTTCACTCTCAATATGCAATCATGGCCTTGAAGCAATGCTGCAGGAGCCTGCACTGGAGGCCAGGGCTCAGCCCAGGCAAGGATTTCTCTCCTGACCTCCCGGATGCATACCCAGCATGTTGGGAAGGTGTTAGAGTGGGACAACACATGTGTACATCCCTGTGCACACACATCCCTGTGTCTTTGTACATTCCTGGGTGCATTCCTGGGTGCATCCCTGGGTGCATCCTTGTGCTCTTGCATCCCTGTGCTTGTGCATCCATGGATCCCAGTGCCCACCGCCCTGCACATGGACACAGTGTGGGTGTCACAGAGGACAGATACATTTACCTGGATGCACGTAGCAGACACTCACTAATGGGGCCATGTTAAGGACATTAATGAAATCCCAGCTCCCTTTCATGGAGTCAGCCCTTATTCTCCTAAAGTGGGTCAGGCTTTGTTTGTGTGTTTGTCAGGGTCCCTTCAAGTGTAGCAGAAAAAGCCATTACCTGATGCTGGAGCCCTTCAAAATGTTTCTCTTGGGTTACTTAACACAGGGGGAGAGAAAAGAAGCTTTGTTCAGACTTTGTTTTGGCACCACAGAAAAAGCATCTGGTTAAGATTTTAGCCCATCCTTCACTGCAAGATCCGTCAGGTGTCCTTAAAGAATAATTTTGCATGGCAGAGCAGTGGGTTTCTGGGGCAACACTGGCACCATGGGAGACACATCTTGGGAAGTGGAGAAGTCTTCCTCCAGCTCCAGTGGGAAACTATTTAATCCTTCTCCTGATCTGGTGAATGGTGCACCTCTGCAGGGTCGTGGCAAGAGCAATGTTTTGGTGAGCCTTCCTCCTCCTTCCCCCTGAGCCTTCCCCTGAGCTCCTGGGGTCCTGGGCATCCCCAGGATGCTGCCATCCCCCACCTGGAGCAGCCTGTCCACCTCCTCAGCCACACCAGCACCTCCCATCCCATTTTGGCACTGGCACCCGTGAGTGGTTTATCATAGTCATGTTTCCCTGGCCTCAAGGATCCCTGTTTGCCAAAGGCTTAATGTTTAGCTGCTAATAAACAAGGCATATCGGGGAGGTTTTGATGACCAGCTAGCTAAACTTTCCTGGGAAGTTTGCTGGCTCTTGCGGCACAAACAAGGCCAGGATGTGGTGACATTCTTGTCTCAGATAAAGTTTTCATTAGAAGTTTCCCAGAGCAGGCTTCCAGTATTGCTCCAGCTCCTACTCCCTCGCTCCTGGGCATTCCTTGAGTTGTCGATCCAGTGCTCAGCCATGTCCCATCCTGACCAAAAGCTTTCTGTCCATTCTGGCTGCACACTGATTTATCCAAGGAGGAGTTGTTTATTTGGATTAGATTCGTTTGGGGGTTTGTCTCCAAGCAGCTGTAGGACAATTCAGTAAGGTTTTCAAACCATGTCAAGGGGGAAAAGAAAAATCCTCCTTGTTGTTGTGACTTGAGAAATGAATGAACTTGTCCTTCCTGCCTTTATCCCATGGGCATTTTTCAGCCAAAACCCTAACTTTTTCCCCCGAAGAAATATGCCCTAAAGCCCAGCTCATCAGCTTCTGCCCAGCTCAGTGACCATCGGGTGCCCATGGCTCTATCCATTTCTGCTATGTGGATTAGCTGAGCCCATCCTGGCTTCTCCTGCGAGCAAAGAGGGAGGCTGGAGAATCACTCAAAGCATTTCAATCCTTATCACCATCCTCTAACCTCAGTGTGGCTCAGCCCATTCATCATTGATTCAAATGCAAACAAATGTCATTAGAGAGGGACATTTGGCATTTAGGTAAACACTGACCCATCCTTGCCCTCGCTCCCATGCAAAACCAGCCCTCGTGGCTCTGCAGGAAGCTCTTAGGATGCTCCCACTGCCCTCCATGGCAATGGCAGCTCCTGGCAAGGCTGGGCACTGCATCTCTCCCATCCAGAGATTACACCAGGACCTGGCTACCGGCTGGCCCGTTCCGGCATCTCTCAGCAACTGCAGAGATAATTGCCATAAGTCTAATTGTTCCTGCTGGATAACGAGTATTTTGCATCATCATCCCCAGCTGCCGAGAGCATCATCTAAGTTGCTATTTCGGGGCTGGAAAGCAGCTCCTCTGAGCCAGGAAAGGCCGAACCAGGCTGGATCTGGGCACCTGAAGCAAAGTCCCCACGCTGAGGCTCCGCTAACCACGGTGCTGGTTTGCCACCCTGCTTGGGGCAAGGCATGGGACAGGGACTATTCCCAAGGGGCAACCTGCACTGAAAGACATGAAAATACAGGATGTTCAGTGTGCTGATGAAACAGGCAAATCCCCAGGAGTCTCCAAACGGGCTTCTTCCAGGTGGACATGCCATTGTCCCTGTTGATGCAGAGGGCTGGAAACGTGTGTGCACATGCCTGGATGTGTATGCACATGGATGCACACAAACATACACATATGCAGGCATGTGCATCCACATGAATATGTGTGTACGTGTGCACAGAGTTATTCCATGAAAACCTGTGGGCCTATTTCTCTGCCAACCCAGTGGGCTCCTGCTCCAGCCTTTCCCCAGACACAGGAATCCAGAGAGGCTTGAACACTCCTTTGCCCAGGCGGTCCATGTGCTCCAGAGGATGGGGGATCTCTGAGGTCTCTCTTTGCTAAGTTTTGTAATATTTTAAGCTCTGTAACAGGCTCGTAAACCGGGCAGTTACAGGGTGGAGTGGGAAGATGAGTGGACAGAAACGTCCTCCCCTCATAACCCAAGGAATCACTGTTACTGTGCAGTCACTGCTCAGTGTGTGATGAGCTATGTGTGTCCTGGTGGTGCCCCTGGTTTTGGGCGATGCCATTGCAGACAGCCTCCCCATGCTGTTCCATCAGGCAGACCTGCTCCGTGCTGCTAGGACATGTGGCCAGCCGGGACCACAGCAAGCATCACCCTCTCCCCCCACACAATGGGTTGGATGAAGCAGCCACGTGGCAGGAACCCCTGACTGAGCATTGATTTCTCCTCCACCAACAAGCACTCTGCGAGACCCGAGGATCCAACACCTCTGGCTGGGGCTGCTCGAGTGCACGTGGTTGGCTTGGCAGCAGAGACGGCATTTGAACAAGGCAGGAGTGCAGTGCTTCTCTCCCTGCAACCCATCCAGCACCTGGAATGGCTGCTGGTAATTGCTCAGTGCTGCAGGATGTATTGAGCAGCCAGCTGTGGCATTCCCACTCAGCTCATGCTCACGAACATGTGCGTTTGAGGCAGCATCAGCAGAGGCTGTGCATCCCACCCATCCCATCCTACAGCTCCCAGCTCAACCCTGGGCTCTGCACCTCACTTTTCCCTCATTTTTTCACTCTGCTTTTCCCTTCTTCTCCACAAACCGGCTGCAGCCGACTGTGAAATGCAAACCTTGTTCTCAGAGCAGCACCCCTTGAATTAACTCACCTGTCTTGGTGGCAGGAAAGGGTTTGAGGACATCCATGTGGCATAAAGATGTCAGGCAAAAGGGTTTGGCTGCCAGCTTGTCACCTGTGCACTTCATGTAATGCACAAGACCCTAGAAATGGGTTTGCAAAAGATAGTGCTAAGTTTGCCTTGGGAAAGGGTGGTTTGGGATTTGAGATAAGAGTCCTATGAGCTGGCTGGAAAAGGAGAGAGAGGAAAAAATGCGTCAGGGCAAGAAAGGGAAGAGATAAGTGACGCATCTGGGCTGGGAGCATGAAGCCAACGGCCTTCCTGGCACCATGGGGCTGCAGGGTGGCCGGATCCGTGCCGTGACAGCCTTGGATGGAGCCAGCCAGCCCTGTGGCAAAGGCTGCTTGCTGGCCAGGCTTGGGAGTCCTCTGCCAAAACTGCAGAGGGCAGGGAGGAGACAGCCCCAGCCAGGGACCTGCTCCGGTTCCTAAGGGCTGTGCAGGGAAGTGGTGATGGGGATGATGGCCCCCAAATTCATGCACCTGCACCCCACTCTCTGCTCCATTCCCTGCCAGTGCTGCCATCCCAGGGCACAGGATGTGGTCTACGACAGGTCATAGGTTAGATGTTAATTTTTCACCTTTGGGAACACACTGCCTGTCATATACCAGCTTGAGCTTTTGGGGCTGGGGTAGGTTTTGTACCGAAACAGCTTCTGCTGCTGCCCAGAGGGGAATTTGGGTGGCCAAGAGCACCCAAAGCAGTGTCCTCAGGAGCCAGCTGGGTGCTCGTGGCCGATTTGCATGTTGTTTCCTAATTGCAGTTCTTCATGTTCTCAAAGCAAAAGGCGTAATTAGCTGGAGGACGGGAAGTGCAGGGATCCGGCAGCAGTCAGGAGCTGGTGGCGAAGGGGTGGCTCCTGCTTTTGCAGGATCCCTTCTCCCCCACCAAACCAGCTGCTGGCATTTCTCCTGCCACCATCACCGTCCTCCTCCGGCAGTGCCACATCCGCTCGGGCATCCTGGGAGGAAAACCAAGGGCTGGCAGCAGCTCCCTGTCCTCATCTCAGCACTGCCACACCCCTGCGAGCACACAAACACTTCTTTTTTGCCAGCTCCCTATTTGCAGCACTGTATATACAGTATAATCCACCCACGGGGTATCCAGGCTGTACTTGGCTGGAAAGGACAGAACATCCTTGTGATTCAAAAGGTCAAAATGAATGTCAATATGCTGTAAGCAAGAATGCCAAATCCGCTTTGGGGACACAGGGTGCTCGGAGGGACCCGGCTGTTGGGTGTGCTGCTCCCTAACAACAAACATGGGGTGCCCGAAAATCCTATGCTTGCTGCAGGGTCAGGCATGGCAACTCTCCCTAAGAATAAGAATTCTGTGGTGTGCAAACAGCTTTGCCTGCTCAGCCTGCAGGTCCCTGCATGCCTTTCCACTCCTTAAAAGTGAGGAGGTGAACAGGTCACGATGCCCCTCCACAATGTCCTCCAAGTCTCCTCCAGTTTCTGGCTCTAAAGCCCAAAATTCTGCCTCCTGCACAGGGATCTGATGAAGAATTTGCTTCCCAGGGCTTGGCTGAGTTGAGGTCCATGGGCAAAACACAGCTGTTTGCTCTGGTATCCGGAAGGCAGCAGGTCCCACCGAGTGCTGGACTGGGAGAAACCACCCCTCCTCCTCTTCCCAGATGGAGTGAAACTGCTGTCATTTCAAGCTGGGCTGGAGGAAGCTCAGCTTGGGCGGATGGCTGGGATTGATTTCCAAGTGACAGAGGCACTCGCGTGTCCCTTGAGTTCCCAGCCCTGTGCCTAACGATTTTCTCTGCTAATAATCTCTGCTGAGCAAGCAGCAGTGGTGCAGGCAGAGGGCACGGGGATGAGTGGGATCATTCAGAGCCTGGCGTGGCAATGGCAGGTTCATGGTGCTCTTCCTGACATATGGATCCGTTCCATTCCTCCCCTACTCATCCCAGCAGGAACCACAGAGCCCTTGACGCCAGCAGCACCATCCCCTCTAATGATGGCCTTGGGGAATTTGGAGGTGAATTAGAAAATCCCTTCACAGTGGCAGGGAAACTCCCAGGAGCTGACAGTGTTTTGCGGGAGCGGTTTGAAGGCTTTGGAGCTGTGCTGAGTGCAGGGGTTCCATAGTCTGGTCCTCCTGGACACAGCATTCCCACACACAGAACTATGGAATGGCCTGGATTAGAAAGGACTTTAAAGGTCATCCAGTCCTAACCCCCTGCCATGGGCAGGGACACCTTCCACTAGCCCAACCTGGGCCAGCCCGGCCTTGGACACTTCCAGGGATGGGGCAGCCACAGCTTCTCTGGGCAACTGGTACCAGGGCCTCACCACCCTCACAGGGATGAATTTCTTCTCAATATCCCATCTAACCCTGCCCTTTGGCAGTGGTTAGACCCCCTTGTCCTGACACTCCAGGTCCTTGTCCAAAGTCCCTCTCCATCTGTCTTGGAGCCTCTTTAGGCCCTGGAAGTGGTTTTAAGGTTTCCCTGTCACCTTCTCTTCTCCAGGCTGAACACCCCCTGCTCTCTCTCACCCCCAGCTGTCCCCATAGCAGAGCTGCTCCAGCCCTTGGAGCATCTTGGTGGCCTTCTCTGGACCTGATCCAGCAGCTCCACATCTTTCTTCCCTTCCCTCTCCTGATGCAGTGCAGGGAGCAGGAACAAGAACATGAACTTGGGTGCAAGATTCTCCAAACATAGACTTTTGGGGACACCCCCAGTTGTCACCATCCTGGGGCTGCCAGCAAGGAGCTGTGTCCAGGAGGAGCAGTGGGACACATCTGTCCCTGCTAGAGCCGAGGTCAGGGCAGGCAATGGGAGCTGGCAGTGCTGCCCAGCCTGGCAGGGCTCTCGCGGCCCCGACCTTTCTGGCTTTGAAAACAGGATGGGAACAAGACGCACTTTTGTTTTCAGTTTGGGAGCTGGAACGGGACCTTCAGGCTGTTCCTGGGATGTTACAGCCTCCTGGCTGCGGAGGGGGCGGGGACCAAGCACTGACACCCTAGGCAGCCTCATCGCTCCTTTGCATCCTTCCCATTTTGTCCTTCTTCAGCAGATCTCAAAGCTCTCCCTGTCCTCTCCCGCAGCCAGGCTGGCTGGGGAAGCTCCCCTGGGAGCACCAGCGGAGATGAGTGGCTCTCACTCAGCCTTAAGCTGGAAACCTTCCTGGCTCTCACCATGGCTCACGTGCTGGGGAGCCCAGGGTCAGGGAGTTCGTGGTGCTGGTCCATGAAAAATGTGACTGTAGCACTGGGCACTGAACTAGAAAACCAGCATACAAGGAATCCAGGTGCCTGCACCTTGTGTCACCACTAAAACCCAGCCTGTGGCCACCAAGGAGCTGCTGGCAGTGACCCTGGACTGTGCTGTGGGGACAAGGCTGGGGACAGGAGGGCAGGGAGCAGCTGGGGCTTGCAGCAAGGCCATGCTTAATGTTCACAAAAGGAGAGAAAATGGGGTTGAATCCCACATCCCACCATGAGCAGGGTCAGATGGTCCTTAGTCAGGGACCAGGGGACTCTGAGTCACAGAAATTAGGGACAGTGTGACCCTGCATCAAAATTAGGAAGAACTCTGGGCGGTCTCTCCCTGTACTGGGCTGGCAGTGGTTCACTGCTCGATATATCAGCCATGAGGTGGACAGGCAGCAGATGATAAGGATATTTTGTTCCTCCTGTGTGGAAAGGGAAATTTCTCAAAGAAAAAGTGAATCACTACAATCCCCGATGGCAAGTGGGGATCTGGCACTTTGTTGCCACTGACCGCCTGCCCTGGGACAGCCCCAAGGACAAAAACCTCAGTCTCTCTGCTTCCTGGCCCCGCTCCTTATCAACCTCCCACACCCACAAATGGAGAAATAATCTGCCTGGTTCCTGTGGAAGAGATTGTGAGTGGCCAATGATGAGAAATCACATGGGTCCTGCCACGTTGGTGCACGTGTGGGCACACAGAGGCCCCTGCAGCATTTCCCGGCAAATCCCTGGATTGTGCCAGTAACTCCTGTGAGCCACTCATGCTTGCCCTCCATGGTCTTCTGCCCCTTTTGTGTGCTGAGATCCCATTCAATCTCTTCAGTGACAAATTCATACCACCTTTTGCAGTCTTGGGCTTCCTGTAGCAGCTGTCACAGCAGGGAAATAGGGGTTTTTAAGAAAATCAAGATTCCCACATAATTGCTGCTGTGGGGACCTCAGGAGTTTACTGGGAAAATTAAACCTGATCTCAACTGCCTGTACCATGGAAAGCAAGGGTGAGGCTCTTTGTGTGTCCTGCGGTGTTTGGTCCAAAATCTCCCCAAATCCTTCTCCTGGCTGAGCTCAGCCAAGGCTGGGTGAAGACAGGGCCCACAGGCCAGCAGCTGCTATGGGGCTGGGAACAGTGGGGTTTGTGGAGCACAGGGCTGGGAAAGGGGCTATGGAAGGAGCGGGGACACCCAGGGCAGCTCTGTCTCTGTACCCTGCAGGGCAGGAATACCCAGCATTTCCTTGAACCCCCAAACACTATGTATTCCTGCCCTGTGTCCCCATTGCCCTGCTCAGTCCCTTTTCTTCGTGCTGACATGAGGATTCATGCAGAAGTCAGGTCAGGGACCAAATTCAGCTGAGGGTATCTGCTCTGCCAAAGGTTTGTGCCCCGAGTTGTCCCTGCACGGGTCCGTCTGGATCGGTGCCGCCCCGAGGTGCCGCAGTGCCAGCACCCCCTGCTCCAGGGTCTTGTTTGTGCCTCTGGGTGATATTGTCCCTGTGAAAAACATGATCCTTGTTTTTGCTGCCTCAGGGCTGAACCATTGCCCTCCCCGGGGACGGGTCCCTGAGTGCTGGCAGGGATTTACAGCCTGCCATGATTTATGGTGGAGGTGGAGCGGGACAGAGCTGTCACAGCCAGTACCAAAGGAATCCTGCCATTAGGACTGTCCCAGCATGACCTTACCTGGCCATGTAGGGCAAAGCTCTGAGGTCAGAGAAATGTCCCCTGAGGACAATGATGGCATCCACAGGACGAGTGACAGTGTGCATGTGTTCAGTCACCCGTTCCCCTCGTGGAAAAAAACAGACATAAGAATTTAAAATGCAAATTTTTTCCTCTAGTTCAGAGGTTTGCTCACCTGGTACATCCAGAAGGGACATGGTAGGAGCTGGCACTGCCAGCGGGGGACACCAGATGACCCAAAGACAAAGCAAATCTTTCCAAGTGGCAGTAGATGTGGTGTTGGACTCAGGGAAATCACTGAGCAATAACACAAAGCAGAGGAGCTGTAGAAATACAGGGCTCCCGAGTAACTGGGATTTGGGACACTCCCAGCCCCCCAGGCAGCTCTTCTCCTTACACCGTCACCCTCCTCTGCAGGGAGGCAGGGAGGGGAGAGGGCAAAGCCAACCCCAAGTGCCATCCCCAAATCCCAACCACTTCTCCTCATGCCTTGACTTTCACTGCTCTCTTCCCATTCAGCTCCTCCTTATCCATGCAGGGCTCTGTGGCCAGACCAAACAGCCGCTCCCATTGCAAGCAGGGCTGCAACCCAGACAATTAAATACATTCAATACAAGCATCTTGTCTTCTGCAGAGTGTTGAAATCCAACCCTGGGTGCTCCCAGGCTGTCGCTGCCCTCCTCCTCCTCTCCTGGGTGAGAGGTCTGTGGTTGCTCAGCTCTGTTTACTAACCAGGAATTTTTGCCCTCCAGCTGTTTCTTTATTTTCACTGCAAAGCAATGCAGAACCACCTTGACCGAGAGCAGGTGAAAGCCCAGTGCTGATGCCTACACCAGTTCAGACCAGCAAGGAACTGGACATTTTCCTGGGGGGGTGGGATCACCATGAGGGGACATGGAGAGGTCCCTGCAGTGGGATCAGTTGTGCAAATTTCTGGTCTGCCATGAGCTAGGGGACACTGAAGTGCTGGGACATGTGGGGTCACATCAAAGCCAGCACTGCTTGGGGGACTGCTGGCGATCCCTTTCCTCTGGGGACCCCAGGTGGGTTCTGGGGCTGTCAGGATGGAGCTGTCCCCCTTCTAAACCTGGGACAGCATCACCAGTACCCCTCCTGGGACAGTTTCAGACAGTGGCTGGCCTTCCAGACAAAGAGCCTTTGGTGATGAAATGCTTCTTGAGCAGCTCCACACCGGACTGACAACCAGCCCATGCTGAGGTCACGCTCTCCCAGCTGGGTTTCCACCAGCCAGTGAGTTATTGGTGGAGGAAAGAGAGGGTTTAGCCTCAGTTTATCCTCACTGCAAAAAGCTGGGTGTCTCTCCCTGAGCCCTGAGCATGGATCTGAGGCTGTGAGACCCTCACCCAGCTCCCTCCATAGCCCCTGTACATCCCTCACTGCCTTGTTCCTGCAAGGTCCCCACTGCCAACCCAGTGTGTGTGAGCTCATAGGAACCCCCTGCATGATGCAAACTTCTTCCAACACCCTTCCCACAGAGTTTGGGCAGACCTAGGATCATTCCCATTTTGGGTCCTCCCCAGGTCCTCAGGTTGGCCTTGATGCCCAGCCTGGCCGGGCAGAAGAATGGCAAAGAGTTCCAGCACACATGGGCTGTGCCAGCCCCGTCCCAGCCACTGGGTTCTGGGAAATACCCTGTGAGCCTGCGAGACTGTACTGGCAGGAGTAATACTCGATCCCTGTGGCTGATAACAGCCTTTCACGGCTCTTAGCCAGGCTCTCTGGGAGAGGTGAAGCAGTTCAGCCTCCCACAGCCCTAAGGAGAGGGAAGGCAGGTGCAAACAGCTAAAAATTAGTTTGGGGAGAGCCAGGGCCATGCTGTGCCAAGCCCTGTTGCATTCACAGTGGGTATCGAAGCCGGCACCGCACCCCAGGAGAGCCCTTTTTCATGCCACATACCCCCCACTAACACTTTCCAGCTCCTGTGCTCATTTTCACCCAAATTACACTGGAGGTAGAAGTCAAAAGGCAATTTCTATGCGCATCAGGAGAATTGCTGATGGAGGATAGAGAGGAGAGACAACTCCTGCTGAGAAAAATGCTGTAGCGTGAGCCCAGCCCTCTACCAGACACCGGAGCAGCTGCCCAGAGGCCAAACTTCCTGGGAAATCTGGCTTCCTTGGGCTGGCCGCTCATGGCGTCGCAGGGTTTGTTTTGTTCTGGGCTTGAGATACCGGTGGGATGAAAAAAATGCTTTGTAAGTGTTGAATTAAAAGGATGATGCAAAAGCTGCAGGGTGCTTTGGCTGGGAAACGTGAGTGGCTTGCAGTCGGCCCCGACGGGGCTCAGGCTGTTTGGAGAACATGGGGTTTCTGCTATTAGGCTGCTCATATGACTCAATATATAACCACCAGTTACACACTAGATTTAATCTTGGGTCAAAAGTCATGGATAATTCAAACCACACAGAAAATGTTGATCGCCTGCTTGCCGGAGCTGTTTTTCTCTGCGATTCTTTGTTTGGGCTAAACAACCTCCGCAAAGAAAATGCAGCCTGGCCCAGGGCAAGAGGGGAGCCTGTCCTGGCTGGAGTGATCCCTGTTCCCGCTCCAGGAGCTATCTGCTCTGCCTGCATCCCACATCCAGTTTTCTGTGTCTCATTCCATCTCATGCATTTGCCATGGGGGAAAATTAAGGATGATTCACGCTCTAAACTTCCCCTTGGAAGCATCGCATCAGTCCTGGGCCAAGTCGTCTCACTTTTTGGGCAGTGAGGGCGCCTTCCTCACCCTGAGGGAGCAAAGTTGGGAATGCTGCCTGCCCTGTAGAAGCTTGGATACCTGGCTCCCTGCATTCTGTATTTCATTTGGTTCCTCTTGGGGACTGCCCCACTTTCTTGTTTTGGGCAGTTTCTTTCCTGATCAAGTCACAAAAACCACTCTGGTATCCAAAAGATGCCTGTGGGGATGGTCAGGAATGTTCTGCCTGGTCAGGTTAATTGAGCGAAAGATTTCAAAGCAGGGTCTTGGAAACACTGATCAGGTCAAAGATCTGTGCCTGGGGTGGTGAGGGACTGGAACTGGAACAGCCCAGAGAAGCTGTGGCTGCCCCATCCCTGGGAGTGTCCAAGGCCAGGCTGGACAGGGCTTGGGCCACCCTGGTGTAGTGGAAGGTGCCCCTGCCATGGAAGGGGATCGGAACCCCATGACTTCTAGGATCCCTTCCAACCCAGGCCATTCCATGATCTTGAGCTCTGAGGTTTTAGTGTGTCTGTGGGGAGCGTTTGCTGCTCTGTGCACACATGAGCAGATGGTTGCCCTTTCACTGCTTTCCAGGGGCAGCATCCATGATTTCTGGTGAGTTGCTTCTCTGCTAAAAGCTTCACTGGGCAGGAAAGGGAGAAGTCATCCTTCAGCTTTGCAGAAGAGTGTCTTGCAGGATGGTTATTTGTAGGGAATGCAGCATCCCTTCTGCTGGTGGCAGCAGACGTCACTGCTCGGTTATTGCACAGGGACAAGGGCCTGTCATGGAGCATGGCTGAGCTCATCCATCACTGAGCTCCTCTGCTCCTCAGTCTCCTCTCAGGTCATTAGGAAGGATGAGTGATCCCTCCCTTCCTCTACAAAACCCTTTGCCATGCAGTGACAGAGAAGGATGCAAAGAGCCCCTAAGAGCACAAAAAAGCTTTTCCCTGTGGGGACATGAAGGAGGCAGGGAAGCAACATCCTGTCCATTTTGCAATCAGAAGGGGCACTGACACAACCACCTCACCCAGGGCTGGGCAGGATGATGCTAAACTCCATCTCTGGGCAGAACCTCCTGGTCCCTGGTCGCTCTTGCCCTCACCCTAGAGCTGGTGCTGCGGGCACAGCCAGAGCGTTTTACCTGCAAACCAGGGATCTGAGTCTGGGGTAGAGCCAGCCAGAGCCTGAGAGGGCTGATTCCTCTTCCCATACATCTGCACAGGAAAGAGGCAAAGCCCTTGGGGACAAGGAGAGAAAGCACTGGAACGGGCATAAACAGCTTAGTAATAATACTAATGATAGCAGTTAGCACGTCGGCAGCGGTTTGCAGCGCAGAGCACTGTACAAACATTAATTAGTGCAGGCAGACAATTCAGCGATATGGTTCCCATTTTGCCAACTACGATGAGCAGAGAACCGACCATCTGCTTAAATCCTCTTTAATTTAATCCCGGGGCCTTCACAGGAAAATCCTGAGCCCATTTCATCCTCAGATGAAACTACCCGAGAGTGGATGGGCCCTTCAGACTCTGCTGGATCCCACCACGGGATGTTTGAAGGGTGTTTTCCACCCCCAGGGGCTGAGCCTGGAGGTGGAAAACACACGGCGGCTGTTTTCTATGTCAATAAATACACGTGGTGTAGCCAGAGCACCGCTGGTTTTCCTTTAGACACGTGTTGCTGGAGTCTTTGTGTTTTCTAGCTGGAGATGTAAAGTTGGTTTGGGCTATTGCCATCCTTTGCTGCTCTACCTGTGGAAGTTTTTGTGATCTGTTGGGACAGCTGGTTCATTAACAAAAATTAAAGCAGATGCCAAGAATGACTGGGATGAGTCAGATGGGATAAGCTGTAACTGGGGTTCAGCCCTTTGGGGTGGCTGTGCTGGCTCCAGGGACATGTGTGGCTGAGACTGAAGGCACTGGACACCAGGATAAGCTAAAACTGCTGCAATTAGGGTATCCAGGGCTTTTTTTTCTTTAAGGATACTGCTTTGTATTGCACAGCAAGCATACACTGCAGTGAGGTTTGGCCAAGGATGGGGGTCAGCACTTGGGGCTTGTCCACGGGGCCGGAAACAAGTTGAATCCCAGCACGAGCCAGACACGGGAACAGAACCCCAAAAATTCCTCCCAAAATGGGAGAAAGGCAGATATTGCAGAAGGGTGAGCTGGGAGGGCGAGCAGCTGGAAGCAGAGCTGTGATCACACCTCAGCACGGCAGTGCAGCGGTGCTGGGGGTGCAGCCATGCCTGGGGCCTTCTGCAGCCCTCCCTTGCTCCATGGATAATTCCTAGGCAGGAAAAGAGGCAGTTGGAACCACAGGGGATGGGAAAGGCCAACGTGCCCACAAGGAGATCCCCTTCTCCTTCAGCAGCGGGAAAACATATTTGCTTACTCTTAAGCTAATATTGAAACCACCGTCCTTTCCCAAACACCACGTCTGAATTTCCCACTGCACGTGAACTCATCAGCCCTACACATGGAAGAACGTGCTCAGCTACAGCACAGGCTGGTTTTCCTAGGCTGATTTATTAGGATTAGTGGCTTTTTTTCACTAGGTATAGATTTTAAAGTCTATAACGGTGGAATTTTCCCTATTCTCTGGGCAGATGGGTCCTAACACAGAGTCAAGAAGGCTTTGCAAAGAATTTTATTTTTTCTTTAGACAAAAGAGCTCCTGGATCCCTTTGTCCCTGACTGAGCACACCTCATATTTCATTTAAATCCTGCACTGAGCTGAGCTGGACCTGCAGCTACATTGCAATTATGCAGATGCTGAAATGCTTGGCTAAATCAGGGCCTTCCTCCTCTCACCATCTCCCAGGGCCTTTTCAAATTAACCCCCAGCCAAGTCATCTTTTGAGTCCAGGATGGTACAAATGGTGCAGATAATGCTGATTTCAGCAAGATCCTCCAAGCTCAGACTCTCTCAGTTTCGTCTTGTGGATGGTATCCCCAGGCAGCTCCTGCATCTCGTCTCCTCACCAGGTTTCCTTGTTAAGTGTCTGATTTTCATTTCTCTCAATCAGAAGCTGAGCCCGAGAAATTACGTTGTAACGAGCAATTCATCCAGGGGGAGAGTGTGGATCTAGGTTAATTGGTCTGACAACTGAACCCAATCCTTTCCGGTTTTGCCCAGTTTTCCTTATTTTTCTCTCCTGCACAATCTCTGCAAAGCTCTCAGCCTTGTTAATTAAGAAGGTAACTTCACCCCAAGGGCTGTTTTGTTCTCCCCTCCCTCCTTCAAACGCAAGAGTAAAAAAAGCAGCAAGAATTAACTAGTTTGGGATGAAACCACCTCGGAGCAGGACAGAGCCGGCTGGGTCTGACAGGAGTCAGACTGTGTGGAGCTGCTGCTGTTCTCCTGGGCTTTGGGGAAACAGTGCTGCGTGGTGAAAGCAGGTGCTGGGCCAGAAACACTCCTCCAGGCACGTCCCACAGGCACACTGTAAAGCGGGGCAGGGTGGAAAACAGCAGGGTCCCTAGGGCTGGGAGGGTTCTAGGTCATGGCTGGGGCTGCAGTGCTGCAAATTTGGGGAGACAGATGCAGGAGGGTTTATGGCTTCTTGGGAACACACAGTCTTAAAGGTCTGGGCACTTCTGAAACCCTTTTTGCTAAAAAACACTGTGGCAAAAGCCCTGTGCATGGGGGTCTCTGCCCTGTGGCCACACCAGGAGGAGCAGAAATGAAGTTTTGCTCTTTTTTGTGGACTCTGTGGTCTCTTTTTATGAATTCCTGTCACAAAGCTGCGCTCTGCTGTCTCACCTGGGCAGGGTGGGACGCTCAGCTCCCTATTTTCCTGTCTCCCATAGGTATGGGCAGTCCCAACCCCGCTGTATGGGAAGGAGTTAGAACATATTCTGTGCCTCCATTTTCATAATGTGAACGGTCGCGGGTAACCCAGAGATCAATTTTGGAGTGAGGAGATGCCAGTGACGTTTATAGTCAGACATGTTTCCCTGCAGACGGGTACGTCCTGCAGAGAATAAACTGGCCCCAGTGCAGGGAATAAGTCCCCAAACTCATCCCCTGTGCTCTGAGATGCACTGAGGGGATCTGCCTGGGCAGATGAGGCTGCCACTGGCACCAGTGCCTGTCCCCAACAGCCACCCAGGAGCACTTTCCCTGGGACAAAAATGGATTTGTGCAAGATGCATGAGCTGGAAGCACAGCTGCGAGACTGCTCTGCTAGACTGGAAAAGGAAAATCTGTTATAAAACAGGCACCTGAGGCAGGAGTTTGCTTTTCCAGAGGTGGTGGGAGCCAGAGGGTCTGGGACTGAGAGCAAAGGAGATGTCTGTGAGAGGAGGGGTGGTAACACCTGCAAAGCTTCAGGGATGGTTCCTCAAGGCTCATGGAATCTGGCACGGCTGTGACTGGGAGGGGAAGGAAGCAGGGCTGGGGCATTGAGCCAGGGGGTTCCCAGCTAGTGCCCGGCCAAAAGCCTCGTGCAGGTGGGCACACAGAGGGTAACAAAGGCACCAGGGATCCCAATCCCACTGAGATGGAGAGCTGGCTGAGAGCTGGGACCGTCTGCTGCCCACTCCTGGATGGTGCCTTCAGCAGTGATATCACGAAATCGTCTGGATCAGAAGGGACCTTACAGACCATCCAGTTCCAACCCTGGTGACAGCACGGAGCCTTGCCTGGGTGGCACCAGCGCTGTGTGCAGGCACTTTGCAGCACCAAGTGCAGCAGCTCCCTTCCTTTCCTATCCCTTTTCCTGGGAAGGGCTCAGCCCGTGCAGCAGGAACTGCTCCTCACCCTCACATGTCCCCTGGCACTCACAACAGGGCTTTCTTGCCTCACTTTTACTAAACAGAAGCCGACTCAGCCTCCACAGCTGCTGCCAGTGCATCTCTCAGCACTTTTGGGAGTTTCCCTGAGCCCTCTGGTGTTTTGAAGCCATCCCCAGGAGCTGTTGGGTGGCTCACCAGACGGATGCGCAGGCAGCACAGGTGCTGCCCAGCTGGGGCTCTCACTGGCATGGCATGAAGTAAAAATGCCATGGGCACACAGGGGCTCATAGGCTTGGTTACATCTCCATAGACCCTCAAGAGCTCTCACCCAGTACCTGGACTACAGCCCTTCAGTAATTGCTGTTCATGTCCCTCCCCTAGATCTCAGGAAAACAGACTCTGCTGCAGCCCTGGTTACCTGGAGATGCTGAATGCACATTCTGGGGCATAGGGTGCTGGACTCAGGCACAGCCAAGGCAAGTTCACCCCAAATCTGGCAAATAAGAGTTTAAAATAGTATATAGGGTGAGTCTGTTCTGGGAGAGGAGCAGCACCATTTCTCCAGGGTCCCAGGATCACTGCTGGCACCCTCCAGCCGAGGAGGAGTGAGCAGGTGAGGGATGGGGATGGGCTCAGACCTGCTGAGGGTGGTTGTGGGGTGTGCAAGCTCAGCTCCACTGGTCTCTGCCCATGTTGTGGCCTGACACCAGTGCCCTCCCCTATGACGGGTGTTTACAGAGCTGGACAGGATCCCTGGAGCCCTTGTGTCCCTCTGGCTGCAGGACACCAGGGTTCTATGAGGTCGTTGTCAGACCCTTCCCCCAGCTGCATCCAGGAGCTGGGGATCTCCAGGAAAAAGGCACCGGTGGGATGTTGCTGGCAGGTTTGGTGGTTGGTGGGAACAGCAGGCGAGGTGGCCTCGTGCTCGGGGTTGCTGGTCCCGGCGGTGCTCCGAGTGCAGCGTCAGCTGGATTTTGGCAGCTGTGAGTCCTGGCCCCTCACTGCCCACAGTCCTGGCCCCAGGGAGGCAGCGAGAAGGTGTCATGCTCACGTCTGAATACAACATGTTCCCCAAGCATGTTTGTTAACATAGTCAAAAATAAATATTTTGCAAGATTTTGCCAGGAGGATGGGCTTAATGTGTGTGGAGCCTTGAAGGACAGGAGAAAGCAAGTGCAGCCTATCATGTGGGCTCTGGTCTGGCCTCTCCAGCACTGCTGGGGCAAGGGAAGTTGATTCCTCTCTGGGGAGTCCATTACTCAAGTCCCCGTGCACAAATTGAGAAGCAAATCCCATTAATCCAACCAGGAGGGAAACAATATTGTGGTGCTGGAGGATTAGAGAAGGGCAAGCAAAACCCACCAGGAACCACCCCAGTTCCCCCATCCTCCCCACTGGCAACTCTGCCCCCACTCTGCTCCCCAAAATGGACTCCAGCTTCAGAGTGAGCAAAAGGAAAAAGCAAAGTCATGTCCCAGTTCCTTGTGGGATTTCAGGCTTTTAGGGGCAGGATGAGCAGTCTCTGTGCTGGGAGAGCTGTGGGGTCCCAGGGGGAAGCAGGGGCAGAGCTGAGCAGGGGAAGGAGGGATGTCCTGGGCTGTCAGGGCCTTCAGGCTGTGATTTTTCCAGGGATATTTTCTATATGAACCTTATAGATGCCTAGTTCACCTTCTAACCCACAAATCATTCATGTTTTTGCCCATCTCATTCTCTGCCCCATCCAGCTGGAGAGAGAGCAAGTGGCTGGGAGGGTGCTCAGCAGCTGGTGGGGGCTTCAAAAACACATTTCCCCATCCCTGGAAGTGTTCAAGGCCAGGTCAGATGGGGCTTGGAGCAACCTGGTCTAGTGGAAGGTGTCCCTGCCCACGGCAGGCGGTTGCAATGAGATGGTCTTTAAGATCCCTTCCAGCCCAAACCATGCCATGATTCTGTGATTTTCCTGGTGCCTGCAGCTGCCCCTCGGTACCCCCTGGTGCTGCGGCTGGTCCCGGTAAGCTGTGCCCCTGGGCTCTCAGTGCCCAGCGGGAGGGACGCAGAGGGCACTGGAGCCTGGGCTGGAATAACCGAGAGGGCTGAGGGCTGGAAGGGGGACTGGCACATCGTGCTGAGCGCAGGCTGGCAGCAGCGCGCTCCCACACGCGATCGCATAGTCCCCTCTAGTGGATATTCCTCTCCCATCCACATCGATGTCCTGCCCACACTGCGTTGGCACCACTGGGCTCCAAAGCCTGGCCCCAGCAGTGACCCTGGGGCACCATCCTGCTTCTCTCCTGAAACTGGGCACGGTGGCAGAAGCAAAGCCCCATCCAGCTGCCTCCAGCTAGTCCATCGCTTCCTCCGCTCCTTCCCGTCCTGCGTATTTGGGTGACTCATCCTCCCCCCGCCCCGTCCCCTACCCTGGCTTTGTCCCACACCACCCGCTGCCCTTGCGTCAGGGCTGGCCCTGGTTGGCCCCTGCATTCCTGGCTCTCCCCCTCCGCTGGGATTTCACACTGCTCGGAGTTATTTGGGCAGTGGCCAACATGAGAATGAGCTAATGAGCACCCGCGTGGTGACTGTTTGCAAGGATCCAGGGGAGAGCATTCCAGCCCACTGCCCTGCCAGGGCCTGCTACCTTGGTCCAGCTTGGACTGGGGAGAATAGGATGCTCTTAGGTGGGAATCCCCTGATGGGAGGTGGGTGTTTGCACCCTTGTCCAGCAGCTCCTGCCCATGGGAAGGGTGCAAAGGCTCCCACCAGCACCAGCCTGGAGCATTGTCCTGTGCTCAGAGCCCAGGCCAGGGCACTGCCACTGGTTTACCTCTCCCCTCTGCCTCTGCCTGCTTTGGAAACTGCTTATCACCTGGAATAAATGTGATATCTGCAACCTGAGGCTTTTCAAGGGAAAAAAAGCCACGTAGGAGAGCGTGGAAGAACAGACACAGCTGCAGACCAGGAGTTCATCATGCTCCATCATGATGCCATCCCTCCAACTTGCCCCATCTTCTACTGGAAACACATGAGCCTGGTCCCAGTGCCACCCCCCAGCAGCCCCAGCTCAGGGCAGAGATGATGTCAAACCCTCTGCCTCCATCCCTAGGCCAGGGAAGGATGGTGTCTCCTCTGGGGAGGTGGGACCTCCAGTGCAGGGCGAGGGCAGTGGGGATGGAGAAGGAGCTGTGGCCCAACACTGTCCTGCCAAAAAGCAGCTGGAAGGTCAGAGAGGTGCCTGTTGCTCAAACCTGGGACAGCTTTATGGGCCTCACAGCAGCACCCACGGGAGGTGTACACCCAGTTCAGGCTGTGCTGTTTGAGCTGGCAGCTGAAACACCTTGTCCCCATGCTGGCCAGGAGGCTCTTGGAGTCCCAGCTCCAGCAGGACTGCACCTCCAGCTCACGTATGTGATCCTGGTAACACTTAATGTCATGTCCTGGAGTCACACCAGTGCAAGGAGCACACCATTCGGTTCTGTCCTTTGATTCTGATTTTCCCAGCCCTGCTGGGATGGTCCCACAGTCCTACCTCCCTGCCTCTGGTCCCATGTGTCCAGCTGGGCTATGGAATTGCTCACAGCATGCAGGTTCTGGTCATGCACAAGGATCTCATGGCACAGCCCCACAGCAGGCAGTGGAGTGCACAGACACATCACAGCCTGGGTGTGTGGATGTGGACCAGCCAGCCATGATGGATAAGGCATAAAATCCCAGGGAGATTATATGCCTTTTACAATCCTAGCCTGTTACAGTCCCAGCCCCTTTTATAGTTTCTGCTCTGTGGCCCAACAGGACACACACTTCACAGCTTTATTTATTATAAAAGATCTTTAGAAAGGTGAACTTTACCCCAAACCACCCCTTGGCTTTATTTCTGCTCACAAGGCCTGTGTCTAACAGAGTGAAGGCACTGCCAGGGCAGCAGGGCTGGTTCCAGATTTTCTGGACAAGTGGACATTCCCAAACCTGAAGGTGAACCCCTATCCCCATACAGAGCCACGGCCGGGAAACTGCAAACCCCAAACTCCATTTCTAGACAGGTGGATGTCAAACGACCCAGTGTTTATTGCAGTGCTCCTCATTTGCCTCAGGTTTATAAGTACATTCAAAAATAAAAGCTCTGTGTATCTCAGCTGGACACAGACAGGCTTGAACGACGAACAGGCTGATCCATCGGCGATGGAGTCGCCTCCCAGTCCCGAGTGTGGGAGCAAACAGTCCAGCTACCAGCTCAGGATATCTGTGCAACGAGTTGGAGCCTCAGGCACGAGAAACTCCAGCTCTGCTTTCAAGTATATTTAGTGTGAACCCACATAGTCTCTCTGGCATCACATCTCACCACAAGGAAAAAACCTGCTGGCCCCAGAGAGTCACATTCCTTGGGTCTGCCCCAGTCTCAGGGGAAGATGACAGGTTTGGGCAGCTGCTGGAGCAATGTGCCAGCTTGTTTTGGCTCAGTGAGTAGGGAGAAGGCTCTGGGGAGCTTGGGCAGCTCATATTTACATGGTACCATTGGGAAAAAACCAGCTGGGACCCCATGAAGTCACCCCGGCTACACAGAAAGGCCACCAGCCAGGGGGGTCTGGTGGAGCCAAGGGGTTCCTGATGTTCAGCAGCTGCTGGCCATGGTGCTCCCACGCTGTCCTAGTTCCCAGCTTGCAAACCCTCCAGCCAAGGCATCTCTTGGCCAGAAGCCTGCACCTCAGGCAGCTGCACATCCCAAAGAGAACCACCCAAACCAAACCGTCCATGCAGAACAGCACACAGTGGTTTAAACAGGAAAGAAAAACAAAACAAAAAAAACAAACAAAAAAAAACCACAAAGAAAAAATATACTTCTGGTATATAAGTCCTACTGCCCTGGGCCAACCATGCCAATTTTGTATGCTCTTCCCATTCCAAGAAACAGGGCAAGCCCCAAGTCAACACAAGCCCCATCCCTGGCCCTGCAGCACCCAGGGAAGGCACAGGTTCCAAAGCACCAACTCCAGAACCCCTACAGATCCTGGATATGAGACAGGTCTGGCTGCCACTGCTAAATTAGGTTATTTGTTGGTTATGTAGCTTTAAGTTCATGTACTTTTGCTGATGGGGGTCCACAGGAAAGGAGAGAGACAAACCAAAGGTGTGAGCAAGGACCGCAGGGTGGCAAACCCCAGCCAAGCCCCAGTTACCCCCTCTGCCTGTGAGGTTATGTGTCCAAGTGGGGAATTTTACTCCTGCAGCCAACAAGTCCTTGGGCCAGAGGGCAGTGGGATCCTGGACAGCACGGGGACATACAGCAGCAGGGGCCGATGGCCTCTGTGGTGTCAGCAGTGACGAACCCAGGTCATCCCTGGGGCTTTGCCTGGGGTGGGCTAGCACCAGCTCCCACTCGGGACAGCCGGGCCGTGGCTGTCCTGTGGCTGTGCCACAGGAAGGGAGGGGATACCAGCCAGCTGCTGGCTCTCCCAGCCGCTGGGATGTCTCTCTGAGGCCGGGTGGGGGAGCAGCAGCAGCCACTTTCTTGTGCCAGACAGGTTGGTGAAGTTCAAGGCTGGAAGTTCAAGGCAGGCTCAGCGAAGCAGGAATAAGACAAACAAGGGAGGAAGAGGCTGTGGGCACAGCTATGCCAAAAGCATCCCTCCTGGAGCTGCCCTTTGGTCCAAACCCTCCCTTTTTGGTGGCCAACTGCAACTTCCCAGCAGTGCTGGCTGCTCCTAGAGCTCAGCAGCCCCCGCGCTGTCCCCTGGCAGAGGTGGCTGGTACAGCTGCGTGTGCTGTGACCCCTTTGCACCAGCCAGGCACTGAACAACTCTCTGCAAGGGCCCAGAACTGGATGCCCCAAGGGGAGTGGGGCATCCAGAACTGGGACCATGGTGGAGCTGCAGAATAAACTGACTCTGTGATACAGCTCGTGAGGACCTCTCATAGGCTCCTGTGCTGGTTTTGGCCAGGGTAGAGTTAATTTTGTTCACAGTGGCTTGTATGGGGCTATATTTTCTGTGAAGAAAATTAACTACCCTGGCCAAAACCAGCACAGCTCCCCAGCCTTTAACAGCAACATCTTCCCCTGCAGAGTGTGAGAACTGCAAACAGCATCCATGGATGTGCTTGTGGCAATCCTCCACCACCACAACCCCAGTGCAGGGAGCCTGGACAGCATCTGCCTGCTCTCCCTGCCCTTCCAGCCACCCCTCTCCCCAGATCCAGGCACTGCCAGGCAGAAAGACCTCCCGAGGCAGCCCTTTGGGATGAAACCCTGCAAGGACTAAACAAACCACACGCATGATCCCTGACCATAACACAGAGGGGATGGAGAGCTGGTCTGTGCCATGCAGTGTACCAGGCAAGGGCAGTGACACGCTGAGGGTGACCTCGTCCATCAGAAACGCCAGGCTGGCCTTGTGGGGGGTGCAGATGCAGCCCAGAGACCCCAGGAGCCAGTAGGAAATGCCTCCCAGCCAGGCTGTCAGGTCCACAGGCACAATCCTGCTGTTGGTCCCTTGTGGCATGGCTGGGCTGGGATCTGTTTTCAAGTCCAGATGACTGTGGCGCTTCAGCTCACCCTCCTCTTCCTCTCTGCAGCAGGGACAGCACCTGTCTGTCTGTCCATCCGTGACTCTGGCCTTCAGCAGGACTCCACAGGGACACAGACAGGTGGCTGCAGCCCCAGGTGGCTGTAGGGGGCTGGTGTTTAGGTGGCCTGGCTGGGTGGGAGGCGTTTGCTGTCCAGAATGGCCTTCCAGTCATCGGACCAGGAGTGCAGCCGGCGGCTGGGGGGCTTCAGCTGCAGGTGTTTGTTGTGGCAGGCAGTGAAGAGCACATGCTCCCAGGTGGGGTTCTGCTCGGCCCCTACAAAGGAAGGAGAGAGGTCAGTGGCCTGGACAACTCGGCAAGACACTGAAGTTGATTTTACTTCAACATGAAGAGCCTGAAGTTACGAAACTACAACAGCACGGAAAGACCAACACACATCCCTGGCTGCCTCCAGTCACTCCTTCATCCCTCACCTCTTACCTGTTATATCAGGTCTGTCGTCTATGAGCAGGTCAGCAGAAACCACTGTCTTATCTCGCGTCAAAACAATCTGCTCAAGAAACTCAGGGCCAAAGTGCTTCTCCACCCAGGCATACTGGAAGGCAAGAGATAGCTGGTGAGCTCAGGGAAGGCTGATGGATGGGGCAGGGGGTGCTTGGTGGAGTGGAAGCAGCCCTGCCCCTCTCACACATGGAGGATCTCTCTCTTAATAAGTTCATTAGTGGGCTGGATTTGGATGCTGCTGGAGCAAAAGTTCTTTTAAAGCCAAGCAGCTTTTGATGTCATGATGAAAGACTAAGACCAAGAGCCTCAATGCATGCAAATGGACGGAAGAGGGAAATTTTACAGCCAGAGGCATGGAGGGGTCAGACACCTTTCACTGGGCAGCACGAATGGGATGGGGAGCTGAGATTTGGGCCTGCTCACCTTTTCATAAGGGCAGTACCGGTACTTCTTGATTGGGCTCGTGCAGATGAACACATCAGTGCTGCCACGAGGAGAAAAACAGGAGCAGAGTGTCATTCTGGGCCAGAGCAGGCAGCAGCCCAAAGCCAACCCCCCACCACACACTGATCAAACAGATTTAAGACATTAATCCCCCACCTCACAGAATCCCACAGCACAATCGTGTTCCCCTGTTCACAACCTTTGCTGGGAGCAGAGAGCTGAAGGGAAGGGGCTGCACATGGCTGATGTTCCAGGTGACTGCTCCTGGAGTCAAAGCCCTTTCTCCCCTCCCTTGCCTGATGGCCTGAATGGCCATGGGGGACCAGTGTCCATCCCCACATGCTGAGGGCAGGCTCCTACTCACTCTGCCAAATTTGCCATTTGCTTCACAGCTTCCACAGCCCCAGGGAGAGGGTCCAGCTCGATGAAGAAGTTCTTGGATTCCCAAATGCTGATGGCTTTCTCCTGTGAGGGGAAAGACAGCAGTTACTGCACTTCTTGCTATTCTTCCTACATGTACATCCTCCTCACCCTTTTCTAGGACAGAGGATGGGACAGGGAGAACAGTGGGAGCACCACCTCCAGTCCCCTCCTGCTCACCCCCTTTGCCTCTGTGGGTGCCTCTGCTCCCCACCTGCCAACCTGCACCCATCCCAAACAATTCAGATTGGAGATGCTCTGGAACAGGCTTGGTTTTGCCTCTGCAGCCTCACATACAGAGGGAGCACCATGGTCCTGTCTGGCCAAACACCGGAGATTATCCAGAACCAAACCCATCCAGAGGGACGAATCCATGCAGATCCAGCTGACATGGCCTGGTAGCCCTGCTGTACCATGATGCTGTTCAGGCACAGATGCTGTCTGGCCTATTTGTCTCCATGAGATCACTTAAAATAGCAGCCAGGCTGCTCTCCCAGGAGAAAGTACATTACAGGATGAGCCACATGTCAGGATGAATGCAGATGCTCTTCCTCAGGGAAGCCTGGACAAGGTCTCTCAGGCAAAGAGAGCATCTCCAGGCAAGGATTTGAAACACAACACCCAGGACAGCAGCCTGGGTGCACTGGTATGGCACAGGGAGAACAGAGAGGAGACCATAGGGAGCAAAACCTTGGGGTGAGGGTAGCGTCCAGGGGCTGCCTGCAATGCGTCCAGCACAGCTCTAAGGAAGAGCAGCCCCTGCACTGCCTCAAACAGGTTAACAGCTTGTCAGGTGCCAAGGAAAGCAATTATTTTGCACAAACATCGTGTCCTCAGGGAGGAGAGCTGGGAAGAAGCAGAAGCAGCCCAGCCCCAGTGCTGTGATGCAGCTGAGGAGCTCCAGATGCAGCCGGGAGGAGTTTTGAAGGAAGCTCAGCCCTGAAGGATTGATTTTAAGTTTTGAGCACCTCTGTTTCTAGATTTGAGATAAGAGGAATAAGAACAAAAGGGACTTCTTTTATCGTATATAAAAATATCTATGTGTATGTAAGAACAGCTTATAGCAATAAATAGGCTGGTTGGACACAGCAGCAGCTGGCAGTTCCCTCCTGCCTGATGAGTGGGAATCTAATGGACAACCAACACATTTTGCCTTTACACCTGTACTGGGGGAAGAAAACAGGCAACCATGAGCAACTGGGCCTTTACTGGGAACTCCAGAGCTCAGGGCAGCAACACCACAGGGAAAACACAGGTCCGCTTGGGGAGTAACATCCTGCTTCATCCAGGATGTTGTCTGGACACCTTGCCTGCTCTCAGGGAGGTGAATGCATCAACCCAATACAAATTTGGGCACTGAGCTTTTAACATGACATGCCAGAATCAAACCCTGTGTTTCTCAAAAAAATCACAGTTAACATGAGACCAGATGCCCAATTTAAAAGAAGAGAATGCTGCATTCTTCCCTTCTGCCTGAGCAGCAGAAGACATCAGTGGTTCAGAGGAGGGAAGAAAAGCCTTCTTCACACCTGTCCAAAACTGAACACACTGGTTGGGCTCAGAGCAGAAATGCCTCCAGGTTCCATGGCAAGAACAACCAGCCTAAAAGTTTGCCATGGAGCCATGCAAACATTCAAACTCCAGTTGCTCTGCTTCAGACTGGGGAGCAGTGATGTTTTATTTCAAAGAAATTTTCTGTAGTTGCAAAAGAGACACCTGAGAAACGCGGCCTGATGGAGCACCGCACTTCAAACTGCACTGAAGTGTTTTCTTACAGCAGCACTTCCGCAGCTATCCCGCTTCCAATTATGTCAAAAAGCATTTTGCAATCAAGCTTGAGGAGGGAAGAACTAGGCTCACCTTGAGGAAAGACCCACTCTGCTCCCAGAGCTAGAATAATTCCCTGTGGCACCACAACCAGCATGCTGCCCAGCAGATGGAAAAATTCCCCAGGTTGGGAATCCCACCATGTGCCAGGACAGACCTTCAATCCCCATAATGAATTTCCCTGCCTTCCCCATCCTTCCAGGTCTGTGTGCTTGGTGCGTTCCTGAGCTTTCTCTCATTCAGAGTTGAGACCTGCAGCTCGCTGCACTTTTTGGCTCCTATTTTCTGGTCCCTGCAGCAGGTTAGTGGCGTTCTCTGATCAGAGACTGGAATGGCCCATGTGTCTGCAGCCATAGAGCAGATCCTCCTCACTTCAGCCCTGCCCTGAAACCACAGGGAAAACCAGGGCTGCCCTGAGGTCGGTCTGTGCAAGTTTTGCTACTTGTTCAGCCCAAGGTTTTGGTGGTTTTACATGATCACAGCAGACACAAGATGAGCTCACTTCATTTAACACATCCAAAGTAGTTACGATCAAGAAAGAAAAAAATTGTTATCACGTGTTACCCCTGCCAAACTTTGAACAGCTGCTTTATGCACAAATGACGTCCTGCACTTCCCTTCTGCGGTTCCCAGCCAGAAAGGACACTTTATTCCTTCAGCTCATCAAGTTTTTTAGGACTTTGCTCATGGGAGAGCCCTGGACCTTATTCCTACTCCTTTCTCTGTAACCAGCATGCTCCTAACAACAGGAACACTTTATTTACCATAACACATTTCAACCAGTGCAACTGCAATCCATGGATGAGACCACAGACATCCACGGAGATGGGAAACTTGTAGAGACAGAAACCAACTCTCTGCAGTAGTCAGCCTGTTGCTGAATGATAAATTACAATGTAGAGCTTCTGCATTTAAGCTTTAATTATTAAATTGAATATAATAATTTGTGGCATGGGAGGGCTTGGATTGTTTTAATTTTAAGTAAGCCCTCGAATGAAACATCAATTGCATGGTTTGCTCTGAATTTCTCTGCTACATCCCACCCCTCACATTGCTCTTGAGGACCTAAATAATCCATTTAGGAATGGTACTAATCCATGTAGCCAAATCAGAGCTAGAATATCCCAGTTATACAATCTGGGGTATTTTAAGACAGATGTTCTGAAATACCCCCTTTCCTTGCATCTGTCTCCATCCAGGCACACAGGGAAAAAGCCCACTAGACCATCTAATCAGCCTGGTCTAGTGGAAGACATCCCTCCCCATGGCAAGGGGTTGGAATGATATAGTCTTTAAAGTCCCTTCCATCCCAAACCATTCTGGGATTCTACAAAAGACACAGATGTACATGAAAAAAGCTGGATTTCTCTGGAAGAAAAGGCACTGCTGGAAGCCTTCCTGTGCTCCTGTGTTTTGCTGGGAGCTCTGTGGTCGCCCCCACAGCCCTCCCAAGCACTGCACCCACAACCTGGGGGTCAGAGGGACCCTCAGGGCCAAGCTCTGGCCACAAGAAGCCCACACGCGGAGCCGGGGGAAAGCACAACTCACACTCAGCTCGGGTTCCAGGCGCCCGTACTGCTCCGACACCCAGAAGCCCCTCCGGTCCTCCAGGGCAATGTAGGGCTTGTCGGGGTACCTGGCCCTGAATTTCTTGAGGAAGCCTCCCTCGAAGTCGGCCAGCACCCCGTCCATGTCCACCAGCACCCGCAGAGCCCTGCGGGACCCCGCCGCGGGGCCGAGCCCCCTGCCCAGCCCGGCCAAGGGGCCGCAGCGCCGGGGCCGCAGGTGCAGGAAGCAGCTCAGCAAAATCATGGTGGAGGGGGGCTCGGGAAAGGGGATGGGGGCTCGGGAAAGGGGGTTTGGGGCAGGGGTTGAGGAGAGGCTTGAAAAAGGGAATGGAGAGCTTGAGGAAGCAGATGGGGGCTAGAGGAAAGGTATAGGGGG
>VZRF01012009.1:573116-687383 GCA_013396875.1 Vireo altiloquus | reverse complement strand
GGCGGCTCCCGGCGCGCGCCGCTCCCCCCGCCCCGCCCCTCAGCGCGCGCGGCCGCGGCGCGAGCCGCCAAGATGGCGTCGGCCCTGGAGCAGTTCGTCAACAGCGTCCGGCAGCTCTCGGCCCAGGGTGAGGGGGACGGGGCCGACCGGGGGGACCGGGAGGACGGGGCGAGCCCGCGGGGCCGAGGGAGGACGGCGAAGACCGAAGGAGCTCGTCAAACCGCGCGGGTGACGAGGGGGCGGGCCGGGGCCTGCCCTCTCCCACCGCGCTCCCTCCGGCGCGGGTCCAGGGTGCTACACCTCCGGGGCTGCTGGGCCCAACCCGGATTAATTCGGGGGCTGCATCCCCGGGGGCTCCGGGGCCCGTGCCGGGGTTAATTTGGGGCGGCACCGGAGGCATCCCGGAGGTGTGACAGGGCACGAGGGGCCGGCTGTGCTCTCACGGAGCTCCGTGGTTCTGCCAGGGGATGGTTTCGATAGCGGAGCCCGCACCGGCGATCCTCCCAAAATCTGAGCCTTTAAAATAGTGGGAGGAGCGAGCATCGCTAGGGCTTTAACTGGGATTGTGTGGCCCAGGCTGTCACCTCCCTAATGAACGGGCAGGTTGTGATAAATGTGGTTTAAAATATATTTCTGAATCGTCCGTGCTCTACATTTCCAAGCAGAGCATGGACAGAGGGTCAGAGAGTCCCGCCTCATCACGGAACTGTGTGACAGATCTGAGACTGTAACCACGTGTTCACAAAGGGTTTTAATAATCACAGTTAGAATTCCATAGTTTCATTGCCAAACTCCTGATTTTACTATGTGCAGGCGCAGCGTTTCCTGGTTCTTGAACTTCCCCTCTGTGTTGATGCTCTGTGAAATGTGTTCTGACTGGTCTCTGCCTGGGATGTTTCCTCCCAGAAGATGATCAAAAACTGATGTTTCCCGCCATGACCACAGGTTTTCTCTCTGGCAGTTCTTGGGTTGAGCTCCAGGTTTCTCTTACTCTGGTTTCATGTGTTAAATACAGAGTATTTTTACTTTAGAGGCAATTTATGCCTGCAAGGTGTGAGTACAAACCAGATGGAAGATGGATCTTTGTTCTCCTGCAGTAGAGCTGGAGAACTTTCCGTGACAAGGTTTTGGGGATGCAGAAGTCTCAAGGGACGACTGGTTGGCTTTATAGAACTTCTCCCATGAGGGATGAGCCAGGGAGATGTTCTCTGTGAGAAAGTCCCCAGCACAGTAAGGACATGGACCTTTTGGAGCAAGTCCAGATGAGGCCACCAAGATCTTTAGAGGGATGGAGCTATGAGGAAAGGCTGAGAAGATCTGGATTGTTCAGCCTGGAAAAGAAGGCTCTGGGGTGGCCTAATTGTGGCCTTCCAGTATCTGAAAGGAGCTACAAAAAAGATGAGGAGAGACTATTTATAAGGGTCTGGAGTGACAGGAAGCGGGGAATGGCTTCAAAATAACAAGAGGATAGGGTTAAATGGGATATTAGGAAAGAATTCTTCCCTGTGAGGGTGGTGAGGCCCTGGCACAGGTTGCCCAGAGAAGCTGTGGCTGCCCCTGGATCCCTGGAAGTGTTCAAGGCCAGGTTGGACAGGGCTTGGAGCACCCTGGGATAGTGGAAGGTGTCCCTGTCCATGGCCAAGGTTTGGGATGAAATGATCCTTAAAGTCCCTTCCAATCCAAACCATTCTGGGGTTCTGTGAAAGTAAATCTAGAGCCAGCAGGCAGCTGGACATGAGAGCACTGAGGAGAAATGTGTGTACTTCTGGTGGTTTCTGACTGTCATTTGGCTGCCTAGGAGGTGACATAAAGGGACATTTAGTAGGGCTTGGCATGGGAATTTCTACTTAGACTATAAGTTCAGTGTATGTATGTGGGTAGAGAGATAGATCACAGAATCCCAGAGTGGTTTGGGTTGGAAGGAACCTTAAAGGTCATCTCTTTCCAAGCTGTGCCATGGGCAGGGACACGCTCACTAGACAGTTTGTTCAGAGTCTGTTTTGGGGGGAGTGTTGCTTTGTTTTTTCAGGGGACTGCTAAGTGATAGAACTGTAGAAGAGGTGGATTTCTAGAATAAGGAGGACGCCAGAACTAGGGTTTTGCAGTGCCTGAATGCCATTATCAAAGCACAGAGACTTTTACATTCCATCCCATGCTTATGCCTTTTTTTAAATTCCATATGTAGGAGAACGGTTTTGGAGGCCAGTTTCTGGACTCTGGTCCCCCATTTGGAATTTTTTATCCCTTTGTCACTTCAAAACTAACATTTCATTGCTAGAACTTCCCAAGTTTTCCTTTCTCAAAGGAAAAGGCCAGAGACCTTAGGGTAGTGCAAATCCCTCTGAATGGAGGCACTATTCCTCATCTTATGGAGACTTTTGTTAACGGTGAGAGAACCTCTGTTTTTTCTCTCTAATCTGCAAGGATTGAACATTGAAACAATACTCTGCTTCAGAAGGACATAGTTTTTACTTCATTCAATTAACTGTGGGGGAGGAAGAGTTTGAAAGCAGTTCATGGGAATGGATCTGCTTTCTTTATAAGGGTTTTGGGGCTTACCATACCTTCCTAATTCAAAGTAGCCACTTTTCATGCTGTGTTCATAGCTCACAGCATATAGAATAACATTGTAGTTTTAATTATAGAAAGTAAATTTAAGAACCGGTTTTTGAATACTTTTGTTCTAGGTACTTAGTTGTAACTGTAATGCCTACTTCAAAAAAATGCTTATGAGCAGACCTCAAAGGTGGGTGGGGCTCGAGGACCAGCAAGGAAGAAGCTCTGATACTTGTTTTATAAAAAAACCCCATGTGGTGGGTAGAAAATTAATGCCTGTTTTATTAAAGAAAATTAAAACTGGGTGATACTACTAGTTCCTGAGGTTATGTAGGGAATGGGTAAATGAATGTTCTCTAATTAGACTTGGACAACAATGCTTTTTGTTTTTCAGGGCAAATGACCCAGCTTTGTGAACTGATCAATAAAAGTGGAGAGCTGCTAGCAAAAAATCTTTCCCATCTGGATACAGTGCTCGGTGCCCTGGATGTACAAGAACACTCACTAGGTGTTCTTGCTGTCTTGTAAGTGTTGCTTGCTTTTAATTAAATATTAAAACTTCAGCCAATGAGCTGAACTGTCAGCCAAGCAAAGTGATTTGTTCTGGCACTGACACAAGTTGCCTGAAGAATCTGTGTCCACCCCATCCCTGGAAGTGTTCAAGGTCAGGTTGGACAGGGCTTGGAGCACCCTGGAGTAGTGGAAGGTGTCCCTGCCCATGCCTGGGGGTGGGACTGGATGAGCACTGAGGTGCCTTCCAACCCAGACCATTCTGGGATTCCATGATAAGTGTTTTTCCATATGTATTCAGCAAAAAGATATAAAATTAGTTGTTCAAACTTTATTTTCAGAGCATTAATGCACTGAACTGTAAGCATGGAGCAAGATGTTTTATTCCACTAAAAAATGGGCTTTTATCGTGGGCCTTGGGTGTTTGTCTTTAGACAGCACTGAAGCTCTTGCTGCTGTCTGGAGTTTTAAGATAAAACCTGAGTTGCCTTGGGGGTGCTGAACTAAGGTTAAGATATTTAGTCTTGAAGTTCAAACTGGCTGTATCTGACTTCAAGTGAACTATCCACAGGTTCCACTGCTAGTTTAAAATTCTCTTTTAAGGGAAAGACCAGAATTCCAGTACTGGTTCTACTACACTTCTGAAACAAAATACTGATAATACTGAAAATGATTTTGCCATTGTAGTTTGTACTAAATCAAAAATTACTTTGTGCAAAGAAAGGCATTTTCAAATGTTGTTGTGCAGCTACTGGGGAAATCCTATGCCATGTCTCATAAACACTTCGGATTTGTTTGCAAGCACCTGCATGTAGAGACTTAGCAGTGAAGATTATTCTTTTTTATGAACCTCCAAGCAAAAAATGCTAAACCTTTTGTTTCTTTGTTTCAGGTTTGTGAAGTTTTCTATGCCCAGCATCCCTGACTTCGAAACGTTATTCTCACAGGTGCAGCTTTTTATCAGCACTTGTAATGGAGAACACATTAGATATGCAACAGACACTTGTAAGTTAAGCTTAATTTGAGACTTGATATATTTTTGGATAGTTTGGTAATGCTACTTTTTCACTGGGGTGTTTTTTTGTTTGTTTTTTACTATGTTTAGTTGCTGGCCTGTGCCACCAGTTAACAAATGCCCTTGTGGAGAGAAAACAGGTGAGCAAGTATCTAGTACAAATAAGCTACTACATACCCAAGGCTTAAAGGGGATGTTACCAGCCTCTTACTCCATAAAGATTTACCACTAACTTCACATCATGGTGTTTCTGTGCAGCTCCTTAGTTGTTAAGCTTACTGAAAGGTAATGACCCAAACTCAAAACTCTAAGATTTCTTTAAGGAAAACCTAAGAAAGATAATTTTTTTGGGAAAAGAGTCACCTAAAAACATGTTCTCCCACACAAAGTAGGAAATCTGCAGTACCAAGAATGTTCTTCAGACAATGTGTACGTGAGTAGAGGAGAGAGCTGCAAAGGTTGTTAGCACTGGTGAGTCACTGATTTTAGTTTCAGTGTTATTCTCACTGGTTCTATATAATAGTCTTAATGAAACGCCTTAAAATGTGCAGGAAACTTGATTAAGAAATACTTGACCAGTGGTTTTGTTGCTCAAATCCTGACTTTTCAGGCCACTTTGGTGAAATCTGTCTTGAGATAGACCGGATCTCCACTTCGAAGTAGAGTGAAGTGAGAGCCTTGTCTTTAGCAATTGGTGGGAGTTTAGATGGAGTCAAGGAAGGTTTTCTTACTGATACAGATTACTGTATTCCTGATGAGCTTGGCTTTGTGGAGCAGAATTGATGACTTTATCAGGAGAAGTTGTGTAGCCAGGGTTAATTCTATTTTCCAAGAGACTGCGATATCCTACAAAAAGGGAACCTCGAGTTAATTATTACTTAATGGAACCTGTCAATTAGTGTTATTTTTCATTTGTAAGTGTCAACATAAGATCCAATGTGCTGCCATCTATGAGAAATTATCTGAAAGAGATGTAATTTCTGACAGCCCCTGCGAGGAATTAGCATTCTCAGACAAGCCATAGACAAGATGCAGATGAACACAAACCAGCTGACCTCAATACATGCAGATCTCTGCCAGGTAAGGGGATCAGAAGGGCTTTTTGTGAGAATAAAAGCTTATAAAATACCTATAAACCTTAGAGGAAATGCATGTTCATATATTGCAGTGTAAGAATGGATTTTTAGTTGGTTTTTTGCTTCATTTGGTTTTTTTCCAGTAGTAAATAAGGTTACATACTGAAATAAAATCTCAATCTGATATACAGATTAATTACTAATTTTAAATGTTCAGTGCATGTCCTCAGATCTTTGATTTTGTTGATGACTTCAGAAAGTCCTCTGACATCCCTTCTCTGTGGGCTGAAAGTCACACAGAGCTTATCTTGGGTGATACCAGTGTAATATCCAGCTACTGTCTGCTCCAGCTAAGTCTGACAAAAGACATGTTTATCTCGATGTCTTTGGCTTGGATTTGTACTTCTATCTCATTCTTGGCTCCTGGGATTTAGAGTTGACAGGAACGTTCAGAGGAATATTTAGTGCTGCCAGCACAGTAGTCTGACAGGCCTGGAGTTTCAATCAGCTTTGTCAGAGTTTAATTTCTTTAGGAGTCAGATAATTTTATAACAGTTCATAATCTGTGTTAAGCGTTTTCAACCTGTGTTTCTCCACTACTGACATACTCTGTGTTTTTACTCGTGGGAGAGTGGTATTTATGCAGTAGTATTAATTAATGTAATTTCAATTCCTTCTCATGGAAATTCGAATGGAAATGGCTAATTTATGAAAACTTGATTTATTTTCTTGTAGCTCTGTTTGTTAGCAAAATGCTTTAAACCTGCCCTCCCGTATCTAGATGTGGACATGATGGATATTTGTAAAGAGAATGGGGCATATGATGCGAAGCACTTTTTATGTTACTACTACTATGGTGGGATGATATACACTGGGCTAAAGAACTTTGAAAGAGCACTCTACTTTTATGAACAGGTAACTTGAAATTAAATTATAATTCTGAAGTGTCATCTCTGGAAAGGCAGAAGTAGATGTGTATCAGTGCTGAGAAAACACAGCACCTTTGAACTGTCACAAGGAAACTGTCTTTGGAGGAGTTTTCCTTTAAGAAAGTTTCCTACAGCCTTATTGCACTATAAAGCTGTGCAGCTCAAAAGGTGATGTTAAATTTATCTCACTATAAATATTTTTCAGCTGCCTGCTTGAAACTGCAGCACAGAAACAGGTCACAGGCTGACACACGTGTCCTTAAAAATTATCCTGTGGTTTTGCTAAGGCCTTTGCTACTTTTATTAGAGGAGTTATGTTTCTTCAAGGCTCTTATAATATTTGTTGGTTTTGCTTTATCTGGAAAAGAAAAGAAAATAGCAAAATTGGGAAGACTTTGTGTATGAGGGAAATGCTGTGAAATGTGCAAAACAAATTAAAGCAGCATTTTTCTTTTTTGTAAATAAGGGTCAGCTCTTTAGTAGTTCCCATATCATAGTAAACTGAATTCCCTTTTCCCTATTCTGCAGACCTCTGATAATGTAACAGCTTTATAAAACCTCTTTGAGGGTCTGTGTAAATCCAGGTTCACAAGTAGCTACAGGTGATTTCTGGTACAACTTTAGATATATTCCAAGGAAGGAAGTTTTGATTCTATCTGAGCAGGGCTATTTTAAGACAGGCACCACTGTAACGTGATATGTTTTGAGTAGCTTGTATAAAATTTCCTTTTTTTGCGTATTTCTGGATAATTAATTTTGACAGAAGTTAGTTAAGCTTCAGCACTCAAAGGAGAATTTCATGTGTCACTGTATCCTTTCTGCATGCAGCTGGAAATGGAGTTTTTTTGTTCATGCAGTAGCTACCAGGATCTGCCAGTAAGGAGACTAAATTTCTGTTCCATTTCTTTCTCTCTTGCTTAGGCAATAACTACTCCAGCCATGGCAGTCAGTCATATTATGTTGGAATCATATAAAAAGTATATCCTAGTTTCTTTGATACTACTTGGTAAAGTTCAGCAGCTACCAAAATACACTTCCCAGATAGTTGGTAGATTCATTAAGGTAAGTATTGCAAATACATCTAAATAATTTGTAAATATGTAAAAGTGGAAGTTGTCCATGGCAGGGGTTTGGAGTGAGATGAACTTGAAGGTCCCTTCCAACTCAAAGCATTTTATGATTGTATGATATTGGTGATAAAGGTTTTTAAAATTTGGGAAAGCTTCAGGGATGAATAGTACTAATCATTATTCCTTTCACTGATACTGCACATTCCTTTACAGGTTTTTATGTTAGAATTTAAAAAATACTCAGATTTCACTTGGCTTTCAAGCTGCAGCGTCGTCGTGAAAAGATTTGACCTGTAACTTCATCTGATTGAAGCACAAAATGCTAAACAGTTTATTCCCAAAGCCCAGCTTTTTAAAGAACAAAAGCTTCTAAAAAAACTGCAAGTTTGGAGTCTGTAAACATTCAGATTAGGAGGTGCAGGGGGGGAGACAAAACTGCTACCGAGAGAGTTCTGATCCTAAGTAACACACTTCTAAAAGGTAGTTCTTACTTAACACAGAGTTTGTTGATTTGTGATCAAAATTCTAGAGAGTTCCAAAATTTTTCTAACTTCAGAGTCTAATAAGCAAGCTCAAAATATTTTAAGGTAATTTAGGTGAACTGGATTCACCCTCTGAGTCTCTGCTGTCGATGCTGTGACCCTTTGTGGTCAAGGATGGGTGTCTTAGAGGGCAGAACAAATCCAGTGGATGGGCAGTGCCCAGGCAATACCCTACTTACCTCCAACTCAGATGGTCAGTTGAGAGAGTTTTTTCACAATGCTGTAAGTAAAACTGTCACACACAGAGGTCCTGGAATGATGTTTATTAAACGTTACACTGCAGTAATACAGATTTAATATATGAGGGTCTGTCATTACCATAACACCATGTATGGGCATCCTGTCTTTTTTATGAGAAATGCCTGAGCTGCTTAAATTTATTTCAATGCCTGCATGGCTTCTAATGCTGGAGCACTGAATAGATTTTGTGAGGCTGGTTGAACACTGTGTTCCTTAAGAAGGGTTCTTGTTCTTCTAATTGCAGCCTCTTAGCAATGCTTACCATGAATTAGCGCAAGTTTATTCAACCAATAAACCCTCAGAGCTTCGAAATCTGGTGAACAAACACAGTGAAACTTTCACAAGGGATAACAATATGGGACTGGTTAAGCAATGCTTGTCATCTCTCTACAAAAAGAATATTCAGAGGCTAACCAAGGTAAGAAAAACTGTGAGCAGTTTTCCTCTAAAAGTGTATTTCTGAAATATCTTGAATTTAGAGCTAAATGATAACATAGTTATGTTGACAGAAAAATTACTGAAACTGAGATTGAGGTCTGAAACAAAGGAGACTCAAATGCCCTGCATAGGAAAACAGTTCAGTTGGCTGCTTATGCATTAGTTAAAAGGTGATTAAATCTGTCTGTCAGGGGGGTTTGCCCGTGAGGTTTTTGTAGATAATCAAAAAAGTGAGCGCTGCAACCCAGTGACCTTCATCCCTATTCAAAAAATAGGAAAACTGAACTTTACAGGCCACTTCATTAGAAAAGAGTGAGTGAATAGGACAGATTTTGGAAGTGTCTGAAAAAAAAGGAAAAACAAAAGCACTGAAGTGATTTGCTCCATCAGCTGAGAGATCAGATTAATTCTGAAAGATGATTGGGGAAAGCTGTTTTTTGGCAAGCTTATATGATACGTGTTGCAGTAGAAAAAATCTCATGAGGAGGTTTATATATTCATCTCTTGAAGGAAATTCAAGGGATGGAGAGTCGTCTTTTTGTGTAAAAAGGGGAGAGAAGAGGTTGGACATGGTCAAGACTATCTGGTGTAAAATGAAATTGCAGGAATGAGTAATGACTCCATACGTGCTCAGTGTAACAAATTAGTATTTGGAGAAAAAACTGACTCACTCTCATGATCTCTTTAATAACTGTGTGTTCCACTTGTTTGTTCCCATCAGACTTCCACAGTCAGGTTACACAGGCCATGAAGCATCAACAGGGAAAATCCTTAACATCCAGTTTTAACACTTTTGATACTTTCTAAATTTCAGACGTTTTTAACGTTGTCATTACAAGACATGGCAAGTCGAGTGCAGCTGTCAGGGCCCCAAGAAGCAGAAAAATATGTCCTTCACATGGTAAGACCTCTGACTTGGTTAAGCTATCCCAAAATTAGTGTTTGGGTTGGCAATGCACATTCTGAACAGTTCTTTTTCACAGTGGAGGAAATGCTGTCCGTCTGCTGTGGTGTTTAGACTGTTCTCAAAAAATCTAAAAAGCTGTTCTCCACCTAAGATAAGGCAGGAATCGTGATTTTTGGGAACCTGTGGGAAGTAAAAGCAACCAAGTTAAAGACAATTCCACAAAGAGTCTGTGCATTGCTGTTACCTGAAACTCTGTTCTTGGTGATAACTTCTGTTACACCCTCTGTCGTTTCAGATAGAAGATGGTGAAATCTTTGCAAGTATTAATCAGAAAGATGGTATGGTCTGTTTCCATGATAATCCTGAAAAATATAACAATCCAGCTATGCTTCATAACATTGATCAGGAGGTAAATCTCAACTGCTTTTGGAATTCTTATCACAGACCTTAGTCTGTAATCAGAGAGCTGATGGCAGAAGCCAGTGTAGTAACTTAGATACAGAGAGTGAGGACTGTGAATCATTATTTGACTATTTTACAGTATTTTCACAAATTTTAGCTTAATACTCTCTGTCAGTGTGTTCCCTGTTGTGTCCTGCACAGCTTGAGCTGTTTCAGGAGACTGACTGCTTGTTGTTGGTGATGGGAAGATTCTTGAATGGATTAGAAAGATTGTTTTTAGAGTTTTAAACTTCAAGGATCATTTCCATTGGCTCTCAATAACCTGCCTGTAGGTTAAGGTGGTTGACCCTCATGGGACTGCCTATCAATGGCCAGACATTTTTATTTGGGAGGTGAGGGATGAGAACATTTTGATGTGGAACTTCAGTGATGGCAAAAGTTATTGGTTCTACATGGCACAGCCATGAAATGCCTTGAAGATCAGATGCAAGCTCGTCAAAGTAATCAATTTGGTACATATTTTTAAGATGCTGAAATGTATAGAGCTTGATGAACGACTGAAAGCCATGGATCAAGAGATCACTGTGAACCCTCAGTTTGTGCAGAAGGTAATTGATTTAATGTCTCATAAGGGTATGTAAGAGATTCATTCAGTGCAGTGAGTGTGTTGTACTGAATGTCAGTATTTACAGTCTTATTATTATACTTTATTACTGTTACGTGCATAAACATCATAACACATCATAAAGATAATTTATTATTTTTGAAGGTGTTTTTTTCCTAATTAATCCTGCAGTGATTTCAACCAGAAAATGAAGTGCATGTTATTTCCTAGGCACTTTCTTTTCCCGCCTGTTCACTTCAAAGAACTGTCTTTTTCAAGCCTGCAGACCTGTTTCTGAACAGAACTAACTCTCTCCCTTTCAGAGTATGGGCTCTCAAGAAGATGACTCAGGGACCAAACCATCCAGTTATTCTTGAAATTAATGTTGCTCACCACTCCGCTTTCAAGTAAAAGCTTATGAAAGAATCACACCTGGAACAGGGCATTGAGGAGTTCCACGAAGAGAGCAGAGAGAACTGAGCTTTGCTTTTCACCTGGACATTAAGAAAATAAAAGAACACCTTCTCAGTACTGTATAATATCAGAAATATTCTCTGCAAAGAAAAAGGAAATCTCAAAAGAAACTTAAAAGTCTGTTGTGGATTTATTTATCTTCAGATTAACATCGTTAATGCATTAAATAATCTACCTTTTGTTTTAAAGGGTTTGAATGTTGCCGTGTTTCTGTAGCAGTCCTTTTCTTCTGCAAAAAAAAAGTGTTATTCAGGGAAGAATACAAACTAGTGTTGGTTCACTTACAAGATAATTACTGATTCATTATTCTGTATTGAAAGTTGGCTCAAAGTGCAGATTTATCTCATGTGTGGTGGGGGCAGAGGGGTGGAGTTCAAGCAAATCATAATGTAGAGAATTTGCATATGCCCAATGTAGCTGGTGCTGTCTATTATATGAGGAAATGAGAACTGTTCTTCCCCAAAGGATAAGGATATCGACGTGTCCTTCTAAGGAAGTTTGCTGCAAAGTAGGAATCGTATATGGAAAACATACATGACAGCTGTTTATGATTTTAAGTTTCTGGTACAAAATATCTGCTAATATTATTTGCTCTTAGATGAAACTTATTAGACCTAAACAAAAGGATATTTGGAAAATGTTGGTGTTCTGGAGGATTCTGGAGGTAGGAAGTTGTTTACACTGAAAGAAATTTAAATGTTTGTTCCTGTGCAACTGGCATGAAGGTATTCAACAGGGTGATAGTTTCTTTGGTGGAAACCAGTATTTCTGCATGGAACATTAAATAGAGTTCTATACAGCTCTCAAAATGCAGGATTTATTCGGAGATAACATGTTGGAATGGTACCTGGTTTTTACTTTACTATTTTAAACTTTAATTTGTTATTGGACTCTTTAAAGTGCTTCACCCCTTAAATCATTGGGCTGTTTAATTTTCTGTCATTCTTGTGTATCTGAAGATTCTCACTGTTCAAACACCTTCCTGTCAGACAGAAATAAACCTGTCATCAAATCAGAAAACGAGAAGCCACTGCTTCCTACTGAAACACCTGACCAGGAGCTGCTTGCTCCTGCTACACTGCCAGCTTGTTTCCAGGTGGGAGCTGAGTATTCCTGGCTCTTGATGTGTGAAGTTGGTATGTATTGAGGTCAAATGTGGTTGAAAACATTCTATTTGTGCTTCCAGTGCTGATACACAAATGTTTGGGTTTTCACTTAAAACTGGTGTCCCAAGTCTAGCGAAGTGTGCAAAAAACGTGAGGGGAAAATGGCAGGAAATGTGAGGGAAACATGAGAGGGGGAAATGGCAGGAAGTGTGAGGGAAATGTGAGGGGGAAATGTGCGAAAAACGTGAGGGGAAAATGGCGGGAAATGTGAGAGAAACATATGGGGAAAGGGCAGGAAACGTGAGGGGAAAATGGCGGGAAAGGTGAGGGAAACGTGAGGGGGAAATGGCGGGAAATGTGAGGGAAACGTTAGGGGAAATGTGAGGGAAATGTGCGAAAAACATGAGGGGAAAATGGCGGGAAATGTGAGGGAAATGTATGGGGAAAAGTGAGGGGAAATTGGTGGGAAATGTGAAGAAAATGAGGGGAAATTGGCTGGAAATGTGAGGAAAACGTGAGGGGAATATGGAAGGAAATGTGAGGGAAACGTGAGGGGAAAAACGGGAAATGAGAGGGGAAAAGGGCGGGAAATATGAGGAAAAAATTAAGAGAAATATGAGGGAAATGTGAGGGGAAAGAGCGGGAAATGTGAGAGGAAAAAGGCGGGAAAGGTGAATGGAAAAGTGCGGGAAATCTTAGGGGAAAATGGTGAGAAAGATGAGAGAAACATTAGGGAAAAAGAGCCAGAAATGTGAGAGCAAAAAGGTGGCAAATGTGAGGGGAAAATGGCAGGAAATGTGAGGGAAATGTATGGGGAAAAGTGAGGGGAAATTGGTGGGAAATGTGAAGAAAATGAGGGGAAATTGGCTGGAAATGTGAGGAAAACGTGAGGGGAATATGGAAGGAAATGTGAGGGAAACGTGAGGGGGAAATGGCGGGAAATGTGAGGGAAATGTATGGGGAAAAGTGAGGGGAAATTGGTGGGAAATGTGAAGAAAAGGAGGGGAAATTGGCTGGAAATGTGAGGAAAACGTGAGGGGAATATGGAAGGAAATGTGAGGGAAACGTGAGGGGAAAAACGGGAAATGAGAGGGGAAAAGGGCGGGAAATATGAGGAAAAAATTAAGAGAAATATGAGGGAAATGTGAGGGGAAAGAGCGGGAAATGTGAGAGGAAAAAGCTGGGAAAGGTGAGGGTATAAGGGCAGGAAATGTGTGGGGAAAAGGGTGGGAAATGTGCGAGGAAAAAGGCAGGAAACGTGGGGGTATATGTGCGGGAAAGGTGTGAGGAAAATGTAGGGAAATGTGAGGGAAACGTGAGGGGGAAGGGCATGAAACGTGGGGGGAAATGGCGGGAAATGGGATTGAAAAAGGGTGGGAAATGTGAGGGGAAAAGGGCTTTAAATTTGTTTGGAAAAAGGCAGGAAAAGTGATTTGAAAATGAAAGGGAATATGAGGGGGATGTGAGGGGAAAAGGAAAGGAAACGTGATAGGAAAAAGGTGGGAATCGTGAAGGGAAAACGGCAGGAAGTATCAGGGGAAAATGGAGGGAAATGTGAGTGCAGCATTAGGAGAAATTGTCCCAGAATCACCTAAAACTAGTCCCAAAACTGCCTCTAAAATGGCCCAAAATTCTCCTAAAATGCTCCCAAAAATAGTACCACAATCCCAGCAAAGTCCCCCCAAAATCCCTCAAAACAGCACCAAAATTCCCCCAAAATTGTCCCAAAATCCCCTCTAAAATAGTCCCAAAATGCCTCCAAATAGTCCCAAAAATCTCTCCAAAATACCCTGAAATCCCCCCCAAAACCGCCAAGAAAATCCCAAAAATCCCCTTCAAATTCAAATTCCCCCCAAATTTGCCCCAAAATCTCCTAAAAATTCCCCTCAAGTCCCCCAAAATCGCCCTAAAATTCCCCAAAATTGCCCTAAAATCTTCCTAAAATTCCCCAAAATTCCCCCAAACTCTTGCCAAAACAGCCCCCAAATCCCCCCAAAATGGCCCAAAAATCCTGCAAATTTGCCTCATAATCTCCCAAAAATTCCCCCCAAATCCTCCTAAACTCCCTCAAAATCCCCCCAAAATTGCCCCAGAATCCTCCCGCAGTCCCCTCAGAATCACCTCAAAATCTGCCAAAATCCCCCCAAAAATCTCCTCAAAATAGCTCCAAAATTGCTCCAAAAATACAAAAAAAATCTCCCAAAATTGCCCTAAAATCTCATCAAAATCTTCCAAAATGCCCCCAAAATCTCCCCAAAATTCCCCCAAAATGTCCCCAAAAACTTCACCAAATTGCCCAAAATCTCTCCAAAATCGTCTCAAAATCTCCCCAAAATTGCCCAAAAATCACCCCAAAGTCTCCAAAAAATCGCCCCAAAATCTCCAAAAAATCGCCCCAAAATCGCCAAAAAATCTCCCTAAAATTGTCCCAAAATCCTTCCAAAATCGCCTAAAATTGCCCCAAAATCTTCCCAAAATCGCCTAAAATTGCCCCAAAATCTTCCCAAAATCCCCCCAGAAAGCCCCCAAAACTGCCCCCAAATCGTTCAAAATCGCCAAAAATTTCCAAAAACGGCTCAAAAAACCCGAAAATGGCCGGAAAATTAAAAGGAAAACCCCGACTGGATTTTTCCGGAATCCGGAATGGATTGGGTAACTCCGGGGGAAAATCCGGACTGGATTTCGGAAATTCTGGAATGGATTTGGCAATTCGGAAAACCCGGACTGGATTACTCCCGGGCACTGGAATGGATTCAGTAATTTGCAAAACCCGGACTGGATTGCTCCCGGGCACTGGAATGGATTCGGTAATTCAGAAAACCCGGACTGGATTGCTCCCGGGCACTGGAATGGATTTGGTAATTCGGAAAACCCGGACTGGATTGCTCCCGGGCACTGGAATGAATTCGGTAAAAGAAAAAGTGCTTTTAGAGGGGATTTTGGAGCTATTTAAGGAGATTTGGGGCGATTTTAGGGGTTTTGGGGAGATTTAGGGCCATTTCAGGGGATTTTGGGATATTTTGGGGGGATTTTGGAGCGATTTTGCAGCAATTCCGAGGAGATTTCCAAGCAATTATGGGGAGATTTCGGGCAGATCTTGGGGAGATTTTTGGGTGTTTTGGGGAGATTTTGGGGCGATTTTGGGGAGATTTTGAGGGAGTTTCAGGGAGATCTTGGGGGCATTTTGGAGAGATTTTGGAGGAGTTTTAGGGAGTTCTGGGGAGATTTTTCGGGGATTTTCAGGGGATTTTAAAGGGGATATTGAGGCGTTTTGGGGGTATTTTTTGGAGGATTTTCGGGACATTTTGGGGAATTTTGGGGGGATTTTCAAGGAATTTTGGGGGATCTTGGGGCATTTCTGGGGCGATTTTGGTAAGATTTTGGGGGATTTTTGGGCAATTTTGGGAGGATTTTTGGGCACATTTTAGGGGAGTTTTGGGGGGATTTTGGAGAGATTTTGGGCAATTTTGGGAGGCTTTTGAGGGGATTTTGGGGTGGTTTTGGGGCATTTTTGGGGAGATTTTTGGAGGATTTTGGGGTGACTTTTGTACAATTTTGGGGGATTTTGGGGGAATTTTGGGAGGATTTCCAGGGGATTTTGGGGGGATTTGGGGGGCAGTTTTGAGTGATTTTGAGGGGATTTTGGGGAGAGTTTGGAGGGATTTTTGGGGGATTTTGGGGCAATTCTGGGGCGATTTTTGTAAGATTTTGGGAGATTTTTGAGCAATTTTGGGAGGATGTTGGGGACATTTTAGGGGAGTTTTGGGGTGATTTTGGGAGGATTTCTGGGGGATTTGGGGGCATTTTGAGGGGATTTTTGGGTGAGTTTTGTAAGATTTTGGGGGGATTTTTGGGCAATTTTGGGAGGATTTTAGGAGAGTTTTGAGGAGATTTTAGGGCATTTTTGGAGCGATTTTGGGGAGATTTTGGTTTCCCACCAGAATGGTGGGAAATATGAGAGAAACATTAGTGGAAAGGAGCCAGAAATGTGAGAGCAAAAAGGCGGGAAATGTGAGGGAAACGTGAGGGGGAAATGGTGGGAAACCCTGGTGTCACTGGGTGCTGTTTTCTGGTGAAGAGAGGTGTCCCAGGTTGTGGTTGGTGGTGGTGAACGATGTTTTTGAAAGTATAAAATAGCAGTTTACTCTTAACACAGTGGAGGTCCACAGTGTGAGCAGCTCATCACTTCCTAACAGAGAGAACTGCATTGGGACAATTTTTATACCTGATCTTTAAGCAAAATCCTGGGTTTTTTCATAACTCGCATTACCAGTCTTGGAATTAGAAGAGATTTATGATTTTGAAGGTTTTTATCCTAATTAATCCTGCAGTCATTTCAATGCTGAACATACACCATCCTCTTCTCTGGTCCCATGGAAGTGCTTAATGAGTAATTAGCGATGCTGTGGCTCGCGCCCAAAGCAGGGATTGTTACAACCACGTGTGGCACTCACAGAAGGGACTGCAAACAACTCACCCCACATCCCACCCATCCAGAAATGTGCCTGGCTCAACTCTCCTTGCCAGTGGCTCCCTTTCCAGGGGAGAATGTTTTCAGGATGCTGTCATGGAGAAAAACCAGGAACGTCCACTTTTACACTACTGGTTCCTAGTAGTGTGCGTGGATTTACCTGCTGAGAGCTGCAGGATGGTTTCCCAGCTGTGGAATTAGAAGCAAACTAATCTATGCAGCTGGCAAATAGCTCTCGATTTTTCTCTTTTTTCTTGTCTAAAGTAGATAAACCCATGCTCACATCAGAAAGATGGCAAAAACAGCTGTGTAATAGTTTCAAGTGATATATTCCATGATAGGTCTGATTTTTAAGAGGGAAAATGCTTTTAAAGTTAGAGAACTGCTGAGGTTCCTTTTCTGGCGTGAATAGTTGTGCTGTTAATGTCTGAATTCTGTTAGAAATTCAAAGTCCCACCTGTAGAATCAGTAGATAAAGCATTCACCAAAAGTGCTCCAGGGAAGGGCTTTTAAGTCCTAGTTCAATAAACACACGTGGTCTGGCATCTGTATGTCTTGAGATAGTGCTGAAATTAAGTCAGATTTTTAATCAAGCAGTTCCTTCCAAGTCTTGGAACTAATTGCATGGGCTGTGGTCAGCTGAGAGGCTTCAAGAACACTTGGGCTTTCTGGTTTTAATTTGTATTTACTGCAGGGAAGAACTTCTGCTCAAATCTAGGAACACTGCGTGCTGTGCTGCTCCCAACTTGGACTCTCAGAGGTCCCGTGGCTGTTTCTTCCCATCATGCATGATCACAAGATGCGTCCAGGGAATACTGAGTGCATGCTTTGATATCTGACTCCAATTCTGATGCATTTTAATTAGCAAAGACACGAAATGCACTTCTGAAGGCAGCGTTAGATGTGCAACTGCAGTTCATTGCCACAGGAGGGGTCTCTAGGCTAGTTACTGAGAGATTCTGAGATGTTTCTAAGAAGGAATGGTTGGAAGCTGTTTGTGTACAACCCCCATTCCTGTTTTTGTGTCACTGAGGAGCCCCAGTGTGTGACCTCTGCTGAGCCATCGCTCCACTGTGTAACTCCAGCTGCCTCTCTCTCCACAACTTCTGTGTCCCACAGCACAGCCACAGCCCAGTGTTTGTGTTGTCATAGGCGATCTGTATAACTTAGGAAATGTTCTCTGCGGGGCCATGCAGAGGTTAGTCCTGAGAAGTTGTTTAAATGTACTGTTGGAAAATAAAGATAACAAACGAGTCGCTCTTAGTTTGTCTTAAGTGAGATTGTAGGTCTTTTGTATCTGCGTTTTCTTTAGTTTTTTGGGGGGCATCTCTTGTTCTTTTTGCTTTTCAGGAGGTGATTTTGGCTGACTGGGGAAGCTGCTGGTTGCCTGCTCTGTGTGGTAGTGCCCTCTGCTCCAGAGGTGTTCAAGCCCTGCTGCTGGCTTCTTGGAGCTCTTCTGAGCACTTCTGAGTAGAAATATTCTTTCTTTTGTGTCTCTCTTGAGAAGTGCTGCTGCAGGTCCTTGTCTGAGATGGGCTTTGGGATTTTGGATGGAACACTTGAGCAACCTGGTCTAGTGAAGAGGTCCTTTCCCATGGCAGAGGGTAAGAATGGGATGGTCCATAAGGTCCTCCCAACCTGAACCATTCTGGGATTCATGTCTGAGCTCTTTGTTTCTGTAATAATCCATTTGGCAGACCATCTGGGTATTGCTTTTATCAGACATAATTAGTCCATGTGGGGCTGCTTGGATCCAGAGGTGTGTCTTGTAGTGGCATCAGCAGTAGCTGCTCTTTCTTGGGAGTAAAGTACAAGTTTTACTTAGTTGAATAATCTATGCTGCTAACTTACTCAGATTCAGGTATTTAAAATTCTAAAGGGGCAACTCCAAGGGGCAGGGAAGAATCCCGTCCTTCATTATTTTGAAGCCTAATAGTTCACATGGAATTTGGTTTAGCTTTCCGTCATAGATTCCTAGAGTTAAATAATCCTTTAAGTATAAACTTGATACCCCGAAGAGAAATCGGAGTAGTTTAATGGCAATGAAGAGTCTGAACAGGCTTAACTTGGGCTTTTGCTCCCTGCCTTTCCCGGGCTGTACCTGAGTAAACACCTCCATAGAGCTGCTTTATAAATCGGGAAACGACAATACTTCGAAGCCTTCATCTGCCATAATCTTACATTCTAAGCACTTTAAAGAATTAAGACAGACGGTGGGTGCCCAGTCTCCAATGGAGAAGTCGTGCCGAGCCTGCGGACAACACGGCACCGCCCTGAGGCGGCGGAAAGGCCCGGGAAGGGCCCTGCGGCAGCCTCCGGCCCCATCCCCGCCGCGTCCCCCCGCTCGCAGTCCCCGTCCCGTTCCCGTTCCCGTCCCGGCTGCTTCAGGGGCTCCGCCCGCGGCCACCCCGGGTCCCCTCCCAGAGCCCGCTGGTCACGTGACCCACAGCGCGGCCCGTACCACCCCGCGAGGGGAGCGCGGCCCGCTCCCGGGGCTGCCTCCGAGGGTCACAGGCTGCCTCTCGATCTTCTCGTGTTCCCGGTGATCGGATGCCACTGTTCGCGCTCTGAGCTGTAACAATCGGGCAGGTGAAGCGCGGGCGGGGAGAAGACGCCTTCCAGACCTCTTCATGTCCCCCCTTCCTTGAGGTAATGGCTCCGCCCGGCCCCTGTGGACAGTGTGTCCCTGGGCCGAGCCACTGCGGCAGGCGGGGGGGTATCGGTCCCCAAGAGAGCGGCGGGACGGCCATCTCAGTCCCGCGGTACGAACGGGCTTCTTATCCCTCTGTCCTACTTTGTTCTCCATCTTCTCGCTTCTTCTCGGCGACGGCGGGCGCGCGGCCGAGGAGCTGTCTGCCCCTGTCCCCCCCTCAGCTGGCAGTGAGGGTGGTACGGCCGGTGGGTCAGTCCGTGTCAGGCGCCCGCGGACACGGGACGGGCCGGGGGAGCCGCGGTGAGCGGGGGCTCCGGGCACGGGGAGCCGGGACCGGGCCGAGGGTGACCGGGCATGGGGAACCGGACACGGGGCCCGGCAGGACAGGCCGGCCCGGGTCTGGCAGGGCCTGAGGCGTTCGGGTCTGCAGGCGCTCAGCAGGGCCGGACCCCTCCGGCCGGAGGCTCCGGGCACGGGGGTCGGATCTGTGCGGCCTCAGCCTTGATCCAGAGGAGGCCACCAAGTTGATCAGAGGGGAGGAACACCTCTCCTTTGAGGAAAGGCTGGAAGAATAGGGATTGTTCAGCCTAGGAAATAGAAGGCTTCGGGGTGAACTAATTGTGGCCTTCCAGTACCTAAAGGGAACTTACAGGAAAGATGGGGCAAGACTATTTACAGGGGTCTGGAGTGACAGGACAAGGAGGAACGGCTTCAAATTGACAGCGGGCTTCGATGGGATATTGGGAGGAAATTTGCCCTGTGAGGGTGGGGAGGCCCTGGCACAGGGTGCCCAGAGAAGCTGTGGCTGCCCCTGGATCCCTGGCAGTGTCCAAGGCTAGACTGGACGAGGCTTGGAGCAGCCTGGGATAGTGAAAGGTGTCCCTGCTCATGGCAGGGGTACGACTGGATGATTTTCAAGGTCCTTTCCAACCCAAACCATTCTCGGATTCCCTGAACCTGGCCTTGTAAGACTGGAAGTGTCTGGGCATGAGGTCCAGCCCCATTCACCCCCGTGGGGCCTGAGGTATCCTGGCTCAGCGTCTGGGATCTGGGCACGGCAGGTGGTGTTGCTCGAGCCCATCCCATCAGCACACAGAAGACTGATCGTGGATCAGTGGAATGCCCAGGAGGGTGTAGGAGTCACCATCCCTGGAGAGGTTTAAGGAAAGACTGGACTCAGTGCTCTGGTCTGGGTGACAGGGTGGGGTTCGGTCACAAGCTGGACTCAATGGTCTTGGAGTGCTCAGGTTGAGCTTAAGGCCAGCTGCTCCCGGAGGGATGCGGAACAGGACTGGCACCAGTGAGGCTGAGAGATGCTGTGATATCCCATGTGCTGACCGTGTGCTCTCTCCCTGGCTGCAGGAGGCCTGGCGGCTGTGCTGAGCCCTCACTATGAACGCTATCGTTGCCCTGTGCCATTTCTGTGAGCTCCACGGCCCTCGCACCCTGTTCTGCACAGAGGTCCTGCACTCGCCGCTCCCGCAGGGCGCCGGCAGCGGGGATATCTCTGGGCAGAATGAGCAGGCGGAAGAGGAGGAAGGTGGGATTCAGATGAGCAGCAGGATCCGCTCACACAGCCCAGCTGAAGGGGCCAGCGGCGACTCCAGCAGCCCAGGGCCAAAGAAGTCAGACATGTGTGAGGCAAGTGTGAAAAATCTGTGTGTGGGCATGGGTGTCTTCGGCTTGGCTAAAGGGCTCTGGGATTCTCTGATGTTAATTCAGTTGTTTAGAGAGAAAAAAAAGATGTGAACAGCACTTGTTTTGTATGTGTCAGTGTCAGATGATCTCCAAGTCCTCATAAACTGCAAGCTAGCCCTAACTCTAATCCTAATGATCCATGACAGGAGGATGAAGGAGCTGTCGTTGAATACAGGACCTTGAGGTCTCTTTAAGCTCTGTGATCTATGATTCTCTTGTGACTGAGAAATGCTTTCCTCATCCTCGAAGAGCATTTACGTTGTTAGATTAGGTCACATCATTTATTTATAATAATTTAAGAGCAGTATTGGTTAGGAAACAAACAAAAAAAAAAAAGCAAAAGCAATTAAAACAATAGGAAAAATGTATACTCTCAGTCGTTCAGGGCTGTTCAGCCTGGAGAACAGAAGTTTGTGTGGAGACCTCACAGCAACCCTCCAGTATCTGAAGGGGCCTACAGGGAGTCCAGAGAGGGACTCTTCATCAGGAACTGCAGTGATAGGACAGGGAGGAGTGTTGAAACTGAAAGAGGGGAAATTTAGGTTAGCTATACTAAAGAATTTGTTCCCTGTCAGGGTGGTGAGGCCCCTGCACAGGGTGTCCAGAGAAGCTGTGGCTGCCCCATTGCTGGAAGTGCCCAAGGCCAGGTTGGACAGGGCTTGGGGCACCCTGGGATAGTGGCAGATGTCCTTGCCCATGGCAGGGGGTGGAATGAGGTGATCTTTATGGTCATTTCCAACCCAAACCATTCCATGATTCTCATATTTGTCTTCTATCAGTACTTGCTCTGACATATTTATTATTTACTTTCCCTTCAGTTGTTTCTTTGTTTGGCCAGTTGGTTTCACAGCTACTGTAACTGAGCTTTACCAGCTGTAGAGCCAGCACCAAGTTCACAATGAAATTAAATAGTGGAAAATGAGTCTAAGAGCAGAGGAAGTATATCAGAGTTTTGTGTGAGGAGCTGAGTTCAAGTCCTGACCCTGACTCACATTCCTTGGCTTCTGAGTCTTTGTGTTCCTGTCTGTGTGTGTAAATAACATTTTATGGTGTTTTGGAGGGAACAAAACTTCAGAGCTCTTTGGAAACCTGAGATAACTGCACACTCATTTATGGCTGGATTTGCTTTTCTGCCTTCAGGGCTGCCGCTCTCTTGCAGGAGGACACCCTGGGTACGTCAGCCACGACAAAGAAACCTCGATCAAGTATGTCAGCCACCAGCACCCAAACCACCCCCAGCTGTTCAGCATCGTGCGCCAGGCCTGCGTCCGCAGCCTCAGCTGTGAGGTACCTGCCTTGGAGGACAGGGAAACACTGCTTATGGCTCCTGTATCACTTCAAATCCAAGATACTCCTTTGCTGATCCTGGCTGCTCTGTGCAGACTGAAACACAGAGGGAATGAGGTGGAAAGACAGGCACAGAAGTCTGTTTATTCCAGAACTGGGGGTATTTTTTTAAGCCTGACCTGTGATGACCTTGAGGGTTCCTTCCTCTCAACTTGTGAGGCTAAAAATATCCTCTTGTTTTTGTTCATTGTGCTTATTATTTTTCATTGTAAAATAATCTGGTTTTGTAAAAACCTCCAAATCTGTTGTTGGGTGCCCTTTTTAGACTATTAATATTCATCCTCTAACAGATATGAAGGAAAAACCTTAACAGATCAATGAGCATTTGTGTGTCAGGATCAGCAAAATTCCTTCTGGATTCTCAGTATTGTAGTTGAATGGAGCTGAATTCTTTAAATACAGTTAAACGGAAGGATTTGGAGTGTTTGCAGGATGCCTCTGGAGGGCTGTTGGACCACACTTTTGGGATAGAAGCATAAAAAGGCTTCATTTATTCACCGAGTGGGTGTTAAAGTGCAGGAAGCTGTTTAGTTGGTTACTCTGTGATGTGTTTAATGACTTTGGTGTGTGTCCGTTCCCTTCAGGTCTGCCCAGGACGTGAAGGCCCTATTTTTTTCGGAGATGAACAGCATGGTTTTGTGTTCAGCCACACCTTCTTTATCAAAGACAGCCTGGCTCGAGGTTTCCAGCGCTGGTACAGCATCATCACCATCATGATGGACCGGATTTACCTCATCAACTCCTGGCCTTTCTTGTTGGGAAAAATCAGAGGCATCATTGATGAGCTGCAGGGCAAAGCGCTGAAGGTGGGTCAGTGCAGAGTCCCTGTGACTCAATGTCAGTACAGCATCCTGATCCCTGATTGACAGCTGAGTCAAAAAGCTGATCCAGCTCAGCTAACGTGGTTGTTAAGATTGTGGTGAGAGGATGGTGTGTATCCCCATCCCTGGAAGCGTTCATGGCCAGGCTGGACAGGGCTTGGAGCAACCTGATCTAGTGGAAGATGTCCCTGCCTGTTGAATTTTAAGGTCCTTTCCAACCCAAAGCATTCCAGGATTCTGTGTCTGGGCATGTAGAAGGGAAGGACAGGGTGTTTCTGTCATTTGAAACACTCAGTGCTTTTCACAGGCCCGGTAGACAACGCTCTGTTACAAATGTAAGTAAGTAAATCTGGGAAGGACAATGATTTTGGAGCACAAGTGTTACTTAATGATAATTTTAATCCATCTAAGAACAAGATGTCCCTTCTCTCTGTTTCCCCATAACTGGATGGGTCTGTGTGACACACCCTTTTCACTTGGTATTTTTGTTGTGATGTTTTGGCTGAGCTCTGTGCAAGCACTGCATCTCTTTCAGTCTGTGACACTGCCCTTGTTGCGTGTGCAGGTGTTTGAAGCAGAGCAGTTTGGGTGCCCTCAGCGTGCCCAGCGCATGAACACAGCCTTCACCCCCTTCCTGCACCAGCGCAACGGGAATGCCGCCCGCTCCCTGACATCCCTGACCAACGACGAGAACCTCTGGGCCTGTCTGCACACCTCCTTTGCCTGGTAATGCCACTGCTGTTCTCAGCTTGTACAGCTCCCTCCTGAGGAGGATGTTGCCATGTCCTGAAAGAATGGGAATGTGATTTGAGTGTTTGAGTATTTTTTTTTTGAGGTATTACTTAGGCTTTGCTAAGTAGCATCTGAATTGGAAGGAGCCAACGCTGATGCCTTTAGGGCAAAAAATGTCTTTTTGCTGTTAAGTAAAATTAATGTGGCAGCTAATAGAGGCCATGGCTGTGCAGATGGAAAAATTTTCCAGTGTGGAAGTGTGGAAGAAAGGAATAAAAGCTGCTCCTACCCCCAGTGTGTTGCTCAAATTCACACGTGACAGACCGTGGTGGTTCACCTGGGAGTGCCCCTGTGTTGGGATCAGCAGCATGGGAGGTGCAGCCATTGGGCTCTGAGAGAGTCCAGTTGCTCCCTTGCCTGACTGGTTCATTAAACTCCCCTGGAAAGATGCCACAGGGAGGGTTGCAACACTGGCATATGATTTGGATGGGGAATAAGCATGCTGCACAAAGAAATTGCAGAACAGTGGGATCTGGGTGACTTTGCATGGCAGGGATTGCAAGATGGGCTGATAGTCCCACACTGAGGAAGGCGCAGGGATGTGCTGGTTAGTGGTTGGATTTTTTGTTGACGTCATGGCACCAAGTGTCTTACTGGATTTTTGCACCTGGCAAGCTTCATGAACCCTGCTTCTCTTCCTTTCAATGTCTCCAGGCTTCTGAAAGCTTGTGGTAGCCGACTTACAGAGAAGCTTCTGGAGGGAGCACCCACAGAAGACACCCTCGTTCAGATGGAAAAACTTGCAGGTGAGATAGACGTTCCCAGAGCTGCAAAGAGCCTCTGAGAATGCTTTAGATGGTGAAACCCTGAGTCCCTTGATCAGCATCTAAAGCACAGCCATTGCTCATTAGCTTTACCTTCATGGTAGTTTCTGCAGCAGCTGATCCACCCTCCCATCTGGAGATGGCTCTGACAGGAATGTGAAATCCAGGCGCCTCAAAGGCTCCCTGCACGTGGTGTTTGTCACTCGAGTAGCAGTGTTGCATCATCTAGATTATTGTTCTCTCTTGCTGAGCTGGCCCTCCCAATGAATCTCTACAGCCAGGAGGATTTGCACTCACAACATATGAATTTCTTGCTCCTTTTTCTACAAAGTTTCTAAAAGTAAAGAATCATAGGGTCTTTTTCCTGCACTGAATTATTTTATCAACCTATTTAGACTAGAGTCTACAAAGCTTTTGCCTTAGCCTTTAAAACAAGCATAGAGAACATAGCTGATCAAAAAATGTGACTTACTGTTTTGTAGAACATGAAAATTCCTTCTTGAACCTTCAGTAGTTATTTTTCATCTGAATTAACACTTCATTAGCACTTAGGTGTGTCTGTGCTGCTGCCAGAACTTTCAGTTACCATATTCTGAGCTCTCTCTTCCCACATACACCCAAAATCACATGGCTGCAGCATGTGGGCACTTTCCAGTTTCCATTCCTAGAGAGCAGCAAGTTTTATGACCACTCTGGCTTTATTTTTTTTTGCTAGATCTGAAAGAAGAGTCAGAAGGCTGGGATGGTTCTGAGGAAGAAGAGAAGCCTTCTTCCCAGCCAGATGTTGTGGAAGGGCAAGAGCCGTCCAAAAGCTCCCCTGAAACATCTCTGATGCCAGACTGCAACAGCTGGAATGTAGCTCACAGAAGGTTGTCTGTGTTTCGCTCTCTCAGGCACATGAGACAGGTAAGAAAGGATGCTGAGTTCACCAGCTCTTTTCTCCTGATAATGGTTTTTTTTTTAAAGGATACATTTATTTCCTGCAATCTGCACATGTCCTGGTTCAGCACAGTGCCTGCCCAGCCAGGAACATGATGTGAATTGCATCTCTGGGCACGCTCCCTTCTCACGTGGGCCTCTGGTGATCGTCAGTCATGTGGGGTGGGGTCAGATGATTTCTCTCAAGTTCTGCACTTTTCTTCTTCACAAGAGCAGTGACAGTAATTTAATACAGAGGTTGTGTAGCATCTTCAAAGCCAAGTAATATTTGCTTTTAAAAAAAGCGTTTCAGAGGGGAAGAATAATTTACAAATAGAATAAATTATTCTGTACAGATCTTGCTTTTCTCCAGTGCTCCCAGTGACATGACTGACAGGGGAGGTTCATGTGCCCAAGGTTCATGTGCTGAATTTCCATGTTCATTCCTGCTGTTCAATTCTAGCCATTTTCCTACCTGTCACTCATGTTTTTAATGGGGCAAACTGGACATTCCACTCATTTTCATAACCAATGCAGAATGGTTTGGGGTTTTTTTTTCCAGGTTCTTGGGGCATCAGCATTCCGAATGCTGGCTTGGCATGTTCTGATGGGGAACCAGGTCATCTGGAAAGCTCGAGATATGGATCTTGTCCAGTCTGCCTTTGACGTGCTACGGGTAGAAATACTTTCCTTTATTTCTTGGCTGCATATTTTTATGTGTATTTCTCTACTGCTCCAGCCATTATAATGATCTGCCCCTGATGTGTAATCTTGTGAAGAGTGTGTTCTAAATTATGTGGGTTTTGAGAAAAACAAGAATTAAAAAGGCCCAAAAAACATGCACAAAACAAAAACCCCTCAGCCTTTGGATGTCTTGCTTGTCCTCGGTGACTGCATGGGCTCTCAAGCTGAGTGGGTTACTTTGATCCTCCAAATCAGGAGCATCTGCCTAAGCAGTGCTCCAGTCTTGGTTAGCCCTAAAGTTAGGGAGAGAATTATCCTTCACTTTTAGTTCCAGGGTTTCTCCTGACTGGTTTCCTTCCCCCTGCAGACGATGCTGCCCATCGGCTGTGTGCGGATCATCCCCTACAGTGACCAGTATGAGGAGGCCTATCGGTGCAACTTCCTAGGCCTGAGCCCACACGTCCAGATCCCACCCCACATCCTGTCATCTGGTAAGGACCTGTGGCAGAACCCTCTCCCCTCCCTGTTAAAGGACACCAGATTTTTATTATTTTTTTAAAATAAGTATTTCCTGCATGAAATAAAGCCCGAACCACTTCATTTTGTTTTCCCCGTGTCTTTGCCTGGTCGGTGACTGAAAGATGTGACACCTTCCCTAGGCACTGACCATAGCAGGGTCTGTAGCTGTGTTTTGGAATGTGTCCTAGCACAACTCATGCTCTTTTGGGCTCTTGTTGCTCCAGAGTTTGCAGTCCTGGTGGAAGTCCGCGCTGCCACCCGCTCCAGCCTCTACCCAACCCTGTTTGATGATGAGCAGTCCCTCAACAAGTACGAGTTCGTTGTCACCAGTGGGAGCCCTGTTGCAGCAGATCGAGGTGGGTGATTTGAAAGCAGAAAGAACCTCTGTCACTGAGATTAAAAGAGCAACTTGATCTTTAACTGGTTTTCATGTACTGGCCCTTATGGAGGTTTGAGTAGAAGCTGGGTCAATATTCAACTGGGGTTTAGCTGTTTGAGGTGAGGTTCACCACAGATTGTTGAATTATAAAGCATTTGCTCTACCAGATCAGCATTTTGCCTATTAATTTTCATAAATGAGAAATGGATTCTGTAATGTATGTATAAGAAAAATTGTAGGGAAATTCTGTAACCCACACTTTGAATGCTGGAATACTTGTGTGTTTATTTTGAGTAACAATAGCTTGTAAGGACCATGATGTCACTAATTTTCCATGTTCCACTCGATAGCCAAATATGACTGATAGAGAAACATCCTGACTTTTAAATTTAATTTTACCTACTTCCTTCCAGCAGTTGAACACTTGCACCTAGGTGTGATTTGAGTGAGGTTCATCAGTCTTGTGTTTTCTGGGAAGTCTTAATTTAGATGAATTGGCCTCAGTGTCTCAAAAGACATGGGAGATGGCTCATCCTTCCTCACTGTCCCTTAAGATACAGATGCAAACCAGAGACTTGCTCTCTCCATAGTGCTCTTCCTGTTACACATGTACAAATGCACCAGTCTATTTTCCATCCAATCAGTGGCATGTCCAGAAACTTCTGGACAAAAATAGTCACTGGAAGGTCTTTTCTCCACCACAGCATCAAACTTACTAGGCCATGGACTGCTGGGAAAAAAATCTCCTAGGGACTTCCAAAAAAGTGGTCCAGGAATGCCTTGGGTTGGTTGCTGGTTTATTTTTTCTCTAAGTATCCTGGAACTGCCCTTAAAAAGAGGAACATTAAATCAAGAGTAAGTTGAGGGTTTATATTTTTATATGTATGTTTGTATATTATACAAAGCATGTACAAAGCATTTCATAACCTTTTGTTTTTAAGGATCTTTTGATAAGGGCACAACAAAAGCTAAGCAGCAGTTAAGAAGTGGGGCTGAAGAAAACAAAGGCCCCTGAACCAGGGTCCTTCACTAAATTCCATGTTGCTTCTTGGATCAGATGTTTTTCTAATGGGATGATCTTTAGCTCCTCTTCCATGGAAATGAAATCCCAGCAGGCCACTGAGGGATACATTTAACAAGTAGTAGTAAGGGTGTAAGCAGCACCTTTAGCTTGTGTGTCCTCTTTCTCACCCTTTCCCCCCTTTTCTGCTCCTGCAGTTGGCCCAACAATCTTGAACAAGATCGAAGCTGCCCTGACCAACCAGAACCTCTCCGTGGATGTTGTGGATCAGTGCCTTGTTTGCCTGAAGGAGGAATGGATGAAGTAAGTAGAGCTACCCTGCTTTCAGAGGAGCAGCTTTGGCACTGCAGGACACACTTTAGTCAGGGGACTTCCACTGTAGTTCAGCAGTAGTTGGATTTACAGGAAAGAATTAAGTCAGGAGTTAAGAATTTTCTCCTCTAGTCCTAACTGTCTTTCTGGCTTTCAGCAGTTCTTAACCTTTATGCTCCAGTTCACACATCTGTAGGTTACCTGCATGACAACACCTGTCTACCTCACCTTGGTTAGGAGGATTAAATATGCAAATCCCTCTCTGCCTGTCAGTGTGGCTGTACCCCAGCACAGGTAACACCCAAACACATGCCTGGGTTCTGCCTTCAGGCACTGCATTTCAGAGGTGCAGGTAGCTGGAAAGGAAGACCAGTCAGTCATGTGAAATAATTCATGGAACATCATGACTTTGTGAATTTACCTGAAGGCCAGGTGGGCACTGGATGTATATCCCAGGGAAGATTCCCAGTTGTCACAATTAATTGTTCTACTTTCTGCTAGAATGAAAAAAACTAGAAATATGTCCATTATTACTGAAAATGAGTCATCTCCTTAACTAATCCCCCTCCTTCATCAAAGCATGAGAATAGTTTCCATGAAGCACCGGTTGAACATTTTATTAAGGTTTAGTTGCAGTAGGTGCCAAGAGAAGCTCCAGATCCTCCTTGTTCTCTGTTTGATACATGTGAGTCCGTTTGATAATGACAGGAATCTCTTGTTCCTTCAGTAAAGTGAAAGTCCTCTTTAAATTCACTAAAGTGGACAGCAGACCCAAGGAGGATACCCAAAAACTGCTGAGCATTCTGGGAGCTGCGGAGGAGGACAATGTCAAGCTTCTCAAGTTCTGGATGACAGGTCTGAGCAAAACATACAAGTCCCACCTGATGTCAACAGTTCGCAGCCCAACGTCCTCAGAGTCCCGGAATTAAAGGGTGCCCAACCTCCCCTGCTGCCTTAGAGAAGGGCAGGGAACCCTGGTTACCTCTGCTGAGCCTGCAGCATGTGCTTTAGGTGGATAGTGAGGCTTCATCACTATTCTCCTGGTCCTCAAACCAACTTGAAGAGTGACTTGAGTCTTTTCTACTTGCTGTGAGACTGGACTAATAAGTGCTACTCCACAGTGCTGCTGTCTCTCCTGGAACTCAGCTCTCAATCTAGACGTGCACACTCAAGATTAAAACACAGCAACGCTCAAAGAACCAGCTAAATTAATTAAAATCCCATCCTGTCCTCATTAGGCATCATGGTGTGGCAGCAGGCCTCATCTTTGGATTCCTTGGCAGGCCTGTGACAACATCCAGAACTCCTGGGAGTGGATATGGTTAATCTCACTGAAATCCCTCATAAATCTCCTAAATGCCTGAGAGAACAAGAACCAAAAATAAGAGACACGTCACAGGGTATGGATCACATGTAAATTATTTCAAACCACTTTGTGCTCAGATTTAAGAGACTATTTTCTGCTGTAGCATAAGTCAGGATATCCCGCGGGAGTCCTGTCACTCCTCTTTATTTATTTATATCTTAACTTGAGATGGTTTTAGCATTTGCTTCGGAAATCTTGTCTGGGAGGGCGAATTGTAAAATAAGAAGTCTCAAAATGCAGCCTGCTTGCCTCTCAGAAGGGAAAATACTCACCTTGTTTTGCCTGTGGTTGCAGAACTTCCAGGTAATGAAGATAACCTCGCCAGGATAAGGTTCTCTTCTGTCTTTTTTAGCTTCCTAATTAAGTTAAGCAGAAGAGATTCAACCTGTAGGTGCTCCCTTATATAACTCTATAGTAGCCATTTTTGCTTAATAGTTCATGAAAACATTGGTGCATTTTTTAATTACCTAACCAGATATTCCTTATCTGTACTGTAAGGAATCACTGTTTCTGTTGTGAAGTCTGGGGTTTATGTCTTTTTTTTGTTTTTCTGAATCATTATTGGGAACACTTGACGTTCACAGATATTTTGAACAAGCTAAAGGCAGGTTTTACCCAGGTGACCTTCTACACTCACTCAAGCTCAGAGAGGATGTTCCAGCTTGTCAAAAGTTCTGTTCTTATATATAAAATATGCAGGTTGATTTTTGTCTGGAACACCTGTAAAATGGAGACAGGCATTAAATCTCATAAGAGCTATTTTTGTAAAATGAACAAAGCCTGGGTTTGTGTTTATTTTCAATGTGTGTTTATGTTGTGGTGGGGGAATAGCAGTGACTGATTCACAAAATTCCTGCATCCTTAGCCAAAATCTAATGTAGAGAATTTAATATAGGTCTTTCTCTCTTATCCTTGTATTAGTTTCTTGTAGACTGCTCTAGTACTCTATTTTAAAACTATTCTGGTCCAGTCCAGAGCTGCATAACAGAGCAAGTGAGTTTGGCATCATTTGGCATTGAGACCTTGCTGATTGCTGAACGGGTTTGGTTTTTTAAAAAAACAGCTCTCCCAAGCAATCCAACATCAAAACCTACACTAGTGGTTCCTTCCAAAACAGCAAAAGGTTGGTCACAAGGTCGAGCCCAAGGCTGCTGCTTCTGCCTTGCTCTTGGTGAGTCGTGCACGATGCTGATCCTTCTCCATCCTCCCCTCAAACAAGGCTGTCATGGACAACCAGACTCAGTTTGGAGCCAGGGCAAGGAAACCACTAACTTAACCCTTATAAAACACCCACAGGAAAGAAGGGAGAGAGCTGCCAAATCAGTGAACCTACACCCCAGCTGTGCTTGCCTGCCAAAACTCATCTATATGTGGGATTATCAAATGATTGCCTGGGCAGGTTCCTGCAGCTCGCAGGTGAGGCCGTAGGTGCTCCCTTTGCCGTCAGCGAGAGCTGGAATGTGCACAACTTAATTAAGAAAAAAGTCATGTCTGCAGACATCTTTCACCAGCCTCCTTCCCTCCAAATGATACGCCTTAGAGACAAAATGATTGAGGCAGGATAATTCTTTATTCCAGTGTGATTTCTGCCTGGCTGAGCAGCGTGTACCTGGGAGCGAGATGGGAGCGGTGAGTGCTGCAGCTGCCGGGTGATGGGCCCAGTGCTGGCTGACTGCTGGCTGCAGTTACAGATAAAGCCTTTTTGTGCCAGTTCTGACATCCCTGTCCCCTCAGCCAGACAGGGTCCTGCAGGTGATTGTCCCCCTCTATTCTGCCCTCATGAGACTCCACCTGCAGAGCTGCCTCCAGCTCTGGGGACAACAACATCACAAGGATGTGGAGCTGCTGGAGTGAATCCTGAGGAGGCCACAAAGATGCTCCAAGGGTTGAAGCTCCTCTGCTCTGGAGAGAGGCTAGGAGAGCTGGGGGTGTCCACCTGGAGAAGGTGACAGGGAGACCTCAGAGCCCCTTCCAGTGCCTAAAGGGGCTCCAGGAGAGCTGGAGAGGGACTTTGGACAAGGGCATGGAGTGACAGAAGAAGAGGGAATGGCTGCACACTGCCAGAGGGCAGGGATGGGATATTGGGAAAGAATTCTTCCCTCTGAGGGTGAGACCCTGGCACAGGTTGCCCAGAGAAGCTGTGACCGCCCCTGGATCCCTGGAAGTGTCCAAGGCCAGGCTGGACATGGGGAATGGAGCAACCTGGGATAGTGAAAGGTGTCCCTGCCCGTGGCAGGAGGTTGGAACTGGATGGGCTTTGAGATCCCTTCAAACCCAAGCCATTCTCTGATTAAAGGACGCGTTACGTGTCTGCAGCGTCCACGGTCGGTGCGTGGTGAAGGGTTCGGTGTCAGGGTTTCGGTACCTGTGGAGGAATCGCCGTTTGGGGACGGGTTCGGAGCCAGGGGCAGGGTGGGTGCCGGGATTTCGGAGNGTGGCGCTGGCCGTGGCGGCCTGGCGGCGGGCCCGGCCCGTGCGGGAGGTGCTCTTCTTCCCCTCGCGGCCCTGCTGCATCGAGGCGCTGCTGGCCGAGGCGGCCGAGCCCGGGGCGCCCGCCCGGCCCTGCCCGTGCCCGCTGCCGAGCGTGGACACCGCCCTGAGCCGCCTCGTGCGCCGCCTCCTCTCCGCCCGCCGCTCGCTCGACCTCTGCCTCTTCGCCTTCTCCTGCCCGCAGCTCGCCCGCGCCGTGCAGCTGCTGCACCGCCGCGGGGTCCACGTGCGCCTCGTCACGGACGCGCAGTACATGGGGCTGCACGGCTCCCAGATCGGCCGCCTGCGCCACGCGGGTGAGCGGCGCGGGGGAGCCGGGCATGGGTCCCGGCACGGGGGGTGGCCGTGGGCCCTGAGCGGTGTGTGTGACCCCTGAGCGGGTGTCTGTGTCTCTGCAGGGATCCAGGTGCGCCACGACCAGCACAGCGGCTACATGCACCACAAGTTCGCCATCGTGGACCGGAGGATGCTCATCACAGGCTCCCTCAACTGGACTACCCAGGCCATCCAGAGCAACCGGGAGAATGTGCTGGTCGTGGAGGACGCCGAGTATGTGAAGGCTTTTCAGGATGAGTTTGAAAGGATTTGGGAAGAGTACAATCCCGCCAGTTACAGTTTTTCTCTCAAAGGCAATATATGATTGAGCCACCTCACACGGCTAGTGGAGGATGGTAACACCCACAGATTTTATCATTACGTATAGACAGTGTTTTGTCCTTCTGGGTGTAACTACGGTAAATGTCTCCAGAGAAGTGAAGTGTTCTCTGCCCTAAAATGCCACAGTCCTTGCTGTGGGTCATTCCCGTGCTAGAGAGAATGACACAAGTGTTTGGTTGAGGATAACAGGCGTAAAGCTGCATTCATGGCATTAAAACTTTAGGCAGGCTCGTTGCTGAGTGCTGGCGCACACCAGGTGTGTTCACACAGTGCTGGGAACGTGTTTCAGTAGTAAAAAGAACATTTTGCAGCTTGGGATATGGAATGGAATTGTAGCCAATTCCAAATGGAATTGTAGCCCAAGGGCTCCTCTACACCAGGAACTGAAGGAGAAATAAGAGGGCTACAGCAACTTAAGAGTTTCTATAGATGAAGTGCCTCAGTTACGTTTCTTGTTGGCATTAATTGTTGAAAGTTTGTAAAAGGAAATTTGTGGGAAATAGCAAAAATTTTTGATTGTGCATGTGTCTTTTGGTTAAAGGCTAGCAGAGCTCTGGTGTAAAAGCATGAGCACAGATGATAATGTCAGCTTCTCTTCCAGCAAGGAAGTGTAGGGAAGTCTGGAAGGAAATGAGAGAAAGTTCTTTGGGATCAGTGTTTAGAGCAGACATGGCTGGAGTTGGGTCACCCAGTTCAGGAGAGGTCTGGGAACCCTGGTCCTTTCAGGTGCTGGGATGCCGTGCCATGGTCTGTGCCCTCGCCTGGCAGCACCAGGCTGGGGACAGCGAGGGGAGGGAGGTGACATCTCCGTCCCTGCAACTCAGGGTGGAACAAAGATGATGGAAACCTAAGTATTTCAAACTCTAAATAGTGTCTGTGTAAGAATTGTTTTATACTGAATAGAAAGTGCCTTAATATCTCTCCACATTGATACTCTGTTACCAGTTTTGTTACCAGTAGTGCTGGGATTGGCAGTGTTAAATAAAGCATTTTCACAGAAAACATCAACATCCTCATCTGACTTTTGCATTCCAATTCCTATAGCTCTTTATCAGGATATTGATGGTACATGGACACCCCAGATTTTAGATTTGTTCTGAGAAGGGTTGCATGGGGGAAAGAAAATTATATTACTTGTATGGAAGCACCTGGGGAAGTTCATTCTCCAGTAAATCCCATTCAGCAGCATTTGATTTTGAACTACTTAAAATATATTATTACTGTCAAAATGCTGCCTGTTGCATGTCCTTTGTGAAGTGTGACTTTAAAAGCAAACATCTCCTTTTTCATGCTCTGATCTCTGCCCTGTTCTTCCTCGTTTTTAGAAATAATCCTGTCACACACGGCATGCAAAGGGTGGTGCAAAAATAGTTTATTACCATATAGTTAATGTAAAGTTAGGTAATTATATTTACAAAGTAAAAATGATCAGCTACATCCAGGGGAGCCTAGCATGTCACACAAGGTTTGTAAGGAATAAATACAGTGAGAAAAAGTGATGTTTTATTACAGTGAGCAGTTGAACAGGAACGGTGACTCTTAAAAAAGCACTGGAATAAACTGGGAGAGGAAGGGAGAAGGGAAGGAGACAGGAACTCACACACACGGAGAAACAGGAGCCTCCCACACCCATAAGAGGGCTACAGCAACTTAAAGATGTGTGAGAGGCCCAAGGCTGCAGCATCCCAGTGCTGCCCAGGCCCCGCTGGCCCCGCTCAGCCTGGTTGCAGCTGGAGCTGAGGACTGGCTGCTGTCACATCATCACAGAAACCACTCTGGGCAGTGATTCCTTCACCCTCAGTGCTCACAGTCCCCCTGGGCTGTTCCCAGACACGCGTGGCAGAGCACAGTGCCCAGATTTGAGGCAGAACGAGTCCCCATCATTGGGCAGTCGGGTGAAGCTCTGCTCAGAGAGCCAAGGCCAAGCAGTTCTGAGGGCACTGGAGGAAGACTGACCATTGATGCCTGAACAGCCACATCAGACACCACTCACAGCCTCGCAGAGCTTCCTTCCCTCCCCCCAAATCTCCATCCTTCCAAATGATTCTTTAAACTCTCAAGTCATCCAGAACTCCAGGAGGGTGGACACAGGCCAAGCCGGAGCATTCCTGCTCTCTACTTACCATAGTCTCTAATATTTTACATGCTTTGCTTTCTCTAAGTGAGAACAAACAGTGAGTGTTCTTGTCCTGCACACAGGGTGAAGAAAGCATGAAGAAAATAATGGTAATTGCACCCATTATTTACGAGTTCAGGGCCAGCTGGGTTAGTTCAGCTGGTACCAACTTGTCAGGTTTCTCCAGTAAATCCCACACCCTCTCTTTCCTCAGCAGCCTCACGCTGAGGTCGTTGTTTTCAGCCTGGTGCTCCCTGTGCCTGCAGCAGTGCCTTGGATCTTCTCGTTGTAGTTACACAGTGGGTTACAGCTCGTGGCCACGCTGCTGTGGGCTGGGTGTCTGTGCAGTGGGGGCTGTGGCTCCCTTGGGAAGCCCAAGAGCATCCCAAATGTGCTGCACAGCTTTACTGGTGCCTCCCAACTCCGGGGGCTCGCTGTGCTCACTGCGACAGCCCCCAGGTGGCTGTGCAAGGAGAGCTGCGGCTCAGCAGGGAGTTGTTGCTGCTCTTTGTAACAACAGGAAATGGTTTGCACATGCACAGCGTCGATGCCACTATCAAACACAAGATTATTGAGTCCTCTGACTGGAAAAAAATACCCCAGATTTATAGCAAAGTAGGTTACAGTAGTCAAACAGACTGTACACAATCTTTGGACAGGTACCTTCAAAGCTAAAGGCATAGATCAGCAGAAAAGGTGTGAAAAGATATTTATAACAGTTCTCAAACCCAAAAAAAGCAGTTTATCAGGGCAGACGAGGTGGGTTGGACATGTTACACTCGGTGCTCCTCTCCCAACCCACACGTGGGGCCTCTGTGCTACAATGAGACTTAAAAATCAAACCCACAACTCAGTCACAAAAGAGAACCTTCTGCAAACTGCTGAGGAATAAATATTTACACTGCGTGCTTGGAATACTATACAGGTTTTAAATTACTTTTGTTAAAAAAAAAAAAAAAAGAATAAGAAAGCTTTTTTACTTAAAAAATTGGAAAAAATTACAGAGCAAAGGCAAACCACAGCGTGGGTATGCTTGAGTGTCCACAACAGAGTATCCAAACCAGGACAAAACTGCAAAGGACTTGTGGAAGTGCCATCAAATCGAGTTGGTGCAAAAGTGACATAATTTGCGGTGTGAGCACTCTTTCTGCAGCCCAGTTCTCTGGTACCAAAAAAAAGGAATTTTCTTGTTTGCAAGTCAGCACCAATTCTAAGCAATTCTATTTTTGAAGCAAATGAGCAGAATTTGCTTATTTTTTTAATACGTGGGCAAAGAAAAGGTGACATTTAAAGAAGGATTCAGTCTGGCTCGGGAGATTGTGCAAATGGGAGGAAAATTTTACTCAGGAGAAGGTTACTGGGAGCTGATGAGAAGACACCTGTGCCTTCTCTGCACCTGACTTTTCCTAAACCTCCCTTTTTGGTGCTATCAATAGTGTGGAGTGATGCAGAATGCAGCAGCTTGCCCACACACTTTCTAATTTAAATAGCCACTGATTAATCCCAAAAGGTGGATGAAGCCCGGAAGAAGCAGGAGGGTAACTAAGGACCACTGCTAGAAGTAAAAAGACTTCTCCCTTTATTCTCAAGCACTGTGCTCTGCGGGAGCATTTCAGTTTGGGTTAATTGGTGCTGCAGGTTATTTTTCTTTACTGTAAAGGCAGATAAAGTGCTGCCTTCTTGCTTTGGAGAGATGCTCAGAGTGACCAGAGTGAGCCCAGAACTGTCGGCAGGGGTTCAGAACATTTGGTTGCAGAAGGCACCTTCCCTCCTCCTCTTCCTCTTGGTGACCTCCAGAACTCACAGCTCCCACCCTAAAGACACCCCAAACATCCTTCCCAAGCACTGCCACAGAGGGTGCAGCCAATCCCAACAATGTCAAAGCCACTGCTCAGCCCTGTCTGTACAGAAGATTCTCCATTTATTTTTCTGGAGGAGCCCAACTCCCCCATGGAAAATGTCTGCTCCTACAAAGCTAGAGCATGTGAGCAGGATTTGCTGGGGAAGTCTAAGAAAGGTCAGGGTCCACATGGCAAGAAGAAGACCAGAACATTCTGCTTGGTTGGCTAAAAAGGAAAAAGTGCCACCGTAAGTCTAAAGAGGAGAGGAGGAGGAGGGTGTTCTAGAGGCAGTGACATCTGGCAAGAGAAGAGCAATGACAATAAGGCCCACGAGCCATCCCAAATCCATGCTGCCTCCCACGGCCTCTGCCAGGAGATGAGAGCTCACCACGGACCAGGAGCAGCCAGGGATGATGTGGTTGGAGAAGTGATCCAGGTGGGTCATGGTAGGAAGGTTCCCAGGTTCTCCAGTGCCCAGATTATGGAAGTGCTGTGGTGAACTCGGATACAGTGAGTGGCTGCACATCCACACATCTGAGAGCACGTGCTGCTGACGAGGGAAAGGCTTTGTATCGACAGGTTGAGCCTCCTTCCTACCCTGCTCCCATCTCCAGGACTTCCATGCACACCGAGGCACACAGAGCACCCCAGCAGGAACAGGTGCTCTGTCCCCTGCAAGGTGCTGGCATCCTGGCTGGGGACAAGCGGGGCTCCTCTGGGCAGGACCAACTGCCAAGTGCTGCCATGAGTGCCCGGGGAGGTGCCAAGCTGGACACTTGGCCACAGCAAGGCCACACAAGCTGGACAAGAGCCTGATTCACACCGTGGTTCAATGACACCGTGTCCTGCTGAGCATCTGGTGGCTGGAACTGAGATGCAGGAGGATGAAGGTAACTCTTTGGCAGCCATCATGGTCCAGCCTGGCACGACTGGAGGTGGCTTTGGCAGCCCTGTGGGGCTCTGAGAGCTGCGTCTGTGCCACCCACCAGGGAAGCACTGGGGGCTGCTGGCCTCAGCCTCGGCTGAGTGCCTGAAGGACAAGAGGAAGCTCTGCTCCAGGTGAAGGCCAGGATATCTTCCACATCCCAGCCTGAAGCCATGAGGTCACTCAGCACCTAACCAGGCAGGGAAGCCAAAGTCTCCTTCAGCCCTGGTGACTGGAGAGGCAGGACTTGGGATCCTTCCAGGTGGCAACTTGAGATTTAGCCTGGATGAAGCCCACACCTGCAAAGCAGCACAGGCTTCTGCTAGGAAGCCTCTGCTCAGCTGGCTGTGACCATCTAAGTGAGACCAGCTCCTCATCCCTTTGTTTGTATCCATTTATCAGCCTCCTGGTGGCTAAACTGTATGTTTTAAAATACAAAAGCTATTAGGACTGAGAAGGTCTGAAGCACATACTGGTTTTGAGATTTTTATTTCAGGAAAAGATTAAAGAATTAAAATAGGAGCTGCCCTGCTGACAAGAAGAGTTGAATTCAAGAAGCTGGTAAAAAAGGAGCATTATATGCATTGAGCACTGTGCATTTTCAGTCAATATTGGCTCTACTTTCTACTCTACTTTCCTTTGACTAGGAAAAGGGAGTTTCACATGCGCACAGACCCTGGGATACACGGGATTCAATGAGAGGAAGGGAGTAACAGCAAAAAAAGAGAGAGTGCTGGGCTTGATCTAACAGAGGCAAGAAAGTGATCTTACAGCTCGGCCCCTGGAACACCAACTCCGACCACCAGCGAGAAGGGAGCGAGGACACGCCGACGGGGCCGACTCAATGGTGCACTTCAGTAGCTGCAGCTCCTCATCCATAACCACCTGGGCAGCCACCGAAGCCCGGTGAGCTTTGGTGGCACCTACATTCAGGATACGGCACAGTCACGGCGCAGGAGAATCACTTCTTGCATCCTCCTCCAGCGAGATGTCAGCGTTGTACCTCCAGGCTGCGGCCGCCGGCACAGACTCACACTCCCCGGCAGCTTCCCCCGGGCTTTCCCCCCTTGCAGGTGCAAGTAATGCAGTCGAGATCAATGGTTAGATCAGGCTCCTGGTGTGCTCTGAGCACAGGGTCTCTAGACAGCAGTAAGAGCTCGGTCTGGCTGACACCACCCAGGCCCTGCTCGCTCTTCCCGACAGAGCTATAGCTTATTAACAGGCTACTGAGCCTTAATACTGACACTTAGTGTAATGGTTTACAGTAAAGAAAGGATTCTCCTACAAAGCGCCGAAGAGAGGGGGGGGGAAAAAAACCCCACTCCAATCCCTTCCTCTCCCTCTCAAGAGTCTCTGGAGCATCTCACAAGCAGGGAAAGGAGCCAGGGAGGCGAGGGGGGGCACCGCCACCGCGGCGCTGGGTCCCGTCGGGGCGTCAGGACGAACGACAGCGAGGACATCGTAAGGAACGAGAGACAAACGGTGCTGGTGCTGTGCTGCCTCAAGCTGGGAGGTGCGCGTGGTCAAGCGGAGCGGGGAGAACTAGTCTTTCTTCAAGTCCCTGGATTCAAAAAGCTTCAGGCGTTCTTGCACAGTCAGGCCTTCCTTCAGACTCTGGGAGAGACAAAAGACAGAGAGCGTTGGGGCGCGGGCGAGCGTCGGGCGCGCGGAGAGGGAGCGATGCTCGGGCAAAGGAGACGTGGCAGCGAGGAATGAGCTCCTTGGCGGAGGATTAGTGGGACATGCTGAGAGAGAACACACGGTTATGGAGGGCGGTTACTGCCTCGAGACAGGATGAGATTGCAATGAACCAGGCGACGAACCAGAAGCGAATGAGAGGCACATCATGCTGCAAGCGGGATTAGCTGACTTGGGAATGAGCCCCGGAGCTCACAGGGCACTGCTGGATGGGGCAATCCCAGCAGAGGGAGCCCCGGGCAGGCCAGCTCGGATCTGCTGTGCTGAAGTCCTGGGATGCTGAGCAGGACCTGCAGGCTGGTCCCTCCCTGCCTCCTGCACCACTGCGGTACCCATGGGGACAGTCCTGGCTCCGCTCACTGCAGGATTTGCTCAAGAAACCCTGGGAAATGGTGTGTGCTGCCAACAACCATCCTACCCCTTCTCTCACCCCACCCTGGGACCTTCCCAAACCAAAGCTGCCTTGACTGCCCACAGTTAGACAGAGGACTCCTAAATTCTCTTCAAGTCTGGCAGGCTCTGATGGCTGACCCAATTCAGATGCAGCATCCATATTTCAAGGCACAACTCTCAGCTGGCTAACAGCCCCCTGGCATTTGGAATTGTGAAATCCATCACCTACACATGGGGATTCAGTTGCACAGCACTGAGAGGGGCAGAAACCCAGAAACAAATTGCCTGACTCCTGTAAGATAGCTTTAAACTGAAACTAGCCTGAAGGGACAGACCAGCCTAATGCCAGCCTCCCTCCTTCCTGCAGCCCCAAACCTGTGGAATGAGACTAAGGAGAGCAGAGCATTGGGTGGCGAGTTGTCCCTGTGGATGAGGAGGCACAGCCACCTCCCACGCCTAAAACCAGCCCCCACAGCCAGGTCTCTGCCCCTCTGTGCCCCACTGCCTGTCCCCACCCCACAGCTCTGCCTGCCAGCCCAGTCCTTGGAACTTGCAAGGAATTTATGCTGCAGCCGAAACATTGTTTGCTTTACAGATCAAGACTTGGCACCTTCAAAGGCACAGACTGGAGGGATGGAAACCATCTCCTATGAGGAAAGGCTGAGGGAATTGGGATTGTTCGGCCTGAAGAAGGCTCAAGGAGACCTTAGAACTCCTTCTAGTGCCTAAAGGGGCTCCAAGAGAGCTGGAAAGGGACTTTGGACAAGGCATGGAATGACAGGACAAGAGGGAATGGCTTCCCACTGCCAGAAGGCAGGGTTAGATGGGATATTGGGAAGAAATTCCTCCCTGTGAGGGTGGGCAGGCCCTGGCACAGGGTGCCCAGAGAAGCTGTGGCTGCCCCTGGATCCCTGGCAGTGTCCAAGGCCAGGTAGGATGGGGTTTGGAGCAAGCTGGGATAGTGGAAGGTGTCCCTGTCCAAGGTAAGGAGTTGGAGCAAGATGACTTTCAAGGTCCCTTCCAACCCAAACCACTCTGTGATTACATGATCCTACTATCAGGCAGCCACCTCCCCTTCTCCTTTTCCTTCCCTGGCAGTGGTGCCAGAGGACTGTTCTACCACAGCAGCAGGTGGGACTTTTGGGCTGAGTTTTCCTTCCCATGTGTTTATGAAGGCAGGACTCCATGATAAACTTGCCCCAAGGCTGTGCAGATTCCCATGGTTACTGTATTTTGCGAAATGTTTTTCCTCCCACAGGCCCACAAACACAGAAGGGCTTTGCCAGGCAGCACGGAAATGAAAGCACTAAATTGGATTGGATTTCCAAACGCTGTGTGCTCTCTTTGCAATGGGCAGCAGAGTCTCCTGGGATGCGAGTCTGAGCACACACTTCCTAAAGGAAGTTTACATTGGGCCTCTTTAAATGGGAGCAGCTCGTGCATTCCAGTTCTCGCATCTGATTTCTCAGTAGGTGGAAGGAGACACCAGGAATCATCATGTTCTGCCTGATGGCACAAATTCCAGCAAAGCCAGCCCCCAGGCAGTCCCACAACCCATTTCAGTTGCTGATGAGGAGAGCCTGATGAAGTGAGACTAATGTAGGATGATACCTGTGATTAAGGGATCCAACAGACTTCCTGGGGCTCTCCAGCACAGCCTCCCTCTCCTAACCTGCCTCTGCAGGTGCTCCCACCTCAGTCTTTGCCATGGGCCAGGAAATTCACTACTGCTCCAGTTAATGGAGATATCTGGCTCATTAGGGTCAGCCTCATTTCTCATCAGCTCCCTCCTTTTGCTGGATGAGCTTGGAAGCCTTGGAGGCTCAGGGATGGAGAGCAGGAGGAGAAGGTTACTGGGCAAGGAAGACTCTTGCTCCGGCATGGATCAACCTGAAGAAGCAGCAATTTTGGATAAAAGAAATTAGGGCAGTCCAGGACATTCCCTCTGCAGCTGAGGTGGCGGAGACCATTTTCCATGCTCTGGGCTGTTATGGGAAGTCCACTTAAAAGCATCCCTGGCTATTCCTGCACCTGGCTAACAGCAAAACAGGTGTTTTCCTACAAGACCTGGACGGTGTTTAGTCTGAGGCATGCAGAGTCATTCAGGCATGCACACTCACTGTCCCACGCTCCCAACACAGCAAACAGGAAAACGTGCCCCACCATGTCCAAATCCTCTCCGTGACGATGAGCTGTGTTGGTGAGGGTGGGAAGAGCAGGAAGAAGAAAAGCTAAATTCCCCAGGGAAGAGGCAGAGAGAGTGCGTTTCACACGGATCTTGGGTGCGCTGGCTTCTCCCCTCCCCTTCCCCTTCCCCCAGGAAAAGAATTAGCAGTGAATAAACCCGTCAGTGAGTCATTAAGAGGAGGAGGGCTCTGGTTTGGCAGGGAGGTGTGAGCAGTGCATGCAGAGGTTGGGCCGCTCGGGTGGCGGCTGCGGCGCTGGGCGGGTGCTGTGCGTTTACCTACGTGGCAGGGAACCTGGACTCGGGTTCATTTCAGTTATCCCATGAGACCTGCTCAATAACGGACTGTTGAAGGAAAAAGCAAAATAAAACAAAAAAAAAAACAAAAACAAAAGAAGCTCATAAATCCCAAATGAACTGGTGCTGGTTGCAGCCCCAGCCCCCCGTCCCACAGCAATGCCCTGGCACAGCCCCTGCTTCCTCGCCTCTTTCCCCACCAAACAACACACATGGGGACCACACAGAAAGTGATTTGAGTTGAAGTGGTGAAGGGAAATCCAACACTGGAGCGGCCCAGCAGGTCTGGGCTGCCCCAGAAGTCTCTCTGTGTTCACTGGGTGCAGCACAGACACCCTGAGCTGAGGAGCTGCTGCTCGCAGAGCTCCGAGTGTTTCCCCACACAGGCACCAAGCTCAAGGCATTCAGCCTGCTCTGCAAGAGCCCAACCACTTCAAACATCAGCATGAGACACCAGGTGAGAGGCAAAGCAGGTTTGCTCATGCTGAGCTTCCTCGCAACTGACCTGTGTTTAATGCTGACTCCTGATCAGCATTATTTGCCCTTCCTTATCCCTGCGGTCCCACATGATGTAATTGGCTGCCAAGGAGAGCTTGGCACAGCATCACTGGGCTTTGGGATCAACAGCAAGCACAGAAGGACCACAGAAGCACAGGGCCATCTGCACCATGTTAACACACAAGCAAAGTGTGTGTTAAATATGCCCAGGACTCAGGCATTGCTGATACATATAAAGACAAAAAATCTTGCAGTGATGAACATTAAAACTAGAATGATGTGCACATTTCCACCTAAATTTCAGCTGAAAAGGGGGAGCAGATACTGGGATAGTCCTCCTGTGAAAGACCGAAGAACAGGGTAAACTTCAGCCTTTCTCCCAACCAGGGAGCAGCTTCGTGCCTCCATCTGAGCAGGGTCCAGAGTGGGGGAGTGGGCCCTGCCTGGCTGCACAGTCAGTCCTTTTGCAGAAAAAAAACCATCCAGGCTAGCACTAGTGGCTGGGAAATTCTTCGTCTTCTTTCCCTGCCCACTTCTTCCCACTTGGGATCCCCACCGAAGAGAAATGCTGGGCATTCCTCGTTCCCATCCCACTGGGCAGGACATCTGAGCTCACCTTTGACCTGATATTCCTTAGTTGCCGGCTAACACTGGATCTGTCTTTCTTCAAGAAATCAGGGTTGCTTTTTGATTTCATAATATCTGGGAAGAAGCAAAAGAAGTGGGATTAGCCTGGTGCCCACTGCCTTCCTGCAAGGACAGGGCTGGGGCTCTGCCCTCCCAGCCCAGGAAAGTGCCCCGATGAGCCCAACCCTTAGCACTGCCCTGAGGGCAGAGGGGGTTTTTGGGCATCCCTGCATCACGAGGTTTTCCTGATGCAAAATGCCAGAAGGCTTTTAAAGCCCATCAGCTTTGGGTTGGAAGGCCAAGTCCTACACTCAGACCCATTAGTGCACAAGGGTTTGTACTCCAGGATTCCCGTGTTAGCTCGGGACACCCAGGACTGCTCAGAGCTGCTGGAGGAGGACTGACCATATCCCGATACAGTGGTGTTCACAGGGGATTTCTCTCCCTGAGCTTCTGTGGCTGCTTTCAGCTGCTCTTTCAACCTGCTGATATCACAGTCTGCCTTGGCCTTCACGATGCTCAGCTCCGTGTAGATGTCTTTGTACTTGTCGCTGGCGTATTTCTTATCCTGGCAAGGGAACAAGAACAACCCGATGGAGCCAGACAGACAGCTGGAGCCGAGGGGTTTGTGGATGCACTGAAGAGGAGCTTGGCAAATGCCGACGGAAGAAGAGCCGGCAGCGAGAGAAAGGCTTGGCCAGGGCAACACACACCCTCGGAGCTGCTTCCAACAGCGATACAGGACTGCGGGAACGGAGACAGGCGGAGAGCTGAGAGCCAAGGGCGAGCACACAGTGCTGCCCGTGCGTGCAGCCCCTCAACTACAGGGTTGTTTGTGGCTCTTCCTTTTAGCCAAGACACAGAATTCAAGCAGAATTCCCAGAAATGGCCTTGGCTTGTCCAGAGCAAACCAGTTCCACCGCTGCGAGGCTGGGCAGATCTCTAACACTGATTGTTTGTGCCATTTAAATCTGATCTGATGTGACAGAAAATGGGGAAATCACGCTGAAAGGGATGTTTTCCCACACTGTCTCCTTTGTGGGATAAGTCTTAAATTGATACATGGAGTGCTTTACTGATGACACCAAAATGGGTATTGAATTACATTCAAGGGGAAAATTAAATATGGTTTCAAATCTGGGTGTAAATGGGTTGAAATCTAAGCACAGACACTCGGGAGCAAAGCACAGCAAGAGGATTTGCAGAACCACCCCTGGCATTACCCTCAGTGCTGTCTGCAGCTCGTCTTTGAGGGAGCTGATCTCCTGCTTCAGGTACTGGATTTCAGATTCTTTGACCCGCAGCAGGACCTGTAGGAACAAAAACCAACACCTTTGCACCTGAGCAGACACAGTGTGACACCTGCTGTACCCAGTGACAATCAAGTCAAGGGCTGGAGACCCAGCCCCACGCCAGCACCACTCTGGTCCACCCATCTTCTGCTTCTCACAAGAAAATTCCTCCTGCTTCTCTTGGGAACTTGCCCAAGCTTGCAGCGCTGATGCGCTCCCTGCAAACCCCAGTTTCTGTCCCCACTGCTCTGCATGGATTGGATCCTGGGGACAAGCAGGGTCTGCAGAAGGAAGAGTGAGTGGCTTGACATGGTGAGAAGGGAAGATTAAGACCCTAGAATCTCCTGGCCTCATGCAGCCACGATGACAACGCTGATCAGCCACAAGAGCTGACTGGGGGATGGATGGCTGTGACACCTCCCGGCTGTGATGCACTCTGGGGGTACGAGGCACTTGTACCCACCCATGTGCCCCTCTGCAGAACTCACCTCCAGCTCGTAGGCATCCTTGCCCTGCGGGAGAGGCGACCCAGCAGCCTCTCCCCCGCCCTCCCCGGTCAGCAGGGTCCGCAATCGCGTGATCTCCGCAGCCAGGCGGTTATTCAGCTCCTGGGAAGAGGGGGAGAGCCGCTGTGAGAAGGGGGAGCATGGCCACGGCTCAGCACGGAGCCCACCGTCACCCAGGCGGGGACCCTCACCTGGTTGTGGGCGTTGAGCTCCTGGTTCTCCCGCTGGCACTGGCGGANTCTGCTTCTCACAAGAAAATTCCTCCTGCTTCTCTTGGGAACTTGCCCAAGCTTGCAGCGCTGATGCGCTCCCTGCAAACCCCAGTTTCTGTCCCCACTGCTCTGCATGGATTGGATCCTGGGGACAAGCAGGGTCTGCAGAAGGAAGAGTGAGTGTCTGGCTTGACACGGTGAGAAGGGAAGATTAAGACCCCAGAATCTCCTGGCCTCATGCAGCCCACGATGACAACGCTGATCAGCCACAAGAGCTGACTGGGGGATGGATGGCTGTGACACCTCCCGGCTGTGACGCACTCTGGGGGTATGAGGCACTTGTGCCCACCCATGTGCCCCTCTGCAGAACTCACCTCCAGCTCGTAGGCATCCTTGCCCTGCGTGAGAGGCGACCCAGCAGCCTCTCCCCCGCCCTCCCCGGTCAGCAGGGTCCGCAATCGCGTGATCTCCGCAGCCAGGCGGTTATTCAGCTCCTGGGAAGAGGGGGAGAGCCGCTGTGAGAAGGGGGAGCATGGCCACGGCTCAGCACGGAGCCCACCGTCACCCAGGCGGGGACCCTCACCTGGTTGTGGGCGTTGAGCTCCTGGTTCTCCCGCTGGCACTGGCGGAGGGCCTGCCTCTCAGCCTCCAGTGCCTGCGCCAGGTGGGCGTTCTCCAAACACTTCTGGGAATACTGCTCCGAAAGCACCTCCAGCTCCCGCTGCACCGACTGCAGCTCCTCCCTGCGGAACACACCGGAGTTGAGGAGGCACAGCCACACACACCCTCCCCCCACCCCATGCCCATTCTTCCTTTAGCATCCCAGGAAAACCCAACAGGGAGTTAAGCACTGAGGATGAGGACTGCATATTCCTTTCGGGGAAAAACTCAAGCCCAGAGCAAGTCAACTCTTCCCTCTCCTGACAGAGCCATGCTTGGGCACCAAAGAGAATAGGAAGTTGTTCTCTCAGAGGTTAAGTGGAGAACTCTCTCAGGTTTCCAAAAACTGAGCTGAGATCTATCAAAATCTACCTATGAGAAATTCTTCCCTGTGAGAGTGGTGAGGTCCTGGCAGAGATTGCCCAAAGCAGCTGTGGCTGCCCCATCCCTGGAAGTGTCCAAGGCCAGGTTGGATGGGGCTTGGAGCAACCTGGGATAGTGGAAGGTGTCCCTGCCCAAGGCAGGGGACTGCAATGAGGTGAGTTTTAAGGTCCATTCCAACCCAAACCATTCCAGGATTCTAAGTTTGCTCTGGACACTTGGGACCAGGTGTATTTGCACACCTGCCCATCTACTATAGATGTATCAAGGTTGATATGGCTGACAGGCAGCTCTGCTCAGCTCCCATGGGAGGACAGCCTCGCCATGGAAAGCTCAGCGCTTCCTCCTTGCCTTTTGAACGACCCCACCACTGCAGCTGCCTGAAACAGACCCCTGCAACAACAGGTTCGCTCCAAACTCAATGCCAAAACCAAAAGGGAGAGAGGAGTCTCCCACACATGGTCTCCCTGTAGGACGGCAAGGGACACAGGACAGTGATGGACTTACAGGTACTGCCTTCGGAGGGCCTCGATGTCGGCGTTGACACTGCTGATCTGGGAGCGCTGGGACTTCTCCAGCTCCCGCTCCAGCTCCTCCCTGTGCGCGTTCTTCATGGCTTCAATGGCTGTGAGGGGCAGCAAACTGTTAGCACCCAACACCCTCCACCCACCGGTGGGTTTTTGGAGTTTTTGTTCATTTTTTAAAGGAACAAAATTGAAGTCATCCCTGCAAACCTCACACTGCTTCACAGCCCCTTCAGTCTGTGCCCCAGCTGCAAAGGGGCTTCTGCAAATCCTGCTTTTTAACAGAGTCCAAATGATTGTCCACTTCACACATTGTTTCCTAGACTGTGAGACTCCTAATGCAGAGTCCCTGAACTCCAGTGTTTTAACATTCCCTGGGGCACTGAAGAATGAATTCAGCCTGGAATTGACAATAATTTAACCACAGGAATGCCTTTCTGAGTTGGAATGGCAAACAGACCAGACTGTGTAACAGCCAAAGGCAGGGGTACCAAGCCTGCAGACAGACCAGGAGATGAGCACTGAACCTGGAGGACCAGGAGATGGTCCTCCATCCAAAACATCTTTCCCATCTCCCTGTACAGCCCACCCAACCCTCATCCCATCCCTGCTCTGCTCCTCAATGCAGCCAACACCACCCCTGTGTCCCTATCACCACGGAGCTGCTCCACCATGGGGGCCCTCTGGTACCTGAGATGGTGGCAGCCGTTTCCTCGGCCAGCAGGCGATCCTTCTCCTCCCGCAGCTTCTCCAGCTCCCGCTGGTGCTGCCGCTGCAGGTCCTCGATCTTCTTCTGGTGCGTCTCCTCCATGGCTGCAAAGCCCCTCTCACATGTTGCCTGCAAGGGTAGGAGGGGAAAGGGTTGGCCCAGGAGCACAGGGCTGGTGTCATGGTGGTGGGAAGCCCACCAGGAGCCACACGCCAGCGGGCAGCTCAGCTTCCCAGGTCCAGCATGGATCTTCTGCTTCCCCAGCCATGGAGCAGGATGGACCTCACAAAGGTCAGGGCTTGTCCTGCAGTCACTTGACCCCTGACAGCTCCAGGGAAGGGGACGCACAGGGGTAGACCTGGTTAAGGGGCAGACCAGGCTGGGGAATGCAAATACATGCCAAAAAAACCAACAAAAAACCCCCTTCTACACCCCTTTGCTCTTTTCAATGCCTGTTTTTTTTCTGGGTGGAAGGAAGATGACGTGACAGAGGACCTTAATTCCCAACCAAGTATTGCTACAAATGCTGCAAGGACAATTACTTGCTAACTGAATTACTGGGAAAGAACTCAGGCCAGGATACAGGAGCAGCAGTTTGGGGAGCTGGGATTCACCAGGGATGAGGATGAATTCTTGCCTGGTCCTTCTGTCCCTGCTACAGCCCCCACTCCTGCCCTTGCAGCAGACAAATGCAAATGCCTGTTCCCAGCTCAGCTGCCAGCCCAAGCNAAAGAGAATAGGAAGTTGTTCTCTCAGAGGTTAAGTGGAGAACTCTCTCAGGTTTCCAAAAACTGAGCTGAGATCTATCAAAATCTACCTATGAGAAATTCTTCCCTGTGAGAGTGGTGAGGTCCTGGCAGAGATTGCCCAAAGCAGCTGTGGCTGCCCCATCCCTGGAAGTGTCCAAGGCCAGGTTGGATGGGGCTTGGAGCACGCTGGGATAGTGGAAGGTGTCCCTGCCCAAGGCAGGGGACTGGAACGAGGTGAGTTTTAAGGTCCATTCCAACCCAAACCATTCCAGGATTCTAAGTTTGCTCTGGACACTTGGGACCAGGTGTATTTGCACACCTGCCCATCTACTATAGATGTATCAAGGTTGATATGGCTGACAGGCAGCTCTGCTCAGCTCCCATGGGAGGACAGCCTCGCCATGGAAAGCTCAGCGCTTCCTCCTTGCCTTTTGAACGACCCCACCACTGCAGCTGCCTGAAACAGACCCCTGCAACAACAGGTTCGCTCCAAACTCAATGCCAAAACCAAAAGGGAGAGAGGAGTCTCCCACACATGGTCTCCCTGTAGGACGGCAAGGGACACAGGACAGTGATGGACTTACAGGTACTGCCTTCGGAGGGCCTCGATGTCGGCATTGACACTGCTGATCTGGGAGCGCTGGGACTTCTCCAGCTCCCGCTCCAGCTCCTCCCTGTGCGCGTTCTTCATGGCTTCAATGGCTGTGAGGGGCAGCAAACTGTTAGCACCCAACACCCTCCACCCACCGGTGGGTTTTTGGAGTTTTTGTTCATTTTTTAAAGGAACAAAATTGAAGTCATCCCTGCAAACCTCACACTGCTTCACAGCCCCTTCAGTCTGTGCCCCAGCTGCAAAGGGGCTTCTGCAAATCCTGCTTTTTAACAGAGTCCAAATGATTGTCCACTTCACACATTGTTTCCTAGACTGTGAGACTCCTAATGCAGAGTCCCTGAACTCCAGTGTTTTAACATTCCCTGGGGCACTGAAGAATGAATTCAGCCTGGAATTGACAATAATTTAACCACAGGAATGCCTTTCTGAGTTGGAATGGCAAACAGACCAGACTGTGTAACAGCCAAAGACAGGGGTACCGAGCCTGCAGACAGACCAGGAGATGAGCACCAAACCTGGAGGACCAGGAGAGTCCTCCATCCAAATCATCTTTCCCACAAGCCCTTTCCCATCTCCCTGTACAGCCCACCCAACCCTCATCCCATCCCTGCTCTGCTCCTCAATGCAGCCAACACCACCCCTGTGTCCCTATCACCACGGAGCTGCTCCACCATGGGGGCCCTCTGGTACCTGAGATGGTGGCAGCCGTTTCCTCGGCCAGCAGGCGATCCTTCTCCTCCCGCAGCTTCTCCAGCTCCCGCTGGTGCTGCCGCTGCAGGTCCTCGATCTTCTTCTGGTGCGTCTCCTCCATGGCTGCAAAGCCCCTCTCACATGTTGCCTGCAAGGGTAGGAGGGGAAAGGGTTGGCCCAGGAGCACAGGGCTGGTGTCATGGTGGTGGGAAGCCCACCAGGAGCCACACGCCAGCGGGCAGCTCAGCTTCCCAGGTCCAGCATGGATCTTCTGCTTCCCCAGCCATGGAGCAGGATGGACCTCACAAAGGTCAGGGCTTGTCCTGCAGTCACTTGACCCCTGACAGCTCCAGGGAAGGGGACGCACAGGGGTAGACCTGGTTAAGGGGCAGACCAGGCTGGGGAATGCAAATACATGCCAAAAAAACCAACAAAAAACCCCCTTCTACACCCCTTTGCTCTTTTCAATGCCTGTTTTTTTTCTGGGTGGAAGGAAGATGACGTGACAGAGGACCTTAATTCCCAACCAAGTATTGCTACAAATGCTGCAAGGACAATTACTTGCTAACTGAATTACTGGGAAAGAACTCAGGCCAGGATACAGGAGCAGCAGTTTGGGGAGCTGGGATTCACCAGGGATGAGGATGAATTCTTGCCTGGTCCTTCTGTCCCTGCTACAGCCCCCACTCCTGCCCTTGCAGCAGACAAATGCAAATGCCTGTTCCCAGCTCAGCTGCCAGCCCAAGCACACTGGGATCCCGGATGGACACACGGCTGCAGGACACAGACAGGACCAGCAAAGCCACAGGCAACCCCGAGCCATGAGGGAAGAAGGGGCACACACTGGGGATAAGGTGCTGAGCCCCATCAGGCAGCTTGGGAAAAAGCTGATGCCAAGCACTGCACAGGGCTTTTCCTCTTAACGACACAGGCTGGCTTTATTCCCTGATTTCAATGGAGCTCCCCTTGATTAACACCAGTGTCTACTAAGAACTGTCAACTAGGGGCCTCTGGGACCCCATGGGAAATATTAGGGGGACAAATTCACTCCCTCAGTGGCAAAAGTGCTCAGCACAGTCCAACACCACTGACCCTCACTAACATACACCCCTCAGCATCACTTTGTCGGCTAATGCTCTGTTACCTACACCTAATCCTCATTCCCAATTTTCAGCTTTGGTGGCTTTTTTCCCCTCCCATGTAATTTTTAATCCCAAGGCATTCTTCACTTTCCCAGCCTTGTTTGTTTGTTTGTTTTTTAAACTCCTAACTCAGTGCCAGAACCTGCCTGGACTTGGCTGTGGCACAGAGCAGCCCTGCAGGATTCTTCATTACACCCAGAAACAGATTATGTGGAGTTGGAAGAGATCCACAAGGATCATCAAGTCTAACTCCTGAAACACCTATAATTTTGGAATAAAAAGGTGCACACTCCTCCATGGGAGACTGTAGATCTATTTAATGTATTGTAAATGCATTGCCACAAATCCACATGCACAAACTTGTATCTCACAGAATCCCAGAATGGTTTTGGTTGGAAGGGACCTTAAAGCTCATCCTGTTCCACTCCCTGCCATGGGCAGGGACACCTTCCACTTTCCCTGGTTGCTCCACGCCTTGAACCTGGCCTTGGACACCTCCAGGGATCCAGGGGCAGCCATAGCTTCTGGGGGCACCCTGTGCCAGTGCCTCCCCACCCTCACAGGGAAGATGTCCTTCCTAATATTAAATCTCAATCTACTCTCCTTCATTTTAAGGCCATTCCCCCTTGTCCTGTCACTCCATGTCTTCGTCTAAAGTTCCTTCCAGCCCTCTTGGAGCCCCTCCAGGTACTGGAAAGGGCTCCAAGGTCTTCCTGGAGCCTTCTCTTCTCCAGGTTGAAGAGTTACTCTTGTGCTATTAATGTTATTCTCCATCAGGTTCTTAAAAGAATGGAGCACAATTAAGCCTCTAATTTGGGCAGCTTTCCAATCGCCTGGTTGGCTTTCTGACCACCACTGCTTAATTCCAACAGGATTCAGCGAAACTACTGCTCTCCCCAATATAAAACCAGCTTTTGGCTGGAGCTGAGCCACACTTCACCCCCAGCTCAGAAGTGTGCTGGATCTTGTGGCTGGAATCAAGCTCTCCCACATTTTTGCTGATTCTTAAGAACAACTGGTCTGTGAAAGCCTCACCAGCACAGCCTCTGCATTGCTGCCCTTTTGGCTTCCTTTTCAACCTGGCAGCCTCCCTTGGTGCTGCCAGAGTCCTCTACCACCCTAAACTCACTTCTGGACTGGGAATGCTCTCCTAGGAAAAGTAAACTACCAAACTTTTTTTTTAGATGCTGGATGATCCCAAGCCAGTTTTATAGCCAGTCTGACTGGTGGGGCAATTTGAACAGTGGCATTTCACTGCCAGTGGGTTTGTCTGCACCTCACCTGGGTGTTCCGTAACTGTGCACTCTTTTTTGTGTACAGAATTACTGTGTCCAACACCAGCGTGGTCCTCACAGCCTCCTGCAGAGGAGCTCTGCTTTGCTACAGAATTTGGCATCTGTTTGCAGCTACTTTCCCTAGGAACATACATTTTGAGAGCATCAAGCTTCCATTTCATCCTGCATTTTTGAAGGCAGCAGAGACAGACTGGAGATTTGATCAGACTGGGAAAGACAGAGTTGAAGAATGCTTTTAAAGAGAAGTCACAAACAAAATGCAGGTGTTGGGTACAAGGAGAAACACTGAAGTCTTCAGGTTGAAGGAGAGCGTAGTGTTATCAAGCAACTTTGAAACTCTCTCCCTCTCTCTACACAAAGGCCACCTTCAGAAATCGACCCTCCCAAGCCCTCAGCAATGCATTTAGAATACCCCAGCACGGAGAAAAAGGAAACGCCATGCTCTACAGAGGCCTGGCTAATACTTTGGGGCTTGTTTTGGCACACCGGCTCTTTTAGGGGATGTCCCTCGGATCGGCAAGCGAACCCCAGGACTGCATGCGCCCTCCCACACACTCAGCAGCAGAAAGCAGAAGTGTTAAACATATCAACACCTTTAGGTTTTCAAAGTCTTTCTGGTATTTTTCCCTCAAAGTGGAAGCGTTCCCCTCCAGATGTTTGTTCTCCAGCTCATCCCTCATGACGTTCATCTGGGCCTCCAGCTCCTGGATGCGTTCCCTCAGGCCGTGCATGGAGTCTGGGTCGCTGCCGGGGTCCTGCCCGGTGCCACCCGCCTCGCCAGCCACCCAGGTGTCCCCAGCGCCTGGGGTCACCATGGGGGACGCCTCCGGGTGCTGCCTCTGGTACTCATCGAGGGTCTCTTGCAGGCGCTGCAGGTTCTGGCTGTAGTGCTCCTGCAGCGCCTGCAGCTCCTCGCCGTGGATGACCTGCAGCTCCTTGATCTTGGCCTGGAACTTTTCCTCTAGCATTTGCATCTGCTCCAGGTGATACCGCTCCATGTTCTGCTTGTCGCGGACAATGGCATCCAGCTGACTGAGCCCCTCCGTCCTCTCGGCCTTCAGGGCATCCTCTGTCCTGTTGAGCTGCTCGATCACATTTCGGATTTCCTCCTCGTACCGCCCCTGCAGCTCGCTCAAGCTCTTGCTGTGTTTATGCCCTTCCTCCTCCAAGAGCCTCCGCTGGTTGTCCAGCTGAGACACCTTTGCCTTGAGGTCGGCGTTCTCCCTCTCCAGCACGGCGATCACCTCACTGTACTCGCCCTGTTGCTTCCTGAGCAGCTCCTCGTACTCGTCCCGCAGGAGAGACACAGTCTTAACGCGCTCCTGGCACAGCGCATCCATGCTCTGCAGGGACTCCTTGTAGGACTTCATCTCCCTCTCGTGCTCCAGCCGGACTTTGCAAGCGGCGTAACAAACCTGAGCCTGAACAATAGCATCGTGGACTAACAAAGACGAATACCGCTCCAGGTCTCCCATGCACGAATGGTAGGAAAGACTCTGGGATATCTTCAGGAGCTTCTGACAGTCTCTCATGGCCTCCTCAGGAGGCAGAGAGAGTAAGGCAACAGATATCTCCTTCAGAACATTGGATTTGTCCTTTAGTTGCTGGGCAAGATCTTCCTGAATGGAAACAAGAGCTTCACTACTACGGTCTGGTACGCTGCCAGTCTCCTCCAACTTGGCAAACTCCCGCGATGGCACCATTTGGAGACGGCTCCCATCCCAGGAGATCTGGATTCTTTCCGAAGCATCTTTTTGTATTTCAAGCGCTTCAGAAATCTGGTGCATAACTCTGTCAAACTCAGGAGTCCTGTACGCTTTGATGATCTCCTCCAACATGCATTTGTGCTGCTGGAGGGCTGTTTTGGTATTATGGAGCTCTTCTTCCATTGTTTTTAATCTCTGATGAAAAGATTCTCTCATTTTTTCTGCAACAAACCCAAGTTCTGCCTTGATCACTGTAGCATCTGCTACAGCACTGAGAAAACACGGGGAAAAGCCCAAACTTGTTTCTGTTTTACCCTCAGTTTCTCCTTCTCTAGTGTTCAAGTGTGCTCTCAGCTCCTCTACCTGGCCCCAGAACTCCCCTTCCAGCAGTAGCTTTTTAGATAGGATGCTGGCCAAATCACTAGCTGTGTGAGAAACACTTGCTGGCTCCAACAAAACTACCTCGGCCGTTCCCTGGATCTCTCTCAGAAGCTGGGCTATCTCAGAGCTTGCATTTTTCAAAGACTCTGCTATTTGGTTGATGAGAGAGGCCTCAAATGCCACCCTCTCAGAAAGCCACCTCAGCTGGCCAGCATCAAACACATCCGCTTGCTGCTCCTTGGAGACGTGCTCCTCTTCTCCCAAATCCCCTCCTTCTGGAGCGGGGCTTTCCATGGTGAGGCTTTCACTCTGCTGATACTCTGATGGGACTGGCGCCCCGCTCAAGGCTTGGATTGCATTTGATAAGGTTGTTTCCATGCTGGACAGAGTAACAAGGAACAAATCGCCCTCTTTTTCCTTGTCTGATTTGGGCAAGGATCTTAGCTGCTCCCTACACTTCTCTAAGCATGTCAGCGCTTGATCGTTTTTCATCTGGAAACCTCCCAGCTCGCTGACGTGACTTTCTATGAGCTTGAACTTTTCCTGCCTCTCGCTCTCCAGCTGTGAGATCAAAGCATTGACTTGGGACAGGCTGGTCTGAAGCTGTTCCCGCAGCTGGGACTCCGTGCTGGCCCACTGATGGTGGAGGGCGATGAGCGTCTCCTGGTTATGGCCGTGTTGGCTTTCAAGCTTCATCGTCACATCTTTGAGCTTTTCCTCTGTAATATACAGTTTGGTTTCCAGGGAATGGATGATGGAGAGGTAAGTCTCAGAATCGCTCGTCCCTGATGAGTGGTAACCCAGAGCTGGCTCTGAGGACATGCTTTCTTCAGACAGAGATCTGTCCTGGCTTGTGTCTGAAGAGGTACTGCTTGTCCAGTTCTTCTCTGATCCATCTGGATGGATGTATTTTTGACACTGGATGCTCGAGAAACGGATCCTTTGCCTCTTGGCCCCCACGATTCCTATATCAGGCTTTGCTAAGGCTTTCTGAACCAACTCTTGGTCCTGGAGCTCTACAACTTTAGATGGGGAGCCAAATTCCTCTGCTTGCCTCTGGGTGGTCTCAAGAACCTCATCCTCCTCCTCCTTCAGTGCATAAGTCAGAGCTGGGAGGACATCCTGAGTTTGCAGAGCCTGCCCCAGTTGGGATGGTTGACTTTCGTCAGCCTCAAGACTGGGGCCAAGGTCTTCCGCCTCCTCAGCACATGGACCTGTGCCCACACTAGCTAATCTCTTTAAAGCCTCCTCCTTGGCTTTTAGTTTTACTTTAGTTTCCTCTAAACTGCTATCTAAAGCAACCATTTTAACCAAAGCCTCACTGAGATCCTGATCTTTCTTCTCCACAATTCTCAAGTGCATTTCCTTAACGTGTCTCAGCTCTTCTTCTTTCTCTTTCAGCACCTCCTGCACCCCCCGGAACTGATCTGACACCTCTTCAAATGACTGCTCCAGATTGTGGTAGTTGGTCTCTTCCATTTTCAACTTTGTTTGTAGCTTTGCAACTTCATTATCCGACTCGGCCACCTGATTCATGAGCTCGTGGAACCGGCACTTGATCTGATCCCTCTCTCTTTCGAGCTCCTTGATGTGTTCAGCGAGCTTCTGGATGCTGGCCTCCTTCATGGCCAGCTGCTCCTCCAGCTGGTGGACGAGCTCGCTGCCTTCAAACTTGGCACTCAGCTTCTCCTTCTGCAGAATCTCCATTTGCTGCTCACTGTTCTGCAGCTGGTTCTCATACTCGTTGGCCTTGTCCTCCACCTCCTTCAGGCTCCGTATCAAAACCTGCTTTTCCCTCTCACAGCTCTCCAGCAAAGCCTCGTAGTTCTTCTGCAGCTTCTCCTCCATGAGGACCCGCGCCTGCTCGCTGGCATTCAGCTGCCCGCTGAGGTCCGCGATCCTGTCCTGGAGCCGCTGCACCTCCTTCTGGTGATCCCGCTGCAGAGCCTGCTGCATCTCCAGGTCCCGCAGCTCCTGAGTCTTCTCCAGCAGCAGAGCCTCCGCACTCTTCAGCTTCTGCTCGCTGGCCTTCAGCTGGGAGCTGAGCGCGGCCTCGCCGTGCTGCCACTCCTCCAGCTGCTCTTTGGCTTTCTCCTTCTCGCTCCTCAGGTCGCTCTTGAGCTTGGCCAGGGTCTGCTCCTTGATGGCGAGCTCGGCTGCCGCATTACTGAGCCTCGCCTGCAGGCTCTGAATCTCTGCCTCGTGGTGCCGGATCACGTCCTTGGCCTCGGCATAGCTGCGCTTCAGCGACTGAATCTGCTGATTGATCACCTCTTGACGCTGGCATTGGGCTTCCAGCTCGCTTTGGAGGTCTTGGTTGACTTTGTGGAGCCTCTGCCAGGCACCTGATGGCGAGGCGGCCACCTCGGTCTTAAAAAAATTGATTAAATACTAGATTAGTAACACTCTTGGCTCTCCCTTCTGAGTGTCACACCTCTGGCCAGGCAGGCCATGGAAAAGCTCCTTGCAGCGACTTGGCTGCTGCTCACTGCTCCAATTGGGATGATTTGTTCTTGGCACAATTTGGTTTGTTTAACCAACTTTTTTTTTTTTTTTTTTAATGAGCGACAACTGCTTTCCAGTAACAGAAAACACTGACCACGACATCAAAACAGCTGTACAGTAACAGGCTAAATGGAAAAAAAAAATAAACCCAAACTCAAACAGAACCAAAAAAACAATGAAAAAGAAACACCAGCAATAAAATGGAGACAGACAAACAAGAAAAATGCGAAGGATGACGAGGAGGAGGAGATGGAACAATGTGGAGGAGAAAGGAACTGCTTTTTTTTAGCGAGTTTGTTTGGTTGTGAAACAAAAAGTGCACAGTTCAGGTAACACAGCCCTACCGACCAAAAGCAACAACAGAAAGCGAGGTGACAGCAAATGACATCACATCCCACCCAAACGCAGGGCGACGGGCCAGCCGTGGTGGCAATGTCATTTCTGTGCCTGCCAAACAGGACTGAGTGGCTGCTCATCACATTAGAGAGACGCTGTTATGCTAAAGCTTAGGGCTAGGGAGGATCTAATTTCTCTACCTGCAAAAAAATATAAACCAACAAAGGACAAAATAAGAAGCCCAACAAGTGGAGGGAGGGAAAAGGTGTGATGAGAATGTAAAAATGAAGGAAACCAACCTTTGTGAGATTCAAACCAAAGCAATGGAGCATGCAAAGAGAAAACTCACAGAAAGCGTCATGCAAAAGGCGACAGAAATTATGTATCTTAAAAAAAAAAAATACACAGACAGGAAGAGGTGAGAGAAGCACGGCGTTAAGCCTAGGAATTTGGCCTGCCTTGCTGTACTCTGGTTGCTGATTAAGGAAAGCCCACAGATGTGACACTCAGTTATGTTAAGTTAAATTTCATGCTTTACACCAAAAACATGCAAGAACATCTGCCCAGGACAGGTTAGTATGTGCCCCCTCCCACCCACAGTGGCCAGAGCTGGGGGACGTCTCCAGCCCATGTGCCAGGAGCGGGAGCTCCTGGTGTTTCTCCCAGTACGGATCAAGGTTAGGGTGCCCTGTCCCGAGGAAGCTCAGAGCAAGAGAGGGGTTACACGAGGCCAGAGAGGCTTCGGTGCATGGCACATGCATCGGAGGGGTGGCTCAGCCCTGCCTCACGGAACAGGCAGCGCCTAGGGGTCCATGCAGGGCTGGTCAGGCTGCCAAGGAGGGGCTGGTGCCTCCCAGACCGCTCAGGAGGGATGGGCTTGGCAGCAATCAGGCTTTACCATCAGCCCTTCCCATAGACAATGCAGGAACCTCCCCAAAATTAGGCATGATGGAGGTGGGGGGACACATGGAATTCAGAGAATTCGTCCAAAAAAATACTGTGATGTTCGTCTGCAGTCTGGGCTGTAGAATTTCCCCAGCGGCTCCACTCCCTCCACCCCAGCAGGGTTTGGTGGGGTTACTCCCTTCTACAATAGAACTTTAATCCCTCTGGCTCCCAGGAAACACAAGGGAAATCCCCAGAACAATTAGACTGGAGCATGCAAAAGCCTCCAACCTTTCCAAAAACCCTCTCCAACTTCCAGGTCCAAGTTTGGGTCACTGCTCACTGCCGCTCAGCCTCTCTGCAGGCTTCCCCTCTTGCCACCCCTCCTCATATTGAGGCACTGTGGCCAACTTAAATCTGATGGTGGATTCAGCATCCAACTTTTATCCCCATTCCCTTATTTTTCCAGGCTCCAGGCAAAGGGAGGTCAGACGCCTCTGCCCCAGGGAAGTGGGAGTTAGTTACTCTTCCAGCACAGCCAAGTGAAAATGGAACTCCTCCAAGCAGGCACTGTCAGCTTGGAGACTTCAGAAATGAATTAATTACTCCTCCTGGGAGATCATGGGCAAGGAAGGCAAGATGTCCCCCTCCCTGGGCTGGCTCCACTGCCTGTGCAACTTCTTCAGGGAAAATTTTCCTGTGAGAAATAAGGATGTAAGGTTTGGCATCGACACTGGGTTTGCTGCCACGGGAGCGCAGCATGCGGCCATGCACGGCCACTTTGATCCACGGCCAGTTTGGCCAAGTAGATTTGAGCAGGTCAAAAAGCTGCCCCTGCACAGAACAAGACCATGGACCCATGAGAGCAGCCAGAAGCTGCCCTACAGGTGCTATGACTTTTCTCCAGGCATGGACATTCCCAGAGGAAGGGCTGGGAAAAACCCTCTTTGTTTGGAGGAGGGGAGGAAAGGTTTCCCCAAAGACCATCATCTCTCTTTTGCTAGGTCCTCCAAAACTCATTTCTAGGCTTTGCTAAGGAATGGCATCTTGCAACAGCAGAAACCACCAATGTGATCCAAGATAACAGGTCATCCCAGTGCAAATCCCACTCTGGATGGAGGGAAATGTGCCTGGGAGATACATCTGAGTGTCCTGTGTTTGCCCATGTAACGAACACACAAAATCCCCAGCCAGGAGCAAGTCAGGGGCTATAGGATGCTTGGAAAGCCTTGTGTGCACCCCACTCCGTGAGGGGAGTATCTGGGGCACAGAAAGTGACAAACAGCTGTTGCAAAGGCAAACACAGTATGGGATGGATTAGAGGGGGACTTTGCTGAGGTCCCATCTGTCTGGCTGTTTTGTTCTCCCTTAGGAGTGCTAATAGGTAATGCTACCTTCTATTCCATCCTGGATCAGAGGTTTCCGTAAACAGATGACTCTGGTAATGCTACAGAATTAGCCATGTTCGCAAAAAGGTCAAATCTCTCAGAGCTCAGTGGTGGTCACCCAGGATTGTCCCCACGAACACCACAGAGGGAAGCCCTCCAGGGATCCCCCGGGGAGCAGGGAAGATGGATCTCCCTCTCCTCCCTGCCCTCCTACCTGCAACACGTAGCCCTCCCGGGCGCTCTGCTCCCGGCCCAGAGCCACTTTCAGCTGATCCTGCAGGTGCCGGTTCTGCTCCAGGAGCTCCAGGGCCTCCTTCTGCTTCTGCTCCAGCTGGAGAGACACGAACAGAGACAGTGTCCAAGGAGTGGGCAGGGGGTCAGCCATAAGGAACAAGCAGCTCGGGCAGGACACAGAGCAGAATGAACGGATCTTTTGATGGCACCGCTGCTGTGCTCTGCTCTGGGACCTGGATTTCATTTTGCCAGGAAAATCCCTCCCCTCTGAAAGAACTTATTTATGCAATAGTGTAATTCGTAAAGCTCACTGCAGCAAAGGATGAATGGCACCAGCTTGTGCCAGGCATGACCCTGGCAAATCCCAGCCCAGTTCAGCTTGGTGATATTCCTGGTTACTTCAAAAGAAAAGGTCACCCCTTTCATTCCCACTAATAAACCTTAATCCCAGCTAGCAACAACCTTCGTTATCCCAAGCACGGAACTCTTCCAAGTGAGCTGAGTCTCCTCCATTCTTTTCCAAAAATCTTAAAACTATTGAATGTAAGCTCCACAAAAAGGGAACCTTTGTGGTGTATGCTACAACTCAAGGCAGTTTATAACTGCAGACACAAATCTATATAGCTGCAGAGGCACAGAGGACTAGGAGCTTGAATTTGTAGCCTCGTTGATACATCTCGTTGTACCCATTTCATCAGAGACAGGCTGGCTACAACCAACACAAGTCAGGCTGCATTGGCTGGGAGGGGTAAGGAAGTACCAGGCCATAAGAACAGCCTTTTCTGCAGCTATGGGAAACATGAAAGCTGCTGGCAGGGCTGAACAGGAATGGCTGCAGATCTGTGCCCTGCCAGCTCCAAGGAACCTACAGCACCCTTACTAGTTGCTATTATGAAGGAGGAATAAATATGGCTATTTTTAAGCCTATCTCAGGCTTCCTATAGTCACCCCAGTGGCCTGAAGGCCATTCTGGCAGGCAGCCTGTACCCTACACACCCCTTTACCTCCTTCTCCAGCAGCGTGGTCAGGTGCTGCTTCGTCAGCCCCTCTTCCCGGTCCTCAGTGTGGGCGAGGTGCAGGGGTGTGATGGGGATCTGCTTCTCCTCCCGCAGCGGGGTGGTCTCCACCTGGTGCCAGCGCTGCTCGATCTCCACGTGGACGTTCTGCGGTTTGATGTCTGCTGGGACAGGCAGGATCCGGTCCACCTCCATCCTCAGCGCCTCTTCCGACCCTGCCCCATCCACGGCATCGATCATCTCGAAGCGCTTGCGCCGCTCCTCCCGCCGCCGGGCCCGCTCCCGTTCCAGCTCCCCCGGGTCGGCGTCGGCGGCTCCGCTGTCCCTGGGGAAGGCGGCCGAGCTGCTGCTGGAGGAGTCTGCAGCGTTTGCACGCTCCTGCACCAGGGCCTGCTGGATGGGCCGAAATTCAGCCCAGTCAAAGGTCTTGGACCGTCCTTCTCGTCGGCGTTCCCGGGCACGGCTCCGCTTCTGCTCCGTGTCCAGCTCGGCTTGTTCCGCATCCGGCTTCTCACTCGGCTTTGGACCGGTCTCGAAGGAAGAGCTTGTTTTGCTTTTCTCTTCCGGCAGCGAGCTGTGAGGACAGAGAGAGAGTGAAGGAAAGTGTCAGTGGGTGCTGGAGATGGCTGGGAGCTCCCATGCATGCCTCGAAGAGACGGGTGGAAGAGGGCTGCTGGAAGCCCAAGCCAATGCCATGTGGGTGCCCCCTGCCCCTCCATCTCCCCTCGCCTCTTGGGTGCAGGAGCTGCTGCTGCCCTTCCCCAGGTTGCGCTGGTGTGCAAAGCCTTGGTGCAAGCGGCCCCAGTTGCTCCTGGGATGCCCTGGCACCCGGAGAGCAGCTGATCCCAACCTCGTTCCTCCTCCGCAGCCACACTGGGGTCAGTCACCCTGACCAAGCATCAACCTATGGCTGAGGCAGTGACCCCAAACTGTGCTGTGAGAGGTTCCAACAGCTCCTTCAGCCCCCTGGCTGTGGGGCTCCATGCACACCCCGGCTGGCATGACTACAGTCATGTGCTTGTGGGAAGGATGCCATCAATCCCACCAAAGCCTGGCTGGCTTTGGAGCCGTGGGGTGGAAAAGCACAAAGCAGCTCTATGAGTCTTGGGAAACAAGGGGAAGGTTCCCCTTCAGCTTGGAAAACTATTAATGGGTCAAAAACTTCTCCGTGCCACTATCTGCACTGAAGGCACAGACCTCCCTGGGGTACCCAGCCCCACAGGCACCATGGGCAGCCCCCCAGTCCAGGCAGAGGTCAGTGCAGCCAGCACAGTGAGTCATTCAACACATCATGGAAATCACTGAAAATGTCCATTTCTCAAGCAAGGAATGATTTTTAGTGCTGAGTTAGAAGGTGGTGGGTTGAGGGGGGAGACATACTCATCAAGCAGGGAAAGTTAATACGGGAAGGCAATACCATTTACAACCTACAGATAATCCATAATGCAGTATCAGCTTATTAAATACGGACATGCCAGCCCTGCAACATGCAGATCACAAATTAAACCAGAAAACAGCAGTATGCTAAGTCTGTGGAAAAAGCCTGTCCCGAGGGAGTGGTGGGGGGACTTGCTGAACCGTCTTTGCTACCCAAAGCTCCCAAGCTGCCTCCTGAGGCACAGTCCTGCTGCTCAGGCTGACCCCTGGCTCTCCCTGCTTCCAGTACAACCACAGCATCCCCAGCCTCCAGCAGGGACTGGACAAGCTTTCTGGAAGAGCTGGAAAGCAGCTCACTGGGCCCTTACTGCAGGCTCTGACCCATGGGACCACATGCATGGGAACCACCATGACCAGAAGCAGCAGCAGCAGCAGCAGCAGCAGCATGGCTTCTCCCACCTCAAACACACTCCAGCCCCCAGCCAAGAACCTCATGGATGTGCATACGCCCAAAACAAAGGATGGAGCAGAAGAGATGGCTCTGCGTGGGCTAGTATCTTCCGATGCACTGTCATCCACCAGCAAACCACAAGCTCGGTAGAGCTGGGTTTCGAGAGACTCTGGCAGTTACAGGCTAAAACCAGCTCAGAGATAATTCCTTCTTCAGTGCTGTCACTTGCAACTAATAAAAAAACCCCAGAAGGCACGATGATGAAATGTCACTGCTCCTCATCCATGATACTGCACGACTCCAAAGCCAGGCTCTCAATCTGGAGTCAGTTAGTGATTACAGCTGCACTTTAAAGTAAAGCGAAGATGAGATTGAGTCTTAAAATGGAGAAGAATATGAGGAAAAAAATAGGGGTCCTGAGGCCCCAGAGATGCTGTTAGGACACAAAAATTATGCTGCTCTAAATCCCACGTGGAAGAATCTTGGCATTTCTAGAGGTGACATCTCTCACAAGCTCATTTCTCCTCTGCTGCTTTCCAAAGGGCACGAGATGTGTGTCAGGGAGCAGAGGGATGGCCACTGGGAACGAAGCGAAGACACTCAGAAGGTTGACCCAAAGTTTCTCATTTCATCTCCTGCAAGTGTCCCATGGCTATTAACTCTGCTCAAGCATTTCACATCTCCTCCACCACAGAGAAATTAATTCATATCACACAGAAAGGGGGGGGTCTTTGCCTCCCAAAGGTATTTATAGGTCAAAATAAAAAGGGGTTTTTTTAATAGGGATGGGTGTGGGAGTGGCGCAAGCTGCGAGCTGAGCACGCTGTGGCAAGAAGCGCACAAAGGTTGCAGGGAACTGGGGAGCACTGGGGAACCCAGCCTCATAAGGGCTGTGAGCTGAACATGGATCCAGTTCTGAAGCAGCCACTTTTGTTCATGAGGGTATTTTCTATTTGCCCCATCATCATTAGCAGCCTATAATTAGTGCCTCTGCAGATTGCAGGGCACTGCTGAGGGCAGGGAGCAGTGCAGCATCTGCTCCCCATGCTGAGTGCTGACACATGCAGCAATGTAAACCATCATTAGGGCTCAAGAAACCAAGACAAGATGTGTTTGGCTGGGTGGTGCCATGGCAGTAGGTTAATGAGACACAGCCAAGGGCTGCAGGAATGTGGGGGGTGGGACCATCCCCAGGGATGGGTGAGCACTGCTGCCATCCCGGCACACCGAGCACAACGTCCCGTCGGCCCCCCAGTCACACTGTGCCAATGCCTGGCACCCCTCCACGCTGAGCCTTGGGCAGTCTGTCCTCCAGCCTTCCAGCAGCCCCCTTCACCCGCCACTCCCCGGGTGCGGAATGGAATGATATCCCAAAGGCAGGTGGGATGGGATAGGCTGGGATACCCCACGCTGCTGCAAAGGGCTGCCAGGCAGGCACCAGTGAACACAGCCCTGCTCCACACACAGCACAGAACTCCTCAGCAACGTGACTAACCCACACCAGCCTCTACCCCGGCCGACACCAGCTCGGTGGGAAACAACAGAAGCACACACATCATTCCCTTTCCCCAGCTCAGGACTGATTCACGGTCTGTTTGTGCAGTGTAACAAGTTACTGCCCAACTGGGACCTGTGCCTGCACCCTCTCAGAGGGAAAGCCAAGTGAAACCACTTCGTGTGGGCTCAGAGCAGGTGCAAACAGTGAGCACAGGGCTATCGTGCTGCAGTAACCTGTGAGCAACCATAAATACATGTGGCTCTTTAAAGGCAGAGAGGTCCCCTCAAATTTCCTTGGTCTTCATCTTCATATCTAGTCACATCGGAAGATACCAGTGTGGGGAAATCAAGGGTCAAGACCAGGCTGCTTCTTCCCTTCTCTCTGGCTTTTATTTAAAGGAAAAAAAAAACAAAAGGAAGGGGAGGAAGAAAAGAAAGAAAAAATAAATGGAAACTGCAGGACTTCCCATCTGAGGTGCAGAAAAGGAGGAGCATGCAGTGAATCACGAGATATACAAACCACAGAACGTTAATACAGGAGAGAACACAGTTTTCCAACCTGGGCTTCAGCACGGATAGTTTCAAAGAGAAGTTTTTCCTGGGATTGCATGGAAATCAAACATACACAGGAGTGAGGAGAGAGGAGACTTCCCCGAAACTCCCGCGAGATCCACCAGAGCTTGGGCAGGGCTGGGAAACAAGTGGCTGAGGGCTAAGCAGGATAAGGAAGGAGAGGCTGGAGCGGTTCCAGGTCAACAGCACTGGGTGAGAAGAGCCATTCCATCAACATAGGGACAAACCTGGCAAAAACCTGCTGGCTGCAACTACGGTAAGGACAGGAGACTGAGTTAGTGGTGAGGCTGTGTCCACACGGCCTGTACGAGGTGGCCTTTACGAGTGTGGCCAGCACAGACAGCTGTGAGGAGGCCAAACACCCTGTACCCACAGCCAGAAGTGCCCACAGAAAGTACTCTGTGACGGAGGGGGTCCCCTTCCTCTGGCACTGATGCAGGAGGAGACACCAGCATTACTAAAGCTTAAGGGAGGACAAGCTGTAGCAGCTTTCTGGAAGATCAAAAGAGGACGAAGACGATTTGCTGGCTGGAGTTTAAAACAGATGAGAGCCAAACAGCTTCTAAATTGAACCCTGGGCTCCTGCTGCTGTGACCCGCAGAGGGGCTGGGCAGCTCGTGCTGAACAGTAGCCAGAGGAAAGGGTGAACCCAGCACAACTAAATCCAAGTGGTTTCACAATACCTGGTGAGAATCCAGAGGAGCCTTGATATAGGAACAGTATTTCATACTCCTATGCACAAATTAAAACCACATTTTCAACCCTCTTTGAAATCTGCACGTGTAAGAATAACTCGCCATATCAGCGTCCCCACAAAGTGTATCTAAATTAAGCTCAGAGAGACGTGAGAAAGAGCTGCAGCTTCCAGGAACGGACAGGCTTAGAAAGAGGAAAGAAAAGGGATGAGGGACGAGTTACTCCTGCACAGCAAACCACACAACTGCAGGGGCTGCTACAGTCCCCCCTTACCTTGTTACATCGGGAGCAGTGGTGGGGCGAACATGCTTCATGATGGTCTGGATCCAGTTGCGGCGAATGCCCGACGTCATGGCAGAGAGGGTGAACTCCCCTTCCTTTGTCTACAGAGAGAGAAGGAACAGCTCAGAGCAGGTGACTGTACCTACAGCAGCTTCCCAACTCCCCAGGACCACCCTGCACCCATCCCCAAGCCCCCAGTGCTGGGTTACTGCTTGCTGGCCACACAGAAATCAAATCCAGCCCCTCTATCCCCTAGCACACTCCCGGTGGGAATCAGCATTTCTCAGCAATCAGGCTGATTCTGCCACAGGTGACACCCTAAGGCTGTGAAAAAAAATTCCCTTTCTGCCTTCCTTTTCTGACAGCCAAAAATCTGGCTCTCAAACCCAAGGCCAGAGCTCTCTGGAGCACTGTGGGAGTGCTGAGTGACCTCTCTTGGGTGTTTGGGGAGATGTTCCCCTTGTCACAGACAAGCATCCCCACCGGCTGTCCTGCAGCTGGACTCTTCCTTCTCCCCGTGTTTTCCTTACATGGATCTGGAAGCCGTAGTTCCGCTGAACTGGGTATTCAGTGACATCATAGCATGTGGATAAATCGATTTCTCCATCCAGGTCAGCAGCCTGCAGAAAAAGAGGTAAAATAAGCCACAAAGCTTTGCAGTCCCAAAGCACGGGGGGCTCGCAGGGAGGCACAGCAGGTCCCTGAGAAGCACAAAGGGCCTGAAGGAGTTCCAGGACTTTGGCATCTGGGAATGGCCCTGGGAATACAGGGCACTGAGGGAGGCAGTGACCTGCCCAGGGTCCGTTTGGGAGCACCAGGAGCTGCCCTGTAATGGACTGAACGCTGACAGAAAGCACTTACCTCCTCTGCCACTGAATCCCGGTAGTATCTCAGGCTCTGGTCAGTCAGCACAAACCAGTGCTTCTTCCACTAGGAAACAACCAAGATGGAGCAGTTACAATCCTGCTCCTTCCCCACCACTGTATTCACGGCTGCTCATCACAGGTCACCTGGCAGAAACGCCTCACAGGAGGCAGCTCGGAGCCTGCCCCTCCCAGCTCCACACTCGGCTTCATCAGGGCCCCTCCACGAGAAAGGGGAGACCCTGACAGGCAGCAAGGCAGGACTCTGAGTCCCCTGGTGCTGCCATCCCACAGAGCACCAGACCCTGCACGTGACAGTAACACCACCAAGAACCACGGGGCAGTCGCAGCCTCCCCATCAGCTCCACTGCAAGACGAGGCTTTTAGGGACTGCACTTAAAGCCTTTTTAGCAGAAAAAAAAAAAAAAGCAGTAAAACATTCATGTTTTATCTGCAGTACCTAGAAATTGAGTTGAGAATCTATTCCCGGCCCTTGCTCTATACAAATCTGCCTTCTGCATGCTTCCAGCACAGGCTCACCCAAGGCAGCTTTCAGTCAATAAAGCACTCGCTCCAGCTGCCAATTCCCCTTTGGCTGTCTATGGATGTGTCCCTGGACCCAGGGGTATCCACAGCAGAGCCTGGGCCACCCACAGCCACAGGCAAATTGCCCTCATTTTCCCTTGACAGCTGAGCAGGAGGGAAGGAAATCCAGGCAAGGGGTGGTTTGCAAACAGTCAGGGCCATCCACGCTGCCTCGGCACCAGTGCCCACTCCTAAGGCTCCGAAAGAGCAGAACATGCTGCATCCCTTTGGGAATTGGCAGCAAGAAAGTGGCACCAGCTGCTTCTCTCAGTGTAATTTATTTATTTATTTATTTACTGGCCTTGCCATTTCCCTGGAACTCAGGAGACTTTACCTGAGCCTCATTTCTGACACCAAAGAGGTCGCTGGGTCGCAAGGGAGACGAGAATAATAAATAGGGAACAGGAACATGAAACCAGTGCTGCCATCCAAGCTGCCCTGGCTCCCTAGAAACCCATGATTTGATATCCGTCTTTGAAACCTCCCCAGGACAGAGCTTGAGCAATTCCCACTTCAAGACAGCCCAATACTGATCTACCCAGGACACTGGGGCTCCATCAGCACCAAGAGCTATTTCATGTGCAGCCAGCACAGCCAGGATGTTGGAGTGAGCTGCCAGAAACCAGGACTGACCACAGCACCAAGCACTGACACGAAGAGCAGAGCTTTCTCCCGACTCACCTGCCCATCCTCATATTGCTTTGTCAACCAGCCCTTCTTGAAGTTCAGCAGGTCAGGCTGGAAAAGAGGAGAGAGGGATCAGGAGAGTGAAGAAGTGTCTGTGCCCAGAAGGCAACAGTAGCAACTTGATAAAACCCAGCAGAGAAATAAAAAAGACCAACAACAGTTAAATTCACAGAATCATAGACCAGTTTGGGTTGGAAGGGACCTTTAAAGGTCATCTAGCCCAAACTGGATCATTACACTGTGTGGTGGCTCAATGTTTGCTCCCAGGAGAAGCAGAGACCTGCTGCACAGTTTATTCAGGCTGAATAAAGCTGAATATTCAGGCTGTTCCCTTCCTACCATTTCTCCAGCCATTTCCTACTGCTATACCAGCATTACAGAGAAAAGATAAACAAGGAATTACCAACACTTCAGGCAGCTTTACCCTCTATTATATATTATGAAAGAAAAACTATGTGCTATTGATGCAAGGCTGCAGGGTTCAAAACAGGCTGAGTTCCCAAGGCTGGAAACACAGGGAATCTGAGCCCTGCACCACCCAAACGACACCTGCTTTTTCCTCCAACGTGGGTGCATGGGGACGTTGAATTCCTGAAAAAACCAAGCAAGACAGCGTGGGATAGCTGCTGCCAGCCCTTCCTCCCAGCCCTGCCCGTGTGCAGGGAAGGATGTGGTGGAAATGCTTTCACTCCCCCGAGGCTGAGCTCCTCCAGCTGCTCCACGTGCTGCAGAGTGGAGGAGGAAAGGACAGCAGTGTGTGAAATCCAGCTGCAGCATCTGGAATGGGCTACAGCAAGGGTAGCGATGGAAATTGGGTCTGGAAGCCTATTCAATCAAACCTGTGTGGCAGCACATCCCACATTTGAGTGGTCCTGTGGTGGTGGGAACCCAGTCCTGCTCCACAAAAACACAGGGGAAAGTAAATCATTGAATTATAGAGCATTTTGGGTGGGAAGGAACAGTGAAATCATCCAGTTCCAGCCCCTGCCCACATCTTCCACTCGCACAGCTTGCTCCAAACCCCTTCCAACCTGCCCTTGAACACTTCCAGAGATGGGGCAGCCACAGCCTCTCTGGGTAACCTGTGTCAGGGCCTCCCCACCCTCACAGGGAAGAATTTCTTCTCAATATCTAATCTAAACCTGCATGATTTTCTTCCCTTCACTAGATAATGTGCATTGCCACTTCATATGCACTTCTTGCACTTTTTATTCCCACCAAGAATTTAAAAATCACTCTTGTGGCTGTACAAGTCTACAGGAAAAGCTCCAGAAACACCAAGCTACTGCATTTTTCTGATAAGTCCTTGAATAGAAGCTGTCCATCCACAAAAAATGCAACTTGTATTTACAGTAGCTCTGTAATCTATTTGCGAGATTAGCAAGCGTATTTATTTTGTCCCTACAGAAGGGTGGTGAGGGAGAGGAGAGCACTTTGTGTTTGTTCTGTACTGTTTGCCTCCAGGTCTGGTGAGCATTTGAAATATGCAAAGGGAGGAAAGCTCAGGAGGGAAGGTTCAGCCCTTCCTTGCAGCCTTCGTCCCACTCACACCCACTTCCAACTGCATAAACATCAAGGAAATGGCATCAGAAAACTGGGACGCGTGTTTGCTCAGCCTGGTCTGGTGGATAGTGTCCCTGTCCCTAGCAGGGGAGTTGGAACAAGATGATCTTTAAGGTCCCTTCCATACCAAACCATTCTGGGATTCTGTGATCCTATGAAAATACCTCAGTCACGACACAGCAGCTGGTCCCAGACCAGAAACTGGACTGACCCTCTGCAGAGCTGGAAATGCCCTGCTGCAGCCTCTGCTGCGGGCAAAGAGGGGCTCTGGCCAGGTGAGGTGACCCCAGCACTTCCAGGGTGACCTACAGCATGAGTGTCTGACACATCACACAAAGCATCGGGGAAATGGGGTATTCCAGGGCAAAATAACCAGCAAAATGGGGTCTGCTTCCCAAGCTGCTGCTGTACTTTAAGGAAAAGTGCTCCTCACAATATTCTTGAGTTTTAATTTCTGCAGGAGGCAAAAAGTGTGGTTCTTTTCCAGCTGAGTCCCCGAGACTTTCAGGATTGGTCAGACCTGATTCAGGTCCTTGAGCCTGCTCCAGATCTGAGTGGATCCCATATCCTCCGGGCTGGCTGTGAGGAAAGCAGCAACAGTCCAGTTTCTGTGGGACCTGCTGGGAAGGGCCTCTCACATCCACCCCCAAGGCAGGGGACATGGCCCTGGTGGCTCACCGTCATAGAGGACTCTGTGGACCTTCTGTCCAGCGACTTTGCCCGGCGGTGTGGGGACAGAGGTGACGCAGACACGTCCAGGATGGAGCCCACAGCTGCTCCTTCACAAGTGAAGTCCTGTGTGAACAGCATTAGCCCAGATCGGTGCAGGAACTAGGACAGAGTCCTGCTCTCTTGGCTCATGGCATAAAAATCTGCTTTATTTAAGGGGCATATCAGGCTCAGAACAAGTGTCATTTCCTTGGCAATACATTTTTTTGTCCTTTCAGGCATTAATTTGTTCTCATTATATCCAAGCATATCTGGGACTCTCAAACTTGTTTCTTTTCATACTTCAGCCTATCCTGATGTGTCCTGCCATGCCAGATCTGAAGTTTCCCTTTGTATTTTGGAGAAAGGAAAAGAGACAACCTCATTTTCCACCCTGATCTACACTGGGGCCAAGGGAGCAGAGCAGGAAAATTTGCACAGAGCACACACAACAGTTCAGCTCCTGCAGGAGCTGCCTGTGACTCTAGATCAACAAACTCTGTAGCTAAACCCTTCGTCCTGAGCTGCAGGACTGCCAGGTTTCATCTTCCAGGAGACCTTGGCTGAGCACCTTACCCGTTTCCGTGGGAAAACTCTCTTCTCGCTCCTGCCCTGCCGCGTCTCGCTGGAAAGGGCAGCGCCTCCCGACACGTTCGTTTCCATGTGCTCTGCGTTCTCAATATCTAGTGCCTCAAATTTCTCAATTACCTGGGACCTCCTGGAAAACAGAGACAAAAGGGAAACCAGAGATGGTTTAAACACAAGAGCAGGAACTGTGTGGAGCTGTAGAACCCCACAAATTTAAGGTTGCAGAATTACTCGACCCAGAGTTCATGCACACCTGGCTTTTGGTCCCTGTTTCTCTGTGAGCTCCAGTGTGGACAAATCCAGGGTAAAAACCCTGATCTGACATCATTTCACCCACACAGTGGGGAAAAACGTCACATTATTCAGCTCTGGACATAGCATCTTCTTCAGTAACTAGAAACCCCTGACAAAACCAGCAATCATTTTTTATTTGCGAATTTTACAGTCCCTTAGGAAGCAGGGATTATGGAGCAGCTTTGTCTTAAGATTAGCCTCTACCCTCTAGCATTGGGGCTGTCAATGGCCCCCCAGACCCCAGAGCACTGACACTTCAGACCAAGCTGCGGTGCAGAGGTAAGGGGTGGCTCTGGGTCCTCCAGCAACAAGAACTCTCTGAAAACTCAGCCCCACACAGGGAACAGCCACAGGACTGCATGGAGCAAGGGGTATCCATAGGTGCTCCCAGACCACGGTTCTGGCTCACAGGATGCACCAGCTGAAGGGGTGTGCGGACATGAGGAGAACCCTGTGCCATGGCAGGGCACTCCCTGAAGAAGCTGGGGCTTTTCTGTCCTCTTAACTGGGCTGAAAATCCAGTCTGGACATCAGGGGGCACAACCTGGGCTCTCACACACTGCCTTGGTGGCCCATTGCACCGTGGCACTTGTGTCTCTGAGGATGGAGAACTATGAGGAAATGTGGATGGAGCAGGAGCCAACTCTGCATCAAAACCAAGTGGGATTCTCCTAAGGACGAGTAAACAGGTGGAATTAGAAATGCTGTTTCAGCATGAAAAGCTGCTCGCTGACCCACAGGAGAGGAATTTCCAAAGAACCTGCTGGTATCTAAGTTTGCCTTCCTGGGTGTTTGGGCAAGTATCAGCCTCAGGTCTTTAATCACAACCTGGGAATATAAAGCAGTAACCCACCACCAGCACACGCCAGCTGTGCTCCAAGCTGTGAGGCTTAAAGTTCTGTTTCAAACCTCTGCAAAAAAGCTCTACCCAGGTGGTTTCTTGACACAAAATTTGGACCCACATGCGCCACATCTAAACTTGGGACTTCCTGCTCTGTGTGAGCCTCTGATGTGCATGAAAATCACAATGGCAACCACATGAGGGGGAACAGGTCATCCAAAATAAAAACATTTTTAACACTTCTCACAAAGAGGAACATCAGGTTAGGGGTTCAAAAACCATGAGATGTTCAGATTTCAACCAATATTTGCATCAAATTCCATAAATGAGACAACCAGTCTGAGCACATCCCATCCCCTGGGGTGCTGGGGCCCCCCACTGCTGCTCAGAGCCAGGCTGCCAGGACACAACCAAAGAGGAAAGGACAAAATTGGTGGAGAAGACTTTGCTTTGTAAATTTACAGATCTCTGATGCTTTTAGGGAACATCTGTTCAGCCCCTGCTGCCTCCCAGTTTGCAAACTGGGAGTGGGCAGATCCCGGGCTCGTGGAGAGCTCCCACTTTCCCTGGGATGTTCTGCTCATGAGATGCCCGACATAAGCCAGGCTGTGGAGCATAAATCCATGTTCTGTGTTCACTGACAGACAGGGAATTATTTTGTCTTTTTTAACCCTTTTTATACTGGGCCAGCCTTCTCTGAGTCTCAGTTCAGGAGGGAGGAAAAGGTCCATGAATTAACATTGTCTGTGCCCTATTAGGTGAAGGTCTGAAGAAAAAAAAAATCAAGAGAAAAAAAAAGAACAAAAACCCAACCAAAAAAACATAAAAACAAAATCAAAAGCAGGTTGATTTCTCATGAAAGGGGTTGCACCACCAGGTTGTTCTACGGCTTGAGATTGAGATGAGATGGTAGCGAAGCAGGCGAAGTAAAGGTGGACACGTCACACAGCAACACAGCAGGAGAAGGTGGAGAGCAACAAGACCTGGAAGAAAACAAGGCTGGAAAATGAATGAACAGAAGAGGAAATTATATATCTGCATCTACATACAAAACAAAATCAAAATCATTCCAGTCATTTGTCATTGAAAAAGGGAGGAGAAAAATAAATCACTGCAACCAAATCACAGCCCCAAGGGTTAATATCATCCGGATTACAGGAAAGAATCTTTGTTTTTCCCATTAAATCAACATTTCAGAGAGGTTACTGCCAGAGATCCTGGAGGGACGGGGAGGGAAGGGCTCTCCTCCCCTCCACACGTGTCGGATAGAGCTGCTCCCTCCACACAGCAGCTCTGTGTGGACAAAACGAGGCTGGGACAGGTACGAAGGAGCTTTTTAAAAGCTGTGGTGCCATTTAGTGCTTTTTAACTACAAAAGCTCATCCCAAGGAATTCCTCGGCCATGCAGGCTGTTAAATCTTTTCCAGGCCACTAAACCCGGGCTGCAGATCTCAGCTGTTAGTGGAGGGGGCGTGCAGTGGGAAGGAAAGCTCAAAAGATCAGCACGAGCTGTCATTAAAGTGATTTTCTTTGATTGGAAGAAACAGCTTTGTTTTTATGGGATTCATTCATTATTTAGCATCAAGAAAGATAGTGAGTGTCAGGAAAAGGAAGAGGAATTTCCCAAGAGGTCCACAAGAATGATGAGGATAGTTTTACAAAGAAAACCTGTATTTGGGAGAGCAGGCGCTCCTCTGTATGCAGAGAAGCAGAATTCAGAGCAGAGCTTTACACCTCAAGAAACTTCAGAGAAGGAATTTGAGTGAGAAAAGTATTTTAAGCAATTTCAGGCAGTTCTGCTATTAATTGACACTAGAAATACACCTGAGCCCCTGACCACACTCCTACAGCAGATCTGGCTGACACCACAGTGAACTCTTGCCAGTGTGAGAAGAACATGGGGTCAACTGGGAAAGCTGTGGTTTTACAGGCTGCACCCCTGGAACTGTGCACAAAAAGCCAAGTTTGTCAAACAGAAATCCTAAGATGTGCAGGGATTTATCCCTGCAGCTGCAGAGTCCCTCTGAGACATGGGGACCACTGTCTAAGGACATTCCTGCACCTCTTTTCAGCTGTGATTTTGTGTGCAACACTTCAAGATTCATCCATGGGGTTTCCAAAGAGCTGCCCCTGCCCTTCTGCCCTAGGGATGGGTCTGAGAGGGGAGACTGGAGATGGTTCAACCTCTCTGGCCTCAACCCCTGTCCCCCAGCCCAGTGGGACATCCTGGTGGGTGCCGCAGAGGGAACCACTCTGCCAAAATCGTGGAGATTATCTCCTGTTTCCTGATTCCCAGTTCTGAGTGGCTGCAAGCTCAGACATCTGCATGGGGCGTGGAGGCAGCATTGGGTATAAATGGTCAACACAGAAAATTCCTGGACTTAAATAATGTGATATTTCTCACTATAAGGAAACAGGATGAGAAGCCTCGACAAACTGCTTTATCTGGAGCTAAGCCTACAGGTGTGGCACTCAGGATGCAACACTGGATACCTAAAATAATTCTTTTCCATCCACAGTTCTGACACTCGCATTGATTTACACAAAAAGAAACGGAGGAAGAGCTGAAAATACCCAGAGAATCTAAATGAGTTCATCTGACTGCACTGAAGGGCAGATCTGCACAGGGCCCGGCTGGTGCCTGTGGGGTTGGCATGGGACAAGTGCTCCCAGACATGTTAGTGGGTTACTGAGAAAGATTATTACAAATGGTGTTAGACCAGGGGGAAAAAGCCAACCCCACAGCACGGAAGTGAGTTATTGTATCTGCCTGACCTCAAACAGCACAATCTGAGCTCGGAGGAGAAAAATGAGAGGGATATGGGGACTAAATAAACTCAAGTTTAAAAAGCAGCCAAGCCAAGCTGAGCAGGGTGCTAGGGAATGTTAATTCTCTGGTGTGATGCTGGACAGTGTCTCTGTGCCCTGTTGAGTCCACTGAGCTCCAACACGGCTATCCCAGCTCCAGGACACAAGTCCTCTCCACCCACATCACCTGCACTGGCCAATTCCCAGGTCACCAGAGGAGAACACAAACATGCCCATCCCTAAACACTGACTGAGCCATCCCTGCTCATGGCACGTTCCTCCAGCACCATGGGCTGTGATCCATGGCCAAACCCTCTGGCAGGTGGGGACCCTCCCCCTACTCTCTGCCATCACCCCCCTCCCAAAAGCTGGACCAGGCTCAGCCCTGTGGAGAGCAAGAGCCCAGTGCCTGGTGCAGCTCCTTCTCCACTCCCTACATCCGTTCTGCTCTGATAAAAGCCCTGGGCTGATACAGGGGAATTGCTGCCAATACTGATAAAGCAAAAAAAACTGTTACCAGCCCAAGCTAGGCTGGGAAAAACAGAATTTCCCTGGGAAAAGGCACCCACCAGCAGGCAATGAGGGGGGCTGACATTAAAAAAGGACAGACTCTGGCAGCAATGTCCTCTCCCAGGCTGTTATCTGTTATAAATCTGCTCCCCAGCTTCGTGTAGGATGATCCCAGTGCTGCAGGATACCCCAAGGCTGGAGCAAGGGACTGTTGGCACTGGAAGAATGCACTGTCTTGTCACACTGGGGACAGGCAGTGGCCAAGGCATCCTGTGCAAGCGAACACATCAGGGACACGATGTCACCCAAAGGCAGCACCAGTTCAGCCTGAAAACCAGAGCCACCAGCCTTTTCTCAGCCCTTTTCAAGCCAATTCCCAAGGCAGACAAAGCCAAACCCAAGCTCTCCTCGTCTATTCCCAGTCCAGAACTCCCTGCACACACTCTGGGCCAGGTTTGGGATCCTCCTGCCAACTGACGGCACCAGCACAAGGCTGCTCCCAGCTCGCGGATGCCAGTCTGGAAAACAGTCCTTTAGGGGCTGGGAAGAAACAGAGGAGAAGCTCCTACTGAAACCGTGCGAGAGAGAACATGCCCAGAGGAGAACCAGGGCAGGAAAATCAGACTGGCAGGCGGCCCTCTTGCCCGGGGCCTGTCTCCCAGTTTGCTCCACTGCCCTCACTGCACAAATGTGTCTCTCCCAGGGCGAGTGGAGCCCATCCTCGGCCTCGCCCGGAGCGCACCCGGCGCGCGCTGCGGACGCCCTCCCCGTCCTCCTCCACGCTAAGCTGTTTTGCAGCCCGCTGAGCCCTGCCTTGGCACTGCACCCGCCTCTCCCTCCTCTCCCAGATTAATGCCGTGACATTTTGAATCCTCTCTCAGCTCATTAGGCAGTTGCGTAAGGCACCTGGCACTAACGCCATTAGAAGAGCTAACCTAATTAATGGTGCCGGCTGCCAGCGTGTGCCGCGCAGGGAGGGGCCAGCAGGGTGGGCTTGATGGCAATGTGGGCATCCACCACCACCCAACACCAGGGTAGGTTTAGATTAGATAGTAGGAAGAAATTCTTCCCTGTGAGGGTGGTGAGGCATTGGCAGAGGTTGCCCAGAGAAGCTGTGGCTGCCCCTGGATGCCTGGAAGCGTCCAAGGCCAGACTGGACAGGGATAAGAACAACCTGGAATAGTGGAAGGTGTCCCTGCCCACGGCAGAGGATGGAACTGGATGAACTTTAAGGTCCCTTCCAACCCAAATCATTTTATATCCCCCAAGTAGCCAGTGTCACCTGCCCACTACCACTATTAAAGTCATCCCACCACCTGGTCAGCATGGATGGGCACCCTTAAACCCAGGAGATCTGAAAAACAAAGAGGCTCCACCCAGCCAACTCCACCTGCTCCATCCAGGCTGCACTGGGGATGCAACCTCACTGCTGCTGGAAGCATGCAAGCAGATGAGCCACTCATCCCTTACCTTCTCTCATTCCCAAAGAGCCGGGCCACTTCTTCTCTCCCAGGGCTACGAGCCCGGGTTCTCCGCTCTAGCCGCTTCCTCTCCACCTGGAAGGCCTCACGATTACTGATCCTAATGGCCTTGGGAACGTCGGCCAGGGTGGTGTACTGCCGGCTGGCTTTAAAAGAAAGGGGACGCCCCGATTTTTCAGTTCCCCTTCCTACATCTCTGTTGCTGGAGTCCTTGTGCATGGGGCAACTGCTCTTCGAGTCCAAGGAGTTCAGAGAGAAGCTGTGAATCATTCGGTCGCCTGATCGGATACCTGGGGAAGGAAAGGGCTGGGCATGCTCCTGTGAGGGCGATTTGGGATAACTGTACCTGTTGTTCGGGGTGCTGGGGCTGGGTGGGCTTGGCGGGGGCGGCAGTTGCTGCTCTTCCAGCTTCGAGTCTTGCTTGGTCTTTTCCAAGGAGAAGTACCCGCTCTCGACTCGCGTCTTCCGCCCGCAGTCTATCCGGTCTCCATTCATGGAGCTCTCCTCTAAGGGACAGAGAAGTCAAAGTGCTTGGTTTCAAGTCCAAGGTCTGCTTTTAAGGAAGAAAAACCCTTTTTCCACCCAGGACAGGGGCAGGTATGAGAGCAAAGTTGGTCTGGGCACCAGCTCCGTCCTGTGCTACCTCCTGCACCCTTGGCTTTTCTACCCTGACCAGCCCAAATGCCCATGGAGATGGTGAGATAGTCTGCAGGGAACTGGGAACCAACCCTTGGGTCAGGTTTGTACAGGTGAAAGATCTGAACTTTCAAATCAAGAAATGGGCAGCTGCAGTCACTGCTCCCCATCCATTTCCATCCCTGTCCTTCCCAGCCCGGCAGCAATCACAGCTCCATGGGTGCAAGGCAATGGACACTTCACCAGGGAAAACATTCCCTATCTGAGTGGGAAGATAAGGGAACATCCCCAGCATTGCAAGCTGTCCCCAGCCCCCACTGTTCCAGGGAGAACAATGGCACGACCATCACAGTGTTACAACAGTGCTTGCATTCCCATTCCTCACCTTCCTTGCTGTCCAGCACAGGATCCTTCATAGAGCTGGCAGCCCCAGCCTGGCCTTGCATGGGGCTCTGGGCTGGGCCAATGCCACTGCCCCCATCTGCTTGGTCTTTACCCCTCATTTCTTCCTGCCAGAGCGTGGACTTGGTGGCAGGGACCTTCTCAGCGCTGGGAATGTTGCTGCTGGTCACAGCCATCTTAGCAGGACCAGGCTCCTAAAAAAAACAGGAGACACAGGAAGTTAGAGACTTTGCCCCAACTCCACACTCAGGGTCCCCAAGGGTTTGGGGAGGTGCGAGTTCCACATTGGTGCTGCCAATGACACACCACAATGGGACAGGGACAGGACGGTGACATTTGTCAGTGCTTTATGCTTTTTAAAAACATTCCCCATCATCTTCAGTGCTTCTCTGCTAACAAGGAGCTCTGGAGTCCATCAGATGATGGATGATACCACTTTGGTGGCCACAGCCTGGCCAGCCCAGGTTCAGAGTGTGACCCAGAAGAGGCAGCAGTTTTCCCAGCTCCTTCCTTGGCTTTGTTCATTAACAGATGTTTTGCTGTTGTCATATTAAGCTTCTGCACTCACAGATTATTTTTTTTAAAGCCACCAATAAATCAGTGACAATTAACTCCCCTTCAGATTGTCGGAAGCTTTCCAGCTGCTTGCTCCCTTTCCATAGAGCAGGGGGGAATACAGGAGTGCATGAACTGGCAACTGAAAGCTGGGAACAAGGGAGGCAAAGAGCATCCTCTCCATCCCCTCCTCCCGCATCGGGCGGGTTTCAACCCTGCATCTCCATTGCCACTTGCAGGGCTGTACTGGAGCCACCAGGGATCTCCCAGGGAGCAGGTCCTGGCTCCATGCACAGACATGACAAGCAGCAAATGACCTCAATTTAAAAAAAGATCCCCTTGGGAAATTTCACACTAAAGGAATGCGGTGTTGGAGGTAAACGATCCAGAGTTCATGGGCATCTGCTCAAGGGGACCCTGCTCAAGCAGAGGACCAGGCCAGTCTCCAAGGTCCACCAAATACTCTCCTTCATTGATCCAAGCCCAAAGCTAATCACCAGCTCAGGATATATATCTTTATATATCTCTTACACACACCCCCATATAATTATTTGTAGATATGTATTTAATTAGGCAGAGATGCAGGCCAAAAAGAAGTCTGAGAGGGAGCAGAGACATTAACTCTCTGCTGCTCAGGGGTATGAACAACTCCAAAAGCCAGAATGCACCAAAATTGGCAAAACCGGCTTCTGGCTGCATGAGGTGTGTCTGGGCATGCTCTGCTTACCTGAGCCTGCCACGCCCCTGTGCAAACACAGGGCAGAGCCTCAAATCCCACATTTCAGCCCCAAACCCTGCCTTGAGTTCCCATGGGCAGCAGGCAGGCACAGACATTCCAGTCTCTCCTGCTGCCTGCACCTCTCTGCCGGAACACGGCAAAAGCTGTAAGAGAAACCTGCCTTTTTTCCCTTAAAACCGCAACCTACTTGCAAAGCAAAGTGAAAATACCTAACACTCCCTCTCCAAAAATCTGCAGCAGGAGTGGTATTCTCTGCATTGCTCCCATCCTGGTGATTTTGCAGAGGGATGATGTAAAATTATGGGGGGAGTTGGAAATGACCTTCAAGCTGTAAGAGCATCCAGCTGTAACCAAACTCTGCTCTCCCACAGACAAGCAAAACTATGTGAGAGTAAGAAAAAGCAAGAATATTTTTTTTTTATATCACAAAGGTGTCCACCCTTCCCTAAGATCTCTTAGAGATCTACTGCCTGATCAGTGTGTGGCCATCTTTAAGAAGAATGCAAGCTTTCTCTACCAGCACATGGAGAGCAAGTTGAACAGCAGCCAACTTCAGGAGAGGCCATTTCACAGAGGAGAATTTGGTGCTGCTTTATTCCTCAGCATCCTCTTTCCTTCCCTGGACCAGCCACTTGCATGAGCAGGATTTGGGAGGCAGAGGGAAGATGCTGCTTCTGCCTTTGCAGGTTACTCCTAAGCGCCTGACACAGTACAGCATCCATCCAGTAGCAGTTCCCACATGGAGGTTGGCTTTGCCTTTTTCCAGCACCACGGGGCTGGAAGCCATGGGATGCAGTGAGTATAAGGAGGGTAGCAAGCAAGACAGGGTGGTCTGTCCCAAGACAAGGGCACAATGTGCCACAAGGCTCCTGGCTCCCCATCCCCAAGCACCTGAGGAGCCTATCTGCCCACGGGGAGTCGGCATCCTTCCCACAGTCGCTTCCCTTATTTGGTGCTCAGGAGCTCTGATCCTGTACAGTTTCCAAGAAGTTGCCATGGTGATGAAATGTAACCCAGAATGATGTTTTTCTGGCTCTGTGCCTCTTCTCATCTCCACCCCGTCCCCCTTCTGAACCCAGCCTGGGTTTAGTGTCGCACCCCAGCCAGGGTGAGCATCCCTACCCTGCTGCATCCACTCCCTGGGGTGCCCCAAATGCAGCAGTCCTCTTCTTGGGAATTGAGGATTGACAGCTCGTAACATGGAGGGAGGAGGTGTCTTCCCTGGAGCATCACCAGAGCCAGCAATTGAGGGGTTTTTCAGGCTGTGAGGACCCCAGACCTTGGCAAGGGGTGTCTCAGACTTACAGCTTGGTGTTCAAAAAAGGATCATCTCCCCATTAACTTTATTCCCAATGCTCAGAACATCTTTATTCAGCGGAGTGATGAAAACTTATTCAAACAAACACTGTGCAAAACCCATCCACGGCCCAGTTTGCACCAGGGCCACTCCTGGAACTTCATCAAAGAGGACCTGAAAACCAAGGCTCAGGGGAGCCCTGATGCTGGTTTTGGTCCCCGAGCACGGCTGGAGGAGCCCTCCCAGCCAGTCCCCTGTGGCAGTGGGACGCGTGCCCAGAGGTCAGGCAGCCTCAGGGACACGGCTGTTCTCAGCCCCGGCGAGGGACGAGGGTGGCCTTGGGGTCATGTTCCCCATCTGTGGGATTCTCCCCCATTCCAGCCACGTGGGAGCCTGTCAGGAACAAGTGAGTCACGGCCAGCCCCACTTTTTACCATTTATAGTCACAGTGAGCACGAAGCCACTGCCGGGTCCCTGGAGAGCCCATCTCCGGCCCCCGGAGCTCCCAGCCTGGCCCTGGCCTTTAGTATTTTCCTTTCATTCCCATTATCTCTGGGGTCATCTCAAAGGGAGTAACTGGAGCCCGATGGAATTTCATCCTGTTTCTGACGAAATGGCCCATGAACAGCACCTCTCCCTGGTCCCCTATGGGGACCATGTGGCTTTGTGGCCACTCCCAGGACTGTGTGCAGGGGTGGCACCACAAAACAGCACCCAGGGGGCAAAACATGGCCCCAAACCAGCCAGGAAAGCAGGAGTGTGTGACCCTGGAAGTGACGATCAGGAACTAATTTGCACCAGTCTGCTGCCCTGGTTTGCCCCCAGCTCTCACCCTCCACACAAGCAGCATCAGAGGGCTGCTGATCCCAATGGTTTGGGGGGATCTCTAGAGGAAGCAGAGCAAGGCCACGGCCCTGAGAAGGAGGCAAGGGACTGGGTGACAGTGTGTGTGTCCCCCTGGGTTACCTGGGGAGTTGGGGGCTCTACCTTCCTTTTCTTCTTCTGATTCTGCTTGTTTGTCCTGGGATAGACAATCAGCATCTCCAGCCACCTGTGGGCAGAAAAAGCAGAAGGTGAGGTCTGTGCCACAGGGACAGGAGTGACACTGACCTGGCCAGGGTCAGCTTAGTGAATAATACCCAGAAACCATCCCACCCAGCTCCTGGGGGGAAAATAAGGCAGGAGAAGAAGGATGACCCCAGGGTTTTTTGGCTCAAACCCTGCTCTCTGCTAAAGTGAAGCCATGGCCAAGGCTGACATGGGGCAGGGATTCAAGGATCCTGAAAGACAGTGGAGAGGGACAGAGCCTCTGGTGGGACCGTCCCCCTTGAGCGATGCCAACACCCGCACACTGCAGACAAAGTGCTTTTGTCCAAGGAAGAGCAGCGTGAACTCAGCATTGAGAAGTCCTGTGACCTCCCACGGCGGCCTGACAACCTGCCCCCACATCTCTGAGAACTCCACAGGGATCCCTGGACCACTGGGAAACATTCCTGCTTCAAATGTCCCTGCTCCCCTTTCCTTCTCCCCCCACTTTGCACACTGCTGCTGTAAAGGGTTCAGAGATGACCACATCAAGTGGGGTTTGGTTAAGCAATAAATGCCAGAAGCACAGAATGAACGCAAAACAAATTCTCCCCCAGCTAGGGAAATCTTCCTGTCGTGCTGCAATTGCAAACGAAACCAGCCTGGCTCAGCCCCAGAGTGGGACTGCTCGGGGATGATTAATGCCTGCAGTCAGGAGCAAACACACTGCTTCAAAACCCATTGCTGGGCCGATGAGCAATAAATCAGCCCCACCTCGCTCCGCAATGCCTCTCCCTCCCGCAGCAGGCAGGACAGGCAACAAAGGCTGAGCTGGGAACGGGAGTGTGGGGAGAGGGTAGAGAGAGCAGGGCATGGGGGCTAGCCACGATTTGGGGTGTAGTTACTGCTCCTGCCAGGGAAGAGAGGAGCTGGCTCCCCTTTGCTGTGATTCCCATATGGCTCTGCATCCCGGCTCCGCAGCCACTGCAATGCATCGCCGTGAATGGGGCTGAGGGGACAGGTTTGCAAACCCAAGGTTCACCTGTGCTCACTTGTCTCAATAGGCAGGGAAAGTTCAATGCATGGAAACACTTATCTGGTCATAATCCCAAGCTCTTGGTAGAAAAATGTCTATTTCAACAAGTATTTACAAAACGAGGGGAGTCACAACCGAAGATAAGGCTTGGAAACAGAAATCTCGGCAGAAAGTGCTGACCCTGCTGCTGCCAGGGCTGGGGGAGGCAGGAGATGCTGTGCCTCAGGAACAGTGGGAAAGAGCAAGTGTTCATTCCTTCAGCTTCTCGCTCAAGTTTCAAATTTCAAAAAATTTTGGGAGGGAGGAACTGAGCTCCAGGCACTCCATGTGGGAAAGGCTCTCAGGTGAGCAGCAGCACGGTCACACTGTCACCATGTGCTGGCAGCTCGGCTCTCACAGAGCTCTGCACTTTCATCAGCACCAGCTTCAATCCCATCTGGCATGTGAGTGATGGAAGACGATGTTTCTAGGTCACCATCCAACACCTGGAGTTGGGAAATTTACCCCAATTTGCTCATTTTAGCCATCTAATCTTCGGTGTTTCTGAGCTACTGCATTCCTGCGATATTTTAAACATCCTTGGAGGTCAGATGCTCCCAGGGGACCAGGGAGGCGGGAAGCATCCACCCCAGGATTCCATGTCTGCCCAGGGATGGATGAGGACCAGAGGGTGTACAGCACTTGGGGTCAGACATGCCAGACCCAGAATTATGGGACCTGTCACTGGTGTAGGGACAGGACCTGTGCCAATGGGCTGCGTACCTGATGGGATCCCTAAAAGCGCTGTGGAGTCACCACAGCACCCACCAGGACCCCCAGCACCCAGGATCAGCCTGGGTATGCACAGCCATAGCACTCAGCCTTGGACACCCTCCTCTTCCTCCAGGCTGAAGAGCCTGGGAGTGCCTCAGTCCCAGATCTGCACTCACCCACTGATGATCTCCTTGTTCTCGGCCCGGATGAAATGCTCCTTCTCTGGCGTAAGGATGCACAGGGAGAACTTCTGCCCTGTCCGGCTCTCCCCATCCACCACATCCGTGCACTGGTTCATGTTGATGGTGCCCTGCGGGAGGGTGGTCGGCTGCGAGGGAAAGAAGAAAGGAGCAACTTTAAGGAGAGAAAGTAGAGGAGTGCAGAGCTGAGCCCTAAAACATCTCCTGGTGGACACCAGGATCCTATACACCAAGATGCTTTGCCTGCATTACCCAGATCCATTCGTGGGCTGTGCCCAGCACACAGCAAAGCTCTGTGCCATACATCTGGGGACACAGATCAACAGGTACAACTCCTGCCAGACCAGTCTGGCCCACTGCTGCCAGTAAGGTGCTTCTCCTAAGCCAAATATCCAGGGAAGGATGGCTGCCCTGCTGTGGCACCCAGACACCAAGGAAAGGCACTGAGTGGCCAGCTTGGGTCTGCAGCTGCAAACCACCTGGGCTGCTGGGAGGACACCTGGGGACAAGGGTGACAAAGCACCAAATCCCACTGCCCTCAGCACGGGATGGCTCAGGGATAAACAGACAAGACACAAGTGCCAAGTGTTCCCCATTAGAATTAAAAAAACCATGGAGTTTGCCAGGAAAGGACTGGAGCATGGAAGGGACCTCACTTGGTGGGTTTTGTGAACAGTGTCACCTCTCGGCCCCACTGCTCTAAGCAGACCTGATGAAGTGGGACAGGTGGTGGCCCCTGCGGCCCAAGGGGACATTGAGGGACACCCAGAGGGCTGTCAGCACTGACAAGAGCTGACACGTCCATCTGGAGCAGTGCTGGCTCATCCGATTACAGCGTATCCACCCGTTCCCGGTGCCTGCAGCCCTCCCCCCTGAGCGATTCCATGGTTCCCATGTCCCCAGCCTGCCTGTCCCCAGCAGGCTCAGTGACACTGGGGTCCTTCCAGCATCCCAGGGCAAACCTACACCTGGGACATAAATGATTGAGGCAGAGATCCCTCCGAGCTGCCAACGGCACCAAAGGAGGACCTAAAGCAGCCCGCAGACACCTCCTCACCCTGCCAAAGCCTCCTTGTGCCCTCCAGATGGCCGGGCCAACAAGGAGAGGGATTTCTGGCAGATACTGTTAAGGTTTTTACCATGGAAACCAGCTCCCCTGCCAGCAACAAAGAAAGGGTGACTGGGGAGAGCTCAATGGCCCCAGCCTACAAACCCAGAAAATTCAGATCAGTCCCTCAAAGCTCCAAGTTTTACCAACTGCAGGCAGAGGGAAATAGCCCCTTCCCCCAGGAAAAGGACTTTCCCTGCAGCTGTATCCCTGGGTGGGACGTCCTATGACAGCCCAGGGGTGGCAAGGAGCCATCAGAGGTTCTGCAGCACTGGGTACATGAACGGGACCAGTTGTACATCAGGGACACCAAACCCTCCTCTTTTCCTTGTGAAAATCAGCATCCAGAGACCCCCCAAGGATGGAGAGAGGGAAAGCAAAGCGCAGCCCAGACCCCCAGCATGGTGCATGCCCAGCCTCCAGCCCTGCACCACCACGGGTAGTCAGCTCCTAAGAGGATTTTTTGTCTTAAGACAACAAAAATAAAACCCCGCTTTCCGGGAGCTATAAAAACCCAACGGAAAAACTTTCTCCTGTTCCAAGTGGAGTCTCAGAAAAGTTTTTGTCTCGCTGGCCTCCAGCACAGCCAAGGCCTCCAGGACTGTAAGGTCCCAGTCCAACCTCCTTCCCCTCCCAGAGCAGTTTTGCACCAGGGAATTCAACAAGGACAGGGGAGTGAGGAGGAGGGAGGGAGCCCCAGTCCCACAGGGGGATCCTGGGCCCCTTGACTCCCTGTAAGGCCCCCGAGGGATTTGGCAGGGAGCTGGCACAGGAGGAGAGGAAGAACCAACACCCTCCAACCCCATGGCAGTTCAGGACGGCTGCACCCACTGCTCACACCCAGCCCTGACCGAAGTGTGCCGGGAGTGGAGGAGCTGGTTTGGGGCCCCCAAACCCCACTGCTGGGCTGGCCCTGCAAAGTGGTTTCACTACTCAGCCCTCCTTGTGAAGGGTGAATGCTGGCATCTTGCACAGGCTGATGCATGGGTCTCCACCCACCACCACACCTCCAAGCCAGACACCAGGAAAGGGCTGGGAGCAAAGCCGGGAATGACCCTCTTCCACCTGTGACCCCAGGGATGAACCCTCCATCCCACAGCAGCTCCCCTGCACCCCTCGGCAGCAGATGAAACCTGACAGACCAGTAGCCTCGCTCACTTGGGATGTAAATTCCTTTACACCATTTGTTTCCTTCCTTGGAGGCAGCGCAGGCACTTTGAAGTGAAGTAAAATGCAAATGGTGCCTGGTGGAAACGCGTGTGCGCACACAAACTCCACCAAGGAAAAGGAGATGGCCTGGACCCCTTCTCTGCCTCTGAGCACCTGTTTCTGAGCTGGGGGGTTTCTCAAGGCTGGGGAACCCTGGAGAAGAATGAGCAAAGCTGGTTCTTGGCCAAGTGAGGACTTTGTGGCTGCAGCAGTTGGAAGGGAATAAAGAAATGCAGAAGCAGAGAAGTAGAGACATGGCAGAGACACCAAAACAAGGCTGGGAATTCAACCAGCCCTTGGAAAAGCAGCTGCTTTGATACAAGGCTGAACCCAGCATCAGGCCCCAGGGTGGCTGCGTGTCTGGGTAAAGCAGGAGTGGATGTTCAGGCTCAGCTCCTGCTCTAGCTGCTGGCTGCTGCCAGTCCCCATCTCAGGGACAGCCCCGTCCCCAGGCACTGGCCCTGCCTTTGCCATCTCCCATGCTGCTGCCAATGGGATGAAGCCCACAACTATCCCAGAACTGGATCTGGTGGCTCGGTGCGTCATTTAACTGGGGGTAGGAGTGGAAGCACAGCAGGGTGCACCTCTGTGGAAGCAGATGACACCATTATGGCCACCATCACCAGCTCTCCTTGAGGCCACCAGTGCCACCAGGTGCCTCCAGCCCAGTCACTTGAGCAGTTCCAGCCCCTCACCAGCACAGGAAAGGGAGCACTTGCATCACAGGAGCAGCTCCAGCTCTTCATGCTGCCAGCACCAGCAGAGGAACTGGAGACAAGAAACAATTGCGTTGCTGTTTCCCTCTGGAATGACAGATCCCTATTGACACACACACGTGCTCGCAGCGTCCCTCTCCATAACACACAAAGCCTATAGAGTGCTCTCCTCCTCCTCCTCTCCCTCCCCAGGGTGCCCAGGGCATGAGTCATGCCATGCTCTCCACATCAACAATACCAACAGCCTCTGGATGAGATGTAGGGATCTTTGGATGGATGCTCCTAGGATGCAGAGCTCAGCAACTGCAGCAGCCCCTTACTTGGGCAGTGGAAAGGAGGGACAGAAAGAATGGGGACTTCTTAGGAGTTTGAAGGAAAAAATCCCAAGCAGGGCATTACTGCATCCTCCTGCACAGTGCTGGATGCTCCATGGGTGATGAACTCCCAGGTACAGGAGCTGATGCTGTAAATCAAAAGGGTTTATCTACAAAGTCCCTCATTTCCATAAGGCATTGCAGGGCTGAGGTAGAAAAATGGGATTATTTGAGGTAGAAAAACAGGATTATTTAGATTCAAAAATTTCTGAATTTTTTTCCAAGGACCTTTCCTGTCATTTCTAACACATAGGGATCATGGCAGTTTGATACAAAATACAAAGGAGCTTCGCTCAGGAGCTGTACACAGGATGTTTTGGAGCAGGTAACCCCATGGTCAAGCTCCCAAGGAGGGGCTCTGCCACGGCCTCCATGGACATGGCCAATGCCCAACCCATTCTCCGAGGCTATTACACAACGTGGGTTGATGAAATCTGGAACACAACCTTTAAAGAAAGGCGATGGGGCAGGGGGAGGAGGAAACCAAACAAAAGGGACATTTTACTTTCTGCCAAGAACCAGGAGGGGAAGAGAAAAAAAAAAATCCACAACCATTTGTCTATCTCGCATGGCGGGCTGGTTGCCTTGGCACCGGGGCCTGGCTGTCCTGGGGGAGATCACAGCTCTGGGCTCAGGATCCAGGATCTGGCTGGCTCTGCCCTGGCTCCCAGCACTGCCCCGAGCAGTAGCGAGCCTGCGGCGCCTGGGGAAGAGACATCCACACTGCTTCCATAAATGTGTCTTGACAAATGTTAATTCTCCCAGCTAAAATATTCATGAGGGCGGCTGCTGAGCGCTGCTCACTTGCAGCACTCCCAAGTGCTCTGCAAAGGCAGCTCCTGCGTTTGTTAAAAGCTTCATCCATCCCAGTGCCCGGGCTCAGCTGATCACGGTGCTCCAGGCAGGATGCAAACAGAAGGGAGCAAGACCCCACTGCCCATTGTCACGGGCACATCAGGGCAACATGGAGACAACCATGGCTTGGGCAAGGGCACAGACACAGCTTGGGCATGCAGCTCCCAGCACCAGCACAGCACTGGGAGCCCAAACCAGAGCCACATCCATCATTCCCACCTGGAGCCCATCAAGAAAGCAAAAAAACTTCCTTCAAAAGTTACAGAATTGTAGCAACACCTTCAACCATTAACCCAGGGCACTACCAAGTCCTCCACTAAACCATGTCCCTAAGCATCACATCCACATGTTTTGTGAACACTTCCAGGGATGGTGACTCCACCACTTCCCTGGGCAGCCTGTTCCTAAAACTCCTCTGGAGCAACTTGGGGCTGTTTCCTCTTGTCCTATTACTTGTTAGCTGAAAGAAGAGACTGACCCCCACCCGGCTACCACCTTTCAGGTGGTTGCAGAGGATCCCTTCTCAGATGTAGAGCCACCTCTTTTCAGCCATGCAAGGCGAGACATGACCTCCTAAATCCCAGCTGGCAATGCAGCTCCCAAATCCCAGCTGAGGATGCTCTGTGCACACACAGGGCTGGCTCGGCCTGCCCCGAGCTGCCCAGACGCCAGGCGAGCACGGCTGGCACAGCAGCAGGGCTTTAATGAGCCTTTTGGGCTTCCTGCCACCAGGCACGAGGCTATCGATAGGGCCACAACGGGGCTGGAGCGCTGCGGTGGGCGGATTTTATTACACTTATAGATCAGCTGGCAGGCTGAGCATCCTGGATTTATTAAATTAGACAAAGGCTCTTGAAAACAACCTCTGCAGGCTCTGCAAAAGGGTGGACTGGAGCAGTCATCCATCAAAGGGCAGCAGAAGGTTGTGCTCCCACATGCCCATGGCAGCTCTGCTTTCCCTGTGCCATGCAAGCAAGAGGGAGGTATCTTTTCTTGGCCATCTGAGCACACCTTTCCCACCTGCAAACTTCCTGTATCAGCATCTATTGCTCAGTGAAAGCCACTGAGAAACCTCTGGCCATGCACCAGGGAATGGAAAAACAGCTTTTTACCACTGGCAGGGGAATCACAGAATCATAAAGGTTGGAAAAGACCTTTAACATCATCCAGTCCAACCACCAACCCATCATCATCACCATGTCCACCATTAAACCATGTCCTCAAGTGCCACATTCACAGGGATGTATCAAGAAACACATGTCCCCTGCACTTCAATACTCACACCTTGTGCCCCTGTGCAAGAAGCTGGGGAAGGTGCCCCCAAATGTCACCACTGCCTGGATTCGCCAGCCTGCCAGAAGCCATTATGCCTTTCATGGATGAAGGCATGAGCAGTGCTCTGCAGATGTGGCCTTGGCACAAGCCAATGTGCCTCTGTAGTGGCAACAAACCTGTGCCAGCACAAGGAAGGGACAGGACACTTACCCTGGTGTAATCCAGCCAGCAATGCAGAACATCCCCCATATGGATAAATGCCATAAATGCCACTTCCCCCAGGCCCACTACAGATTTCCCTACTGTTGACCCTGGCTTGTTCATCAGAGGTGCCAACAGCCAGCTCCAGAGATTTGTTTTGCTGAAGGAATTTTCCATAGCCCCAGGTCAGCCACCCCAAGGAGGCAGGATGGGTTAGCAAGTGCCACACACACCTATCTCTGCATGCCAGCCCCTGAAGAGCCCTCCCGAGCCTCCACCAGGACATAAAACAATATTAGCTCCCCTTTTGCCTGTGGGAAGGAATTTTCTTCCCCAGGAGCAGTTTGAGAAGGGGGTGAAGTGCAGGGGCTGGGCAGGAGAGTTCAGCCAGGGGCCGCTTTTAAGCGGAGTCGGTGTTTATGTCCACAGACAGCGAGTCTAAACACTGAGCGAGGCTGGGAGCTGCCTGCAAACTGGCTGGGAGCACCCTCGGGCTCCTCTCCCACCCAGTGCCACCTCACCCAGGCATGGGCAGCACCCATCTCAGGGGAGCCCAGGCATCAAGTCTGGGGCCACACATCCCATTTGTAGCCCCGTCCCCAAGGGCACCCATCCAGTGAGCGGGTGCTGGAGCAGAGCGAGCCCGGTCGGGGCTGTGCGGAGGCTGGAGCCGGCGTGTCTTGGCCTTATAAGGCTATTTTCGCACTGCTCTTGCAGCTCCCAGCTGCTCCCCACTCCAAAGCAGGGTCGGAGTTGGCAGTCAGAGCCTAGCCTGCCTCCTTCCTGTTAACCTCTTTCCTGCTGAATGGCCTCCGAGGGGTCTGTGCATGGTGGGAACAGCCACATCCAGTCCTGGCACAACTACCCATGCTGGGCAGGGAGGGTCAGCAAATCCAGTGCTGGTCACCAAGTGGGTTCAACCTTTCTCAGCACTGGTGTCTGACCCTCTAGGTCCTCAAGAGCATCGACAAAAAGGGAGCCTTTCAGGGAAGCTTGCACCCATGGATATGCACATTCGACTTCCAACGCCACTGGAGAGAAAGAGAGATGCAGAAAACATCGGTACCATGATGGGAAGGACAGCAAGGTCCCACCAGGATGGGGTATCCAGAGGTGGCTCTGAGCTGCCATCCTGGCTGTTTGCAGACCAAAGCAAAAGCCAAACGTTGCACAAAGAGCTTGGAGCATCCACTCAACCCCTATCCCAACTCTTTGGGGACCAAAGCAGAAGCCCAGCAATGCACAGGAGCCACCTTACAGCCCTGCAAACCCAAAAGTTATTCCTTCCCCTTGCTCTCTACGGGATTTAGATGCATTTAAAATGCAAAATGTCCTCCTCCCCCCCGAGGAGGGAGGTGGGAGGAATACAGGATAACAGATCCGACCCCATCTGCTCGCAGCTGCCAGCGTGGCATCTTCCCTGCTCCCCAATGCACAGGAAAAACAACCAAAGGGGAAGCAAATATCTGCAGCCTTGCAGCAAGTTGTCATGGTAATCAGCCCGATGGCAAAAACCCGGCAAGACCACGGAGGGACCAGAGCTTGGTGCAGGGATCATGGCAGAAGTTTCCTGGAGAGGGAACCGCAGTCACTTGGGGGTGGGAAGGAAAAACGGGCTTCATTTGCATCTTGATACTTGAATCTTAAATTGCACCGTTCCAAATTGGCCTTGTCAACTTTATCCTCCACCCCCTCGGTGTAGGAGATGAGTCCCAGGTGGTCCCTGCTCCGCGTGCCAGGCACACATGTGCAGGAGCTCACCACCACCTCCGTGCACGCCGGCTTGCACAGCCCTCCCCAGCAGCAAGGGGCCTCACCAAACACCAGCAACCACGGCTCCCTAAGGTCAGCCACACACAGAGACGGTGGTACACACAGCGATGCCAGTTTTGGACACGGCTCAGGAAAAGGAAAGCTTGGATGGGGGCAGGATGACCTCTACCCATATTGGCCAGCCCTGCTCCATCACAGCTGGACCTGGATTTCTGCTTCATGGGGGTGAGGGAACATGACCAAGGTAATTGTCATCCAAAGAAAGCAGCAAATTAGAGCAAGCAAATCCCTGTACCTCCCACTAAGTAAACCCATCTCCCTTCCAGCCTAGAGGGGAAGGAGGGACAGGTGTCCTTGTCCCCAGCCATCCCACAACCTCTCCTGCAAATGCAGCCGAGCAGAGGAATCAGAGCAAAGACAGACCAAGCCGTGAGCACCACCACAGCCATGAAGAGCCACATCCAACAGCCATCTGGAGCTCTGGATAATTTCAGGCCCTGCACTGCCCTGCTGCCACCGTGATGGGGTTTCCCACCTTTACTCCCCAGGACTGTGTACAGGTTCTTGTACTGGCGCTCAATGACTGCAGAGGAGGAGAGGACAACCCTGGGGATCAGCAGCACCAGATCTGCCAGAGGCTTGGGCAACTCCCACGGGTGCAGATGCTTCAGTGGAAGTTCTTGAATCCGGCCAAATTAGTCTGGAAATCTCATTATTCCCCAGTGCCGCTCTTATGAGCTTTGCAGAGCTTCCTGCTGGGCTGGGAATACCAGGAGGCTGAGCTCCCAGGGCACTTGGGGGTCTGCAGCTGGAGGTGTGAGGGCCAACCCAAGCCAAAGAGGTTGGCTTGGCCTGGCCAACTGAGCAGCAGCCACATCCTGCACCCCACACTCCTACAGAAAACCCACACCCACTCTGTGTTGTTTCCAGCAGCTTCCAGACAAGCTTGGACCCTGCAGACCTTCCCAAAAGTCGAGGTGATGGCTGGAAAGGGTTTTCCAAACTTTGACCACTGGCCATCCTACCAAAAGCTCACAAAATGTGAGCTTTTTAGCCAATTCCGAGAAGAAAAGTTCCCAACAGGCTCACATGGTTGTTGTGGGGCAAGGAGACCACCCAGCAGCACCTCGAGCGCTCTAAATGCCCAGAAAAAAATCAGGAATAACACACGAGGCTGCTGGAACTTTCCCAGGGTAGCAACATTTTCTCCCTAAACCTGCTGCTCACATCTGGCTCCTGAAGAGGAGTACAGGGAGAGGAGGGAGTTCATTGCCACGAGCTGCTCCCAACCCCTCCTTTGGGAGCAGCTGTGCAATCCCAGCAGAGGGGAGCAATCTGGGGCTAGTGCACATGAGGGGGATGAGCCCAAGAGGTTTCTCCATCCCCCGTGCTTGGGATGACAGACTTCACCCCCCCAGCACTGGCCTGTACATGGCATTAACCACCCATGCAAGCCAAACGTCTCCTCCCTCCACACATCTGCTCCATCCATAATCCCTGCTGTCCCTCCCCTAACGGGAAAGCAGCCAGGAAAGTGAACCAAAACCCTAATTATATCCTAGTAGCTCCCCAGCGCCCTGGTGATCCCTGTGACTCTATCGATGTGATCACAACAGGGCTGATGAAATGTGGAGGAAAGGACCAAGGCTGGGTGTGCTCCAAAACCCCACCTTTTCTCCCCAGTCACACCATCACAACAGGTGGAAATCCCATATGCGCTCAGGATGCTGCCTGGACACTTCTAAAACGATCCTGTGTGCCTGTTCCCTCTGTCTCCTCTGCCCAAGGACCTGTCACCCTGAGCAAAAGGAACTGGTAGGAGAGTGGTGACAGCCATGGGTCACAGTGGGAGAGCAGCCCACGGCCTCACTGCAAGTTACCAGGGCTCTGTTTGGCCACAAAATCATGGAGAGCCACAGCTACGGCACCTGGAGCCACAGCACCCAAGGCTGGGGGAGAGCAAAAGACAAGACCCCCAGGATCATGTCACAGAATGGTTTGGGTTGGAAGGGACCTTAAAGCCCATCCAGTTCCAAACCCCTGCCATGGGCAGGGAGACCTTCCATTATCCCAGCTTGCTCCAAGCCTGGCCTTGGACATTCCAGGGATGGGGCAGCCACAGCTTCTCTGGGCAACCTGTGTCAGAGCCTTCCCACCCTCACAGGGAAGGATTTCTTCCCCGCAGCCCCATGGCAAGGGGTGCCAGGGCAGCAGAGACAGGGCATGGCCAGGAAAACATGGGGGGAAAAACCTCCATGGAAGGGGGGTTCTTCCCAGCTTTCCCCAGCTCCTGGAGCACCCCAAGTCCCCCCCCCAGCACCTCTGCCCCCAGAGGGGCTCTCCTGTAGCAGCACAAGAGGAGCTGAGCTGCCTGCGGCAGGCAGCAGAGCACAAGCCTGTTAACACACTCCCACAAACCAGCTCCTGGATCAGATCCTGCAGGAAGGAGGTGAAGGGTAAGTGAAGTTGTTGCACACGTGATTTACCTATGGTAATTTCAACTTTCAGCAAGGCTGTCTGGCTGTTTTATCTCATTACCTACTTGCAGTCAGACTTCAGTGACTGCAGGGAAGAGTCTCTTCCGTAGCTTTGAAGAAACAGGGCAAAATAAAAAGGTCTTACAAAATACATATTACCAAGAGCGCACTCACATGCTGTTACCTGGTCCAGCATAAAGGAATACCAGTTTTTTGATGGCTTTTTTTTTTCTACTTTTCTATCTTGCAGCCCATGATAACTTAATGAGCAAGACAAATAATCAAACCTGCCTGGAAATTTTCATTTTTCACCTGAAACACCTCAAAACAGCACAGACAGAAGGGGAAACATTGCTGCAAAAACCCTGCATTTGGTAACCCTGAGAAAAGCTGTTTACAAAACCTCACTGAAGACCTCGGCTTGTCTCCACGCAAGTTTTAACCTGACGTCCCTTTTACAGCCTCCAAACCTGATGAATAATTCATGCCTGGGATAAAGCAGAAATATCATATTCACCAATCCTTACCTAACAGAGAAACAAGGGCTGCAAATAAGTAATTTATTAACCCTGAACTGTGCTGCTGCTTGAACAGAGGGCACACCTCGACTTTCAGTGGAAAAATCGCTCCTGAGCCGAGGCAAGAGCACGCCAGGAGCTGAGACCCCCCCGCTCTCATCACAGCTCCAGCACAAACACGCCTTGTCCTGGACTCAGTGAGATGCCAGTGGGTGGAAAGACCCCCGAGAGCAAGGCTGGGAGCTGCCACCTTCCCTCCTCCTCCTCAGGGGTCGCAGCCACCCCTTCTCTCCCGTCGGGAGGGGAGCGGCGGTGGGAAGCCCACAACCCCGCACTCGCCCACGGCTCCAGCCGCTTTCTCAGGCATTCCAAAATTTGGCCGGAGTCTCTTTTTGCAGCACGCCCCCCTCCATGGCTGGACGCCTGCCTAATTGCGTATTTATTTATTTCTGCATTTTCCCAGCTCCCCGCACACACTGGCGCAGGGTGGGGGGAAGCCAAGGCCGGCTCCCAATGCGGACCCAAAAAAAAAAAGAAAACCAAAAAAGAGGGAGTGCAGCTCCCCACATTCCCCGGAGGGTGGGAGGAAGCCGGGAAGCGCAGGGCTGGCTGGGAAAGGGGTGGGAGCGGGGGGCAGGAAGGGGGGACGCCGGCGGCATCGCCCACCCCCTTTGCTTTGTGCGCGCTTGGGGAAATTAAAAATAGCTGCGTCCAAAGAGTGGCTGCAAGCGCCACAAAGAGCGTGTTGAGCGGAGGCAGCTGCAAGCTATTTGCTGCCCCTGGTAATCAGCATCTCGGCTTGCAGAGCCCCTCTGGCCCCCCCCAGCCCCTTCCTCCCCTGCCAGAAGCTGCCGCTGCCTTTCTCCAACCCACATATGTCATGTCAACAATCAATGAATGCAGGATCTCTGCCGGGGAAAAAAGGGGGAACGCGCTTTGATTTTTGGAGCAGCTTTGTTGCCTTGTTCCATTCACGTCCTCGTCCTCCTCTCTGAGCTGTCACTGAGGGGTTTGCAGCACTGAATCCCAACAGTCAATGCCAGGATATCTCATGACCCTCAGTGGGAACAGGGATGTGCCAGCTGCTGGGATGCTGCTTCTTCTAGGAGCAGGGAAAGGGATGCTACTGCCCAGTGTCACCCAACCTGTAGCCCACAGCCCACTGGTGGTCCTCACTGACCTGATCCAGTGGCCTACAACAGGGCTGGAAAGAATTAAATCCGACCCCATCCCCACCACATGGCTGCAGCTGGTGGGCTCAGGCAGGCACCTCATTTCACACCCCCTCCCCAGCACCAAGCAACAGCAGGGGAAAAAATGGTGTTTTTGTTGGTTCCTTGGTGGTTTGGTCATTCATGTGTCTGTGGACTGGCACGGCCACCCAGGGACTGGGGGATGCCTGGGAGCCCAGCACTGGCTTGGAAAGCCCTGGGACCAGACACCCACTGCTGCAGCCCCTTCCCCAGCTGCCTGGGGGGATCACGGGGCCCATGTGAGGGTAACTGCTCAGCCTTAGCTGTGTCATTTCACTGCCAGCCCTGACATCTTCCCTCCTAAATGCCATTGGAGCTTGATTTCCACATTAACCTTTTACAGTAGATACAACTTTTCCTTCACCAAGAGCCCGTAGCCAGGCTGGAAGCCACAGGTCCAGGAGTCACAAAGGAACTCCAGCTGCTTCAAGTGCCTGCTTCACTCTGCCCCCCACGAACAAGATAAATGCAATCTAAACTCCAGCTCACTTCCCTTGCTGCTCTGGCACACGTCTTCTACACAAACGTCTTTGCTAGGTCCCGAGGGACGAGGAGTGGGGATAAAGCAGAAGGATGAAGCCACTTGAACCTGTCCTCACTGCTCAGCTTAAGAGCAATTCCAGCTTTGTGGCTCGTCCTGCAGAAGACAATAAGGGCTGTGTTGTTTCCAGGAAGGAAGCACCTGGGCCAGGTCATCAAAGCAGCTTGTGTTAGGAGGTCGCTGGCTGCATCCAGCTTTCCCGACTCTGCTTTCATCCTCTCTCTGCCTGTTAACTCCCAAACCTCCCACCATGGACTGTTTCACACCAGGGCCTCTCCTGAGAGGGTCCTGCAGCCACAAAATGTCTTTCTTGGGGGGCTTGGATGTGGACAACAGGGCTCTCCAATGCTCACAATAAACACAGGCACTTTTGGGACCCTGATGATGGTCCCTGGCCATTGTCAGTCGCCAGGACTCACGTTGAAGCCATCCCCTCTCTTCTGCAGCTCAGCAGTTTTACCTTCCCAAACACACTAAGCCAAACTAAAAGACATAAAATAGAGGGTTCAGCAGTGTAGGGAACCATTCCTGGAGGAACCCACAGGTGTCCTGACAGCAGGACCCACCTCCAGCAGCAACTGGGGACAGACACTTGGAGCAGAGAGAAATGGGAAGACATGAACCCCCCAAAGTCCCATTATGGGATACCCACACCCAATCCCAGTAATGACACTTGGATCAGCACCAAGACAAACATTAATATAAAACCACAAATGAAGTTCTGTGTATCCTCCTCTCACCCCCTTCAAGTCTGCTTGGTCCTGGCTTCAGCGATGTCCCGGGGAATGAGTTCCCAGATCTCTCTGTAGGTTCATGGATTTTTTTTCCCCAAATCAGTATTGAAAATTAAACACAACAAATTCATCAAAGATCTCTGAGCTCTGTCCAGAGCCACCAGCACTTGTGCTGTCTCGGCACCACCTCTAGAGCAGTCACAAGGATGTGCTTGTCTCCTCTCCCTTTGGATGTCCCTTTCCTGCTCAGCTTCCCTGGAAGAGAAAGAATCTCTGCTTCCCAATTTTCCCATCATTTCCTTATTGCTACTGCATTTGAGATATGCACCAAATATCCCACATAAAATCTCCTCACAGATCACTGTCCACCCTGACTTGACTACATCCAGTCTAAGAAAAAAACTGGGATGGGGGTCCCTGTCACTGTCTGAGCCCCACACAGTCACTCCCACCCAGCCTTCCTGTCTCTGCTTGCTTTAAATTTCAAACACGCTTTGATTCAAGCCAAAAGCTTTTTATGCTAAACAGAAACTGAAAGTCTTGATCTGGCAAACAGAGGCACTGGCAAAATTGTGTCCATGAGGGGAAGCCACAGGGGATGAGGGGAATGGGGTTTGTAAAGCCTGGTGCTCCCACGGAGGAGGGGGCAGGGAGAGCTTGGAAACACTTAAATGGCAAAATGTGTGGAAAAAGTAAGGACAGAGAGGCCAGGATGTTTAAGGTTTGTTTTTAATCCCTGCCAATGAATTTCAATTCTGTGCCAAAACTGAAGTAAACTGCTTTGATCTGAAAAGGAGGAAAAAAACACACACGGGTTTTTGGCTTCTTAAAACAATACAGATGACAAAGGAGGGAACTACAATGAAAATTAACGTGGTGCAGCTCTGCTGACAGTGATACTTTAAAATGCCCCTTTCCTTCAAATAAAGAGGATTTTGGAGGGGGGTGAATTAGGAAACAATAATTACAGAGGTCTGTGGATCACAGCATCACTGAGCACACATCCCTCCCTCTGATTCCCCTCTCCAGATGCTACCAACACTTATACCATTCTCCTTTTTACCCATTTATCAGTTCCTTAGGTTTCTGTGGCCAGGAGTGGGGCCTGGGGCCGAGCAGGTCTCCAGATGTGACCCCAAAGCCCTGCTGTGCAGTGCCAGACCTCCCACCTCTGAGCTGGCCTCTCTTCTATTTATACACCCAGCCCAGGGGTCCCATTGTTCCCCTAACCATTCCCAGATGCCAGGCTGGCCTCGCTCTTCATCCCACCCCAGTCCCATCAGCTCCCAGCTCACTCTTGATCTCCCTCCCTGCCATCACAGGCTGGAACAGAGATGTCTGCTCCATTGTACTGAGGTTAATGATACTATGATCTATCTGAGCTCCTGATTTAGAAGCAGGACCACCCCACCAAACTCTGGTATTGAGACGGCTGACTATTGCTTTAAGCATCCTCCTCTTAGACCCCTTCCCAATTTCAGAAAGCAATTTGACTCCAGCAAGTAAGGGGTAGGGTAGAGTTAGGGCTCACAGCCCATCCTCACCCTTCATCAAGCTGAGAAGTGCCAGACACACACTGAAGTCAGTTTGTTGGGAAAAGGGTATGTCATGTCCAGGGATGCTCTTCCTGAATCCCTGCAGGGAAACTAAAAGAGCCCATCCAGAAGATGCTCTCACCTTGGCTTTCATCCACAGCACCAGCAAGTTTGAGATGCTCCCAGACAAGCCTGAATTTTGTCCTGTTTTTCAAACCAGCATATGCACAAAGAAAAAACCTGTAAATTAATAGTCTCAGCTATCAAAAGGAAGCCTGATGTGACACGAGAATACCCCCAGGGAGGACGCCAAATGCCAATCTAGTATAAATTCCAGCTCAAGAGAAGTGGCACAGGGGTAAACTGAGGCACAGAGACAAGGCCTGGCCCTGGACATGCAGTGAGTCATTAAGATGCTGTCCTGAACACACAGACCCTCTCCTCTGATCTGGCCCAGCCACAGGGCAGGATCCATCCTCAGGCAGTACTTGAGGCTGCAGGCCCACCTGCAGGTCCAGGGAGGGACATGGCAGCGCTCTCCATCCCTACAAAACCCCTCCTGCCTTTCCATTCCCACGCAGACGGGCTCTATTTATAGAGACCTCAGCCGCTAATTATAGATCGCAGCAATCAAAACAAAAGGAGGCAAAAGCTCTGCACTTGCCACTCGCTGGCTCTGGCCCCTGGGCCCAGCACTATTCTTGTGGCAGCTCCCATATCCCAACAAAACCTCCTGGACCGCCCCAGCACCGCGGTCCCGGGTGCTCTCCCATGGCAGTGGTTTCACTGGAGACCACAGCGTGTTTTACCAGGAGAACTGAAACTTGTCCTTGTACACTCACAACACAGCAGCTCAATCCCAAGCCTGTCCCTGACTTCTTCCCTGCCTTCCCTCAGTAAGAGTGGCTTTGTCGTTCTCCAGCTGCTGCAGAGAAGCATCAACCCCTGTCATCATCAGTCCCAGCACAAAGGTCTATCAACCAGCGGGAGCAAACCACCATTGGGGTGCAGTTGTGGATGTTCAGCATGGGAAGGTAACCCCAAGTGATCACACATCCTCCACATCCACCCACAATTGGGAGGCAGGAATTTCTGCACGTCTGAGCAGGCTCGGCTTAGCCAGGGCTCGGCAGAGCTGGGAACGGCTGCTGGCACGATCCCCACAGAGGGGAAGGGGGTGGGATCTGCTGGGCATTCCCAGTGGCCAGGCTGGTTCTGGATGCCACCAACTGCACCCAGCGTGAAAGAGGGAGGCACCAGGGAGAGAGTCTGGCTGCTCAGCCTGGTCTGAGGGGATGAAGGTCCATAGCCTGTGCAAATGCTCCCCACCACAGCCATTGTGCAGAACTCATTTTGTTTTCAGACTGGAATTATGGCAGAGAAAGGACAGACAGAACGATGGACACACAGAAAGAGGGTGATCAAGCAGGAGCACAGAGTCAGGATCAGCTCTGGGATATCCCTGTGCAGGTCTCAGGAGAGAGCTGGATGCCAGCAGGGCCGCTGGTGCCTGCTTGTCCCACCTTCCATTACCAAAATGCTCAAATCCAACACCAAACTTGACCCACCCCACAGCAAAAGGCTCCTCTGCCCAATGCTGCCCCATCCCACAGCCTCCGAGTACCACAATCCCAACATCTCTGGGGTCTCTACAACCTAGGGTTGGGCTTTGAGCTACCCCTCCACACCCCACTGCTCTCCAACCTGCTGGGAGCCAGGAGCAGAGCCTCCCTGGCCAGGCACAGGAATGTCTCCATCACCATCACCAGTCCAGGACTCCTCTCCCTCCAATTCCGCTTTTAATAAGAGTAAAAATTGCCAAACCCACAAAATTATTGTCTGAAAGGTTCAAGCAGAGCCATTCAATCCCAGCATACAACTGCCTGGGAGGTCTCTGGGCAGCTGCTGCCTGGCTCCCTCACGCTCCAGAGGCTGCTCTGCACTGAGGCTCCCACGGAACCCCCACCCAGCTCCTGGGGAGAAACTGGGGCACACTGGGGGTAGATCATCACTGAGTGGACTGCAAGGTGGATCCCTCATGGAAGTAACAGTGTCTCTGCTGGCACCTCTTGGATGAGGCCCAGCCCTGTTACTCCTCACCAGGCCACAGAGGTGGTGGGGACAGGGCAAGGGGACGGCACAGCTAGAAGGGTGGAAAGGTCAGGAGGGTATCTTTATACCATGTGTCAAACCCCAGTGAGGAGGAAGGATCCATGACAGTCTCCTCTATCTATGACTATGACAAGGCCAGACCCTCCTGGGATCTATCACAAGTGGCCATGGGGCAGCGAGCCCAGGAGCCAGCACAGTGGTGTCACACTGCCTGGGACACCATCCCATGCTGCACATGTGTACCTTCCCTTTTCGTTTGCATTTTTCCACTTTCTCCATTCTTATGGGGAAAAAGCCCAACAGGTGCCTGGAGAACTGCAGGATGCTCCTGCTGTCCTCTGGGTGCTCTCTGGCAATGGCCCCTGTGGCATGGGGCTGGGGCACTGCCTGTCTGCCTCTGCCCAGATGCAGCAGAACCTGGGGAAGGTCAACCTTCTCAGGATGCGAAAAAGAATCCAGGTTGTGCTCTCCACCATTCTTGCACCTTTGCCTCAGACTGGGGAATCTCCCTACTCCACCCAGACACAAACCACCCTCCTGTCAGTGTAGGACAGGAAACACCAGCCCAGCGCAGAGCCAGGTTGCTGACACTGAAAATTTATTAAAGCCTCCACTGCTCCTACCCAAGACATTTAAATTATTTAGGGCACTTGGACCAACCCCAAGTAAAAATACAAACAAACACAGCATGAAATCTGAGCCACACTCGCTAGGCCTCCTCAACCCACAGTGCCCTCGCAGGAGGCACTGGAGGAGGACCAAGGCACACTGATCTCACAGGGAGCCTCCCTGCCACAGACAGAGGTCCCCATGTGTCCCTGTCCCACAGGTGTGCTGTCCCCAGCTGGCTTCCTGAGCTTCCTGCCCAGGCAGATCCCAGCACACGGGTGTCCACTGTGCTGGTCCACTCAGCCTTGGGCACCCTCCCATGAGTTTCCTGTAGCCAGCAGGATAAATCAGTAGTCCTGGGTGCTCCTGGGATTGACCTACTGGGCTCTTCAGCCTCACTCTGCAGCTCACAGCAGATGGGTTTCCCTTCCTTTGATCTCCTTTTACTGATGGGAACAGTGCTAGTGACAATCTGCAGCTCCAGGGCGGGCAAGCAGTGGGAAGGCGTTCCAGCTGACCTATTTTCCACAGGCAACGCTAGGCAGGGCCTCTTTCTTGGACACTGCCAAGGTGATTCACCACAACCAAAACCCAGCTGGTACCAGGAAACTGGGCAAAAAGGAGGGGGAATGACCTTGGGGATCCCCTTCTGCACTTTCTGCCAGCGTGGGATCTGTCTGCAACTGATGAATCCCACGCCAGGTGGGACCCACACGCCTCCGAAACACCCACCATCCTCTGCAGAGTGTCCACAGAGCTCCCACACAAACCCAGCCTGGCACAGAGTCAAACCCGGAGAGCACAACTCTCCTCCAGCTTGGCAGAGCACTCCAAGGGCAGCAGATAACCCAGCTGACCCCCAGAGCCTGGACACAGTCAGGCAGCACTCACCATCTCGTCGAGGGCATAGCGCAGCAGCCCGTGCTCGTAGAGGATGAAGAACCGACGCTGCCATTTCTGCAAGAGAAGACATCGAGGTAGGTCATGGCAGTGCCCACCAGTCCCTGGGCCTTGCTGGGAGCACTGGAGCTGCACATCAGCTGGCAGGGCTCTGCCAGGGATCTGTGTGCACCAGTCCACATTGCCCAGTGCTGACTGCCTTGAGCTCTGGCAGCCTTGGGACCATGACCATTTCCTGGGGAGCCTGTTCAGTGCCCACCCACCCTCTGGGGGAAGAACCTTTTCCTAATAGCCAAACTAAACCTCTCCTGACTCAGGTTCATGCCACAAGTACTGAGGACACCAGAAGGATCCCCAAACTAAATGCTCTGAGCCCTCAGCTTCATGCTGCATCATCTATTCCAGCATCCAGTGGTGGAGGGTGACAGGGCGTCATGTCAGATGTCCCTCAGCAGGACATGAGCTTGATATGGATGGTGGCTGCACTTCTGGCATGGCACTGCTCAGGCAACCCTGGCCCCACCCTGGCACTGCTGCCTCTGCAGCTGCACAGCAAATCAGATTGGAGAACTGATCTGGCTGGAAAACTGTCTTTTTTTTTTCATGTGTGCCAGGTTGTTTTCAGCCAAGAGCAAAAACTGGTTGAGCAGGCTGAAATAAAAAAGGTCCTAGATTCATAGCCCCAGTGCAGCAATTCTTATCTCACTTTTCTCAGCCCTTTGGGCAAAGTCCAGGGTGCTCAGGGACAAGCAGAACTATGGAGGACTTTGTGGATCTCCACAAGTCCCAGCTTAGCAGGCAGCCTGGGTTCTGGGGAGACACGGGTCCCATGTCCCCTTTATGTCAGGCCAACAAGCCTATGTTGAACTGTGACTCCAAATAATGACCCATATACCCCAGGCTGAACTCAGAACCCAATTCTTGCTCATTTGGGAGTGATTTTTTTATTACAAACAGCTCCGAGAGCATTTTGGCTGCACGACAGAGGGTTCACGGACCATTGCCATCCCTCCCACGCACAAGACAGCCCCATCCTGGCAGCCTCAGCAGCAAGCTCCCTGCAAGACAAGCTTGGGGACAGGCTGAAAGTCCTCGTCACAAGCCAGTAGTGAAAGGATGTCAGCCTGGTCACATCATTCTGAGCCTCGCACCCCCCCAGGACAGGAAAGTGGGGGATGCTCTGACCCCACACGATGCTGCTGTTTCTGCCAGGCATAAGCAAACCCCTTAGGGAAGGAGCTGAGTGTGTCCTGCTCTGTCTGCAGGTCCCTGCTGCCAACACTTGGCTTCAGAGCTCTGCAGGGTTATAGCAAATGGGAGCCACCTCTCAGCCCCTTCCTTGCTGCAGGACCTGCCTGACATTGGCATATCCACACTAGGGGACGGGATGCAGCCTCGCTCTAGAGTTCTGGGCACGCTCATGATGAGCTGCAGAAAATAAAGAAGTTGTTTCCAAGCCCTGAAGGAAAACTTCTGCGAGACCTTCTGATGGTCACACCACAGCTCAGAGTCACAGAGCCCACACTCCACTGGCCTTCCTAACAGCATGGCACGTGTCAGGCAAACCAGAGCAGCATCAAAACAGCAACAAGCAATAAAATTGCACAGACTGAGCCTGACCCGCACCTGCAGTGCCCCAGGCTGCTGCCCAGCATGGGAGACCTTGCATCCCAGAGAAGGCATTCCAGCCTTGCTGCAGGAAACATCTCCTAGCTTCCTGGTTTGCACAAGGGGATAGGTGCATGGAGGTACCTGTGGCACTCCCAGGGTTACAGCCACCCCCATGGGCAGGGACAGGCCCTTGCTGCTCCTCCTCCCACCCCTACCCACGTCATGGGGAGGGGATGTCTCAGCTGCACTCACCCGGGAGCGATGGACGGGGTTGTCAAAGTCCGTTCCTTCCGGGGCCAGCAGCAGCCAGCCACCATAAATGGGTTTGGCCTGCAAAGAAACAGCAGAGAAACACTCAGGCACAGCAGAAGACAGCTGGACATGGCTCAGCACCACAGGGAATTGATGGTCAGGAACCACGGGAAACTGCAGCAGCCCCAGCACGAAGGCAGCTGTGTGAGCTCAGCCTCCTGCACGCAGGCAAACTCAGCCTTCCCAGCACAGGGAACGTGGTCTGATGGCAACCCACGGTGTGAAACACACCGTGTGCCAACGGGACTGAGACGAGGACTCAGGAAGAGGCAAAACCCCAGCCACAAACTCCAAACACAGCTGCTCCTGCATGGCACCGTGCCCAGAGCACCAACATCCTGGGTACTGCCGAGCGGCAGAGCCCATCCCCTCTGACGGCTCTTCCCGTCGCCAGCGGCAGTGTGCCTCTACTCCAAAGCAAAAACACACTCCAAAGGAGAGCTCGATGTTTTCCGTTCGTTAATTAAGAGAGGAAAAACTACCCAGCGCTGGCAGTTCTCCAGCTCCCAGCCGCTTCCCGTGCTGTGCACATCCAACTCCCGCTTCCCTGCAGGGGCAGCCCCTGCCAGCCCGCTCCCCCCACCAGAGGCGTCCAACAGCCCACGGCCAAGCACACAGGAAGGTCAGAGCCAGGAGGAGGGAAAACAGCTCATTCAGCCAGCCAGGAAGAGAAAGGGAAAGAATACTTGGAAAGAACCTTGCAGCACTGCTGTATGTCAGTGGAAAAAAAATATCCAGGCTCTTTCCACCGGTGGCTTAGATGCAGAAGTGGTCAGGGTGAAGCTGACCCACGCCACGGCAAGCGGTGGGATGGGGATGGGCAGTGGGCATGTCCTCCCACGCAAAGTCCTGCAGGCACCGCTCCTGCTGCCTGTCAAGCTGTAAACGATGAGCCAACACCTGGCAAGGGCTGAGGCCAAATCCTGCTGCAAGAGTGGCAAGGCATTGCCACACCAGCAAGGCGGCTCCACAGATACCAGGACAGACCAGGAGGGAGGAAACCCAGAGCAGATCCAGCTCCAGGAGACCCTGGGTCTGGGAACACTGCTTTCCACCATGGAACACCCATGCACATCCATCCCGGCCCAGTCAAAAAGCAACATGGACACACTTTCCCAGGTCCCCTCTAACTGATTCAGTTAATCTTGTTGCTTTCATTCTTTTCTGTTCCTTAAAGTTTAAAACTGTTTCCAGTTCAGTACCTCCCCTAGATTCCTCCTGCCAGTTTCTGTGGTTTTGTAATGTTAAAAAAAAAGTTTCCCCTCTGGAAAAATCCCTGCAAACAATAGAAGAAACTGCCTATGCACCAGAAACTGTCAAATGCATGAAGCACTAAGTAAGCAAACTGGAAACACGCCGGAGCAGACCTTTTACTGTTTATAAAGTGAAAAGAAATAACAAAATCTCTTATCCCCTCTACAATATGACATACCGAGGTGTTGCTCTCCCAGCAGCTGGGAAAACATGATTTGAGAAGGCCTTCCTTCCTTCCTCCTTTAAATGAGATTTAAATCAATGAAAATGAAGCACTGGGACTGGGATCCAATTTGGGGGAGTTAAGGGGGCCCAGGGCACCCCTACACCTGTTCCCACGACCACACTGGGGGCACAGAAAGGCACCTCTGGGCACCACAACCCTCCCTGGGTTTGGCAAAGGGCCCAGAGCCCCCCATCACCCCGTCCAGCTCACCTGGATGCTGGTGCCCTGCTCACCCATGGTCCCCATGCCACCTCCAGCCGCTCAGCACTGCTCTGTGCCCGGCTCCGTGCCCGTCTGTGTGCCGCCCACGCTGCCAGCGCCCCACAGGTGAGCCAGGCTCTGCCACTCCCCCAGCACACCCCGCCCCACGCCCCCACCCAAAGCCGCCCGTGACGCATCCGTGCCCGCGCAATGGGAGGACTCCAGACTGGGGGATCTCACTGCTCCCTGCCATGCTGGGACGTGGCCATGGCCACCCGCGTGGCCTGGGAAGAGCCAAACATCCCAAATTTCTCTTGCATTTTACAGGGGAAAAGCAGAATTGCAAATGACTAATGATGACCATCAGAGACCCTTCAATGGGTCACTGTGACAGGAAACAGGGTCCCCAAATTCCCACAAGAGAACTTGGGGTGAGCGTTGAGCAACTGGAGCATGAGAAGATCTTACGAGTGGCCTCCACCATGCAGGAACAAGAGGATGACAGTGACAACAGAATGTGACGTCCCAATGGTTGGCACCAGCACACCAAGGCAGCACCCTGGTGATGCTCCAGACAGCAAACTGCTTGCAGGGCTCAGCCCTCCTCCATCCCCCAATTTTTCCATCCCCCAATTCTCCTCTCTGTGCCCCAGTACAGCTCCTGAACAAGACAGTGCTCAACCCAACAAAGCCCCATGAGCGAAAACTCTCCCTGACACAAGCCACAATACTGCAGCCATCCCAGAGCACTATCCCAACCCACACTGAGCACCCCACAGCACCTAGCCCATGGGACAGGCAGGTGCCAGTGCCACACCAGGAACAAAGTAACCATGGAACCAAGAGGGGACATCATCACCAGGGCCAGCAGCAAGCAGCCTTAACCCAGCATTACAGGCAGGAAGTTCTGCCCTACCTCAGCCTGGCTCACACTCCCCAGCAGACATTATTTTGCTCTCAGCTACTCCAGTTTTAGTTCAAACTGTCTGTAAATAAACACCGAGCACCTGAAATAGACACCCTTAACATAGAGCACGGTCATTTCTCTACCGGCATCATAAAAGACCACCAGTGGGCTACACTTATTTTGGCAGAAGCATCCAATTTCAGATACTGAAACCAAAATAGCTGAAAGGTATGAATTAGAGCCAGGCAGCGTGAGCAGCCTGGTTCCACCCATCAACAAATAAACACACAGCAGTGCTTTTTAAAGTCAAACCAAAACAAGCTCCTGCTAAAACCAAGCAAATGCCCAGAGAGGTACAAGCCTAAATGAAAGGGATATGAATTAACACATGAAGTATCCGAAATAAACTCATCACACCTGCATTGGAATAGCCCTGCTGAAGCAAGGTTTAAAATAAACCCGATGTGGGAGGCAGGTCCAGGAGGGTGTTGGAGCACCAGGATGGAGCAGGAATCACACGTCGTTTCCACCGGCTCAGCTTCCTCTGGAGAGCTTGTCAAGAAGAGGAAAATGCAACAACCAGTACTGAGCAAGGGCTCAGACCAAAAATTCCCTCTTCCAAGCAGATTTGTCCAACCTCACATTCAGGGATGGTGTTAGAGGAACTCCAGAGTTCTCAGGATGCCTTTTGATGCAGGGGCCTGTCCGCCTCCTGGCGGCTCTGGTGATATCCAAAGAGCAGCTCCACGTAGTTTCTACAAAGGCAGCAGCCACACTGGTGCTCAGGCACTGGGTGGGTGGCTTTGCTTTTATCCAGAAGGTACCTGGCCGGAGGGTGAGCCACAAAACGCCATGGAAAGCAGAGTGGAGAATGGTGGCTGATGGAGCTGGGGTGGGGTGGGGTGGGGTGACGCTCACCCCACTATCGTGTGGGAGGTGCAGCCAGTTTGCAGCCCCACAGTGACCAGTTCCATCCGATCCTGTGGGACTGCTGGGCTGACTCAGGCAGAAACATCCCCACGTCACCACTCCACTTCCTGTCACACCTCTGGGAGTGTTCAGGTATCGCATCTCACCTTTGATCCGACACTGGAGCTGGGCTGTGGGGCATGTGCAGCACCTCACCTGCCTCTCAGGTGGCTGTTCCAGCCACTGCATCCATTCCCTCAGCCCACGGTGCATCCAGGGGGAGGACGCTGCCTCCAGCCCAGCGCAGGCAGCACGGCGGGTGGGAGGAAGCTGAGAAGGAAGCGGCCCCAGCTGGGTTTACACAAAGCTGTCAGGCTGCTGTGCTGATGCTGCCCAGGCATGGACAAACCACCCCAACCAGCTCCACCAGCACTGGGAACAGAATTCCCAGCAAATGGGGAACTGGGTTTGAAGGACACACAGAGCCACTCAGCACTTCCCAAAGCCCAGGGTGATACAGGAACCCCTGCACACCCCTCAGGGCTGCAGGGCACCCACTTCCAGAGGGCAGGATGGGTCACAGGAGCATGGCAGCCCACGGAGCACCATGTCACGGGGCTGGAAGTGGGCTGTGGCACCAATCAGCTGTCTGTCGGACAGGCTTTCACACCTCCTGTGTTTTCGGTGGTACCCTTCTCTCTTCCCTCCCCATGCAAACCAGCCAGGCACGCAGGACCCAGCAGAGTCACACCGTGCCGGCCCCACAGTGCTGCAGGAGCTCATTGCACAAGGTGGAGCAGAAGAGCTGTACCAACATCCACATCCCCCTCTTAGGGTCCAGACTCAACCCCACCGCAGAGTACCCACATCCCTGCTGGGGTGCTGGACACCCAGGTGGGATGGGATGCCCACACAGCCAGTGCCCACCCACTCCCACAGGTTTGGAGGGAAGTCTGAATTCATTGCCGGGAGAGACTCCTGGCTCCAAGCGCGTGGCGGGAGGGATAATCTGTTTAGGCTGCCGGCAGACGTAATCAGCCTGTCTCGGGTGGAGGCAGGGCTTGTTTTGTTCAGGCTTGGCAACTGAGCGGGAAGGGGAAGAAAAATGGATTGCTGCATCGGAGCTTTAGGCTCTGCCTCCAGCACAAGGAGCAGGGAGCCCTGTGCACCAGGGAGGTAATGCCAGGGCTTCCAGCAGCCCCACAAAAGAACAATGTACCCGACCTGACCCGGGCTGTGGCTGAATCCATGGTGGAATTGTTTCATCACCTTTATGGGCCAGCCCTGATATTCACCACAGGAGCCTCTCTGACAGCAGCGCCTATTTCTCCCCACACCCAGGGGAACACAACGGGGTCACAGGTCTCATTCAGATCCAGAGAGGGGGGAGAGCAAGGCCATCATCCTCTGTCTCCTGATCCACTCAGAGCTCCCCAGAGGCAGGGACCCGTTTCTGGCACAGTTCAAGGAGAAAGTCACCACAAACACTGTGGTTGCAACCTCAAAATAGGAAATCTGGGTGGTTTCAGCTCTGCTCTGCTCTCAGTTTTGCACACCTTGGAGCCAAGAGAACATCGCTGATGGATGAGTCGGAGCAGCCGTCACCTGGCAGGAATGGGGAAGGTGACACAGTATTCAGGGAGGGCATGGGATGCGATACCCAAGCAGGCGTTCCGGCCCATAGCACAGCTTCTAGGAACCGAGAGACAGACGTCCCTTGACATTCTGTGTGCTCCCAGTGGGATGGCAGATGGAGATCCACTGGAGACTCACAACCACGGCTGTCGGGAGGCTCCGCAAACACTGCTGTGCCAACCCGCGCTCCAGCAGCAATCCCAGGGGCCGGGATGAAGCCCAGCCTCAGTAGTTAAGCTGCTTACGTCCCTGTTTCCCTGCCTGTACAGCATTTCCCCTCTGCTGTCTGTCACCTGGCGACGCCAAACACCTGCGCGGAGGCTGCAGTACTGCCTCTGAGCATCCACAACCATTCCCAGAGCAAAAATACTCTCCCATCCCCCAGCTCCTCATCCAAGTAGCTGCTTACTGCCCCTGGGCTCAGCCCAAACAGTGCTTTTTCCAGGATGAGACCTGGGCAGCTCCTGGGGACCACCCTGGATGATGGGGAGAATCCCCTCTCCATCCATATCCTGCCCTTCTGCCAAAACACATTTGCATAAGGCAGGCATGAGTCGGCCACTGCCAGAGTTGCAAATCCCAGGCCAAGATTTCACCACCAACACATCTCCACACGCAGCACAAGGCCAAAACAGACTGGACCTGGGGCACAAGGAGCACGAGGTGCCGCTGCCATGGGCCAGCTGGTGGGCACTGTGCATGGCACAGCCCTCCTGGCACACTGCTAGAACTGACCTAGGCGTCAGCAAATCCCAAAGGACAGAGCTGCCTGGACAGTTTGCTGTGTGGGCAGTGGGAATGACCGACCGACCACAGGAACAGGAAGGGGAAAGGTTGAATTCACCCTTCGTGCAAACAGCCAGCCTCCTTCTGCAAATACCCCTGGTCCCAGGGCTGTGCTTGGGTCCGAGTGCTGCCATCGCCTGGGGCAGTCGGAGCAAGAGCTGGCCGAGGCCAGCTGCAGTGTGCACAGGGAATTTGGCAAGCAGCAGCAAAATGAAGCAGGACAGAATGGACTTTGCAATTCCAACTCCTCCTCGAGCAGCCCCAAAGTCAGTGTGCCTGGCAGCGAGCAGGCGTATCTAACCACTTCCCACCGCTGGCCTTCCTCAGCGCTGGGAGAAGCCACAACATTTCTCCACAGTGCCGTAGAGGGGATTTATCACTTCGTCGGGTGCCAGCACAGATAAGGTGCGGCGCCATGCAAAAACCCAGCAGCAAGTCAATGTGCAAAGGGGACGGTTCTCGAGCACCCAAAGGCGCCGCCACGTCCCTTCCCTTGGGCCAGGTGGAAGTTCAAATGCACCCCAAATCAACCCCAGCATCCAACACAGCTTCTGACTGCCCGCTGCCCTCCCTGCCTGCACGTCACTCTCCAAGCATGGGATGCTGCCCACGGGACAGAGCCACCATGACCCTGCCCCCAAAGCCCTTCTGGCTCTGCCCCACAAGTCCCTGTCCTCCACAGCCACTGACAGAGGCAAATTTGACATTTGCAGAGAAATCTCCCCCTGTTCAGTGCTAATAATCAGTCAAGTAGAGGCGGATTTTTGCAGCATGATACAAGCAGCAGGGAGCAGGGAATGCAAGCGTGGGGGCTGCTTTCCAGGAAAATGGGGGCTTTTCCTTCTGAAAAGGAGCAGCGCTGGAGGGAAAAGTGTGGCCGGGACATGATCCCTCACCCTGTCACCCTTTGGACAATGCAAGGAGCCAGGACAAGACCTCCACAGCACAGGGCATCCCTGCCCCATGGATGCAATGTCCCAGAGTAAAGCCAAGCCTGCGACCCAACGCTGACACACTCCAGCCTCAGGGCTGCTGGCCACCAGCTGCTCAGCATCCAGAACAGTAGGAAAGTGATAATGTCCAATGGAGAAGAGATGGAAATAACCACCCCCTGTCTGGGCAGGGGTGTCACAGGAAGAGGCAGTGGGAAAAGTCTGCGAGCTCTGTTTTCTAACTGGGTGGTCCTCTGGGCATCTATGCCATGATCTCAAATAAAAAGAAAAAAAGGAAAAAAAAAAAAGACACTGGTAGCTGGAAAGACGTCCTCAAATTCCTCTATCTGTGCCAGTCCCCACGCCCCAAGAGAGCAAATGCATGGAGAAAATTAAAAGCAACTGCTTTACACTCTGCTCTTCTTCCAATTCAGGCCAGGCAAAATTTTTAGGTTAATTCCCAGGCTGTCCCAAGTTGTTGGGGGCTTTATCTTACAGACCAAAGGCATACGTGTGCAGACACGGACTGGCCTGGGGCAGCCAGTGCGGAGAGCAGGGACCCGACAGGGACAATGCCAAAAGAACCTTGGGGGGCTGCTTGGGGAAAGGGTCCCACTGGGCAGGCTGGCTTTCTCTGGGAGACAGAAGGGGGTCCCTGGGAACCATCCATCTTCTCAGAGCAGGTTCTGGAAAGCCAAGTTCCATATGAGGTTTGCAGGTGGTTACAGGAGACTGTGCAGTGCCAGCATAGGCATGTCTTGCCAGGAAAGTGGAAATTCCCACAAAAAGGGAATTTCTCCTTGGACGGGAAAGGAGTAGCATAAGACAAGCTGGCAATGGGTGGGTGGCACAGCCAGGACAGAGCCACCAACAGCACCGTGTCTGCCAGCAGCCAGACCCTGCCACCACACAGGATCAAGGGATCTGACAGCCCACGACCCACATCAACAGATTTTCCCAAAGGGAGAACAGCCGTGCTGACTGACCCAGTTTTTCCCATGCTGTGTGGGCACCCCAGAAGGTCAAACACAGACTGGGGGGGGCAAAGGCACATCACCTCCCACCTGCGGCCCTGGGAGGGGACAGTCACGTCTCCAACAGGTGGTGGAGGCTGCATGTAGCTGCCCCAAATCACACCGAGCCCCGTCCGGCAGCACAGCCACACACAAAAACAACTCGTGAACGCAGCGCTCTCGGGATTAGGGACTTAGCGTCCGCACAGCCCTTTGAAGTTGGAAGCGCTAAGTCTGATTATTATTAGAGAGCTCCAGATCATTAATCCTGATGTTTGGGGCTGGATTTCCCCCCTCCCAGTTCCATTCCTAAGCTGGTTCCTGAGTACGATGGAAATCCACTACTACCACTAAATATTTGTGACTCTTTGCAAACACATTCCGGGTCTCTGCCCTGAGTGGCTCCAGCGCCCTGCAGCACCCCAGGAAACAGCGGGGGAAGCTCCTGACACCCACATAGGTATTTTTATCTAATAAAATCCAAAAGAGACACAAGTACGTAAGCGTGAAGTACCTTCACCTTTCTTCCAAGCCAAGTACAAAGGTCAGATGACTCCAAAAGACTTTTCTAGCCTGACTCTAGGTAATCACCAACATTGTCCCTGTCCATGGGGTGAGCACGACGTGCTGGGCGTGGAGCCCCCACGCTGCAGAGTGAGACCCCCCCCAAAACCAACCCAAGCTAAAAAGAATGAGTTAAAAAGGCAGAAACATTCAGAGCTGTTAAATGAACCGTTATTCCTGGGTGTGCTTCGGAGCGAGCACACCCCCACATCGAGCCAGGCTGCGACACGGGGCACAGCCTGGGAGGGGAGGCGGGCAGGGTGGCGGGGAAGCGCCGGGGTGGCCGCGGCCGGGGGGCTCCTGGGCACGGGGAGCTGCGGGCAGGGCCGGAGGTGCGTGTGTGCATCACACGCTACCACAGCCACCATCTTATCTGGGAAGCGGGATTACTTCACCCCAGCTGCAAGGGAGAAGCCGAGCAGGATTGCGCCGTTTTCCCAACCGGAGCCCCCCGCGCAGGGCCTGGATCCGGCCACGGGGCTGACCCCGACCCCATGGGAACCGGACGAGAGGGCAGCCCCCCAGGGCCACCCACCACCCCGACGGGAACAAAGCCAACGAGGGGCTGCCCGAGACACGTCCCTGGGTCCCCAGGGAGGGTGGGTGGCCCCCGTGGCAGGGCAAGCAGGCACTATGGCGGGCTGCGTGCGATGCTTCGAGCCCTCCAACAAAAGTAAATAAGCTTTGCACCAGGAGGCAGCGCAACCGCCGGGCACCGGGAAGGGGCCGGCCGGGAGCGGGGGGCTCTTCCCGAGCCCCCTCCGGGACGGCTCCTTTGTCTGGGCACGGCCGCGACGCTCCGCGCCGCCCGCCCCTTTCCCGCACACACCACGGCATTTTTTCCAGTTACATTTTTTCCATATTAGCCCTCAGATTTCATGATGCCCCCCCCTCCGCCGCCCCCCCAGCGAGCGCAGCAATATGTCTGATCTCATTGCCATAATAGGATCGGGAGCGGGGATGGCAGCCCTGGCCCAGAAAGGTGTGGGAGGAGGGAAAGCGGCCCCGTTCCCCTCGCCCAAATACCACGAACGAGCTCCCGCACTCCAAAAACGCCCCCCATGCCCCAAACACCCCTGCCATGGGAGCGCCGGCCTTGGGCCTGCGTCAGGCCTGGGAGGAAGAGGAGGAAGAGGAGGAAGAGGAGGAAGAGGAGGAAGAGGAGGAAGAGGAGGAAGAGGAGGAAGGCCCAGCCCTGGCAGCCCCCCAGCGCTGAACCCTCTCCGGAAAGGGACTGGGGTCCCCTTCCCATGTCCCCGGGAAAGCGAGGGGCTGTAGGGAAGGGGGGTCATGTCTGGCACGTCCAGGAGGGGACGTTTTCAACCGAGTTTTTTCCAACACTTTCAGGATCGTCTGATGGAGCTCAGAGGATACCCCCCACCTGCTGCCGTGCACCCCAAGAGGGGACAGGATCGCCCCAAGCGCTGGTGTGGGGCCCCAAGCGGCCTCAAGGTGTGAGGCCCCAGGGGAGGTGGCAGAGGAGTGAGCCATGCCCTAAGGGCTCCATGGGACACCTGGAAATCTATGGGGTCCAGCAGGCATCCCATGGGATCACTGGACACCTTTTGGGGCCAGAGAGCACCCAAAGCGCTCCTGGACATCCCACGAGCTTTACAAATACCTGTGACTCCCTGTGCTGTCCGTGGGGTCAGCAGGCACACCAAGGGACCAGCAGGCACCCGCTGCAATCACTGGATAACCGTATGGCACCAGAGAGCAACCATGGGGCTCCTGGACACGCCATGGGATCCACAAATATATATGTGGGTCCCTGTGCTATCCGTATGGTCAGCAGGCACCCCACGGGACCACGCACCACCCATGGGGTCAGCAGGCACCCCACGGGGCCACGCACCACCCATGGGGTCAGCAGGCACCCCACGGGGCCACGCACCACCCGTGGGGTCAGCAGGCACCCTGTGGGACTCCTGGACACTTTACGGGACCAGAGTGCACACGTGGGGCTTCTAAATACCCAACAGGATCCATGGATACCTGTGGGTCCCTGTGCTATCTGCAGGATCAGCGAACACCCCATGGGGCTCCTAGATACCCTATAGGACCAGAGAGCACCCTTGGATCTCCAAAACCCCACGGAATACAGGGATACCTGTAGGTCTCTGTGCTATCCATGGGACCCCCACAGCATCCCTGACAGCCCACGGTACCTGTGGGAGCAGCAGGCACCCACAGGACCCTACAATATCTGTGTCCAACAGGCATCCCGTGGGACTCCTGGGGATCCCACGGGATCCTGTGCGAACCATGGGGACAGCAAGCACCCGTGGCACCCTGTTCTACCCGTGGGACCCCAGGACATCCATGGGATCCTATACTATCCATCGGATCCTGAGCTATCCATGGGGACACCCATGGGACCCTAAGCTACGCAGGGGACTTCCGAGGTACCTGTGCGACCCCAGGCTACTCACGGGGCCAGCGAACACCCCACGGAGACTCAGGGCGCCCTGGGGGCGGGCCGGGGGCGGGACCCCGGAGAGGACTTTGGGGGGAAAACAGAGGGTTTTGGGGTAAGATCCCACCTGGTTGAGATCCTCGTCGTTGAGCAGGTGGGACTCGCGGGGCTTGAAGCAGTTCTGGCACTTGCTCTTGTTGAAGATGTTGGCCTGGAACTTCCTGCAGGGATTGTCCTTGGCGGCCATGGCGCGGCCCGCGCCCGCTGCGCGCCCGCTCAGCGCCCCGCGGAGCGCCCG
>VZRF01012009.1:461985-572835 GCA_013396875.1 Vireo altiloquus | reverse complement strand
AGCCAGGCGGAGAAGGGTCGGGGCCACGGTGCGGACGAACGTGCCCGCCCTCCAATGGGGACGCGCCTCCGCCGCTAACGAATGGCCGCGCTAACCAATGGGGAGCGAGGAAAGGGGCGGACGCGGCGGAGCGCCTCGGCCGCGGAGGAGGGGCGGTGCACTGACAGCTGGGGCGGAATCGGCCCGGATAGGCTGGGCTCGGCTCGGTTCGGCTGGGCTCGGTTCGGCCCAGCCCATCTTGGTTGGAATCGGATCGGCCCAGCTCGTTTTAGCTCAGCCTGGCACAGATTGGCTCAACTCAGCCCACCACAACTTTTGGCTCAGCTCGGCTCTGCTCAGCCCTGCCCTGCTTCCTTCAGCCCAAGTCAGTTCAACCTGACTTGGCTTGCCCTTGGCACAGATAAACTCGCCTCGGCTTAGCCTGGCACGGCTCGGTTTGGGGGTCACCAACCCTCGGACACTCAGATGAGGTGGAGACAATGTTCCTCATACTCATGTGGCACCTCGGTGACCTGAGACGCAATGGGGATGAAGCAGGGACAGGGGTGCCTGGCCCACCTCAGCCACGTCCCTGCTGTGCCACCGCCCTGGGGCCAGCCGGGGATTCCTGTTTGTCCAGCAAATTCGTATCCGGTGGAAACCGGCAGGTAAATATTCCTGACCAGCTGATAAGGACCCGGTGTGAGGCCACGGCTTTGGCCTCCCAGCTCCATCCCTGGGGAGCTCCAGTTCTGCTCAGAAGCACCAGGGAAGGGCCCTCAGTGCCTTTGGAGCATCACTGGGCCAGGAGAGAGGTGGGAATGCTGACCCTGGAGTGGGGGGACACGGCAAAGGTGCCAAGTGGCACCTCTAAAGTGCACCCAAGACTGGCACATCCTACCACAGTCAGATGTCACCGTGGCACAGAGCATCTCCTGCTCATCCCAGTGTTCCCCGCCGGCGTGGGATGGGGCCCTGCTATGAGGAACAGACACATGGACCTTCCTGGATTTTTGGGACCAGGAAAAACCCGTCGGAGAGGAGGCGACGGCATGGTCCCCTCGCGCCAGGCGCTGTCCCGCCGTTTGATGTGGGACCCGGCCTCGGCGGCCTCGCCACGCCGGCTCCGCGCTGTCATCCCAAGTAAATAAAGCCCAGCACAATTGCCTGCTTGTTTATTAATTTTTGCTTCATCAAAGGCAGCTTTAATCATCTCTCTCCCTCCTGCCAAGGCCACTTGCAGCGCACACCGTGTGCCATGGATTGGGATGGGACAGCAGAGCACCAGTGATCCCAGAACATCCTCACCTGGCCCCGAGCCCACACCATGCTCCCAGGCTGAGGGTGGCCACCAGACTCCCACTTTTCACCATTTTGGGTGGATTTTCCCACCTTTTCCTTGATCCTATAGATGCAGCACAACCCCACCCCAGGAAGAGAGGATTTTCCCCTCTGGAATTTAAAGACCATGCTGCCCTCTCTGCAGGTCCAGGGTTCACCTGGCACATGACTGCGGAAGTCCTGCTCCTCGGAGAAGGGTGGATGATTTTTTCAACCAGCTCTTGTCCTTCCCTGATTCCCTTTCCTTCCTCCCTGCTTCCACCCTCAACATTGGATTATTCCCTGTTACACTGCATCCCACAGTTCCTACAGATGCCCAGCACTTTTTTTCCATCAAAAAGCCCCTATGGATTTCCATGGACACCTCTGCGTGTTCTCATGGTCCCAGCCCTTCTCCACTTCCTCAGGGCATGGACCCCACAGACTGGAGGATCCCTCCGGGAGGGAAGGGGCTGCTCTTTCCCTAGTTCCATGGGGCACTGCTCCCCCAAAAACAGGGCACAGTGTTGGCACAGAGCAGTGGGCAGGCCCTGCGTGTCCCAGCCGCAGGCTGTGCCTGCCCCGTGGGCTCGAGGCCACGACCTGGCACCACGCACGGCTCTGCCGGAGCCGGCAGCACCTCGCGGGAAGTGGCTGGTGCCGGGGCTGGCTCCAGCCTCTCCAAAAATCCAGCTGAACGGGACAGGCTTCTCCACAAACCTGTCGAGCTGCATTCAGCCGCGCAGAGCCGGCCGCCGGTGTGCCACGTTCGGTGGCTGCTGGAAGCTCACTGCCCGTGACATTCCCTGTGTGCCCCAGATCCTGGCACAGCCGTGGCACCGAGGTCCCCAGCTTGTGCCACGGGGGTGAGTGTCGCACGCCATCACCCCCCCATTGCCACCGCTGTGGGAATGACCACTTGGGGCTGACCACGTGTAACAGGTCTCTTCAACTCACAGCCAGCTTTTTCTGGAGCACTTTTCTCAAATGAGGGCAATTAAAACAATGGGAAAATGGAAAGTTTTTGTCAGGGAGCTGCAGTGGCAGAGGGGGAAGGTGCTGTGGTGAGTCAGCCTTCCAAAACGAAGCCCCAGCGCCAGGTAAACAAGCTACAAACCAGGAGCCAGGTGTTAGTCACTGGCTCAGGCTGTGCCGGCCCCAGCCCCAGCCTGGGGAGGGCAAAACCTTCAGCCCCGGGAAAGGATTCGGCAGCACCAAACCCCGCCGGTGGTCATGGTGTGGAGATCCTGCCAGACACATCCATCGGCTCTGCTCGCCAGGGTGTCACTGGGATGGAGACGTGGTCTGTGTGGCTGTGCTGTGTTTTTCCGGCTCTGATGCAGCACATTTTTCCACAGGGCCGGGCGCTGCTGGGGCAGGAGCAGGACAGCCGAGTGCTCCTCCCGGGTGGCCATCACTCCCCACAGGACCTTGGGCAAGTCATTTAATCCCTCTGTGCCGCCAGCTCGCCGTCATTACCATGGAGCCAGACAGATGGATGCCCAGGGGAGAGGGCAGGAGTCATGGCTGGAAACTGGCAAGCCCTGGGACCCACACTGGATCCAGGCTTGGACTGAGCGGCGCCTGCGAGAACTCCCCTCCTCCTGCCCTGCTCCGAATGGAGTCCCAGCATGGGATGCTGGATGCAGCCCCTGGCTGTGCAGGGATCCAGAGCCCCCACACAGTCCTGCCCAGGGAATATCTGGCAGGGAAACACTGACCAAGGGAGGCTTGGATGCCTCTCATGCCACTGTGTGTCTTATAGGAGTGAGACCCCCAGGCTGGAAATCCATACTGGGTGAAAAACACCCTCCTGGATGGAGGGAAAGGCCCCTGGGCTGCTCTGGGAACTTTCTGTGCCCTGCGTCTGCCAAATTTTCACAGAATCAGAGAGTGGTTTAAGTTGCAAGAGACCTTTAGATCTTGTTCCACCCCTTGCCATGGGCAGGGACACCTTCTACTAGACCAGGTTGCTCTAAGCCCCATTCAAACCCATTTTTTCCACTGGGAAAAATAAAAAGACCCAAATTATTCACTGGAGAAAATCCACAGCACTCAGCTGCAGCTGATGCAGCCCAAAGAGGAGGCTGCAATTTCCATGGGGCTGGAAAAGCCCACGAGGATGGTCCAGAGCAGGCGGCACACACGTGCGGAGGCTTGAGCTTCTCCCAGAAGCCACAATAAATCCTGTCCCACCAAGCAGAGCCTTCCTCTTGTCCAGAGATGTCAAACATCTGCAAGTTCATACCTTTCTCCTAAAACTGACTAATTACACTCCTGGATGGGTTATCAGTAGCTGAGTCCCATGGCTGCTGCTGCCATAGGATCTCACTGTGCTTTAGCAGGAAAATCCATACCTTTTGTCCCCACCTGTGTTTCCCCACACTTTGGCTGCTGGGCAGGGCAGAGGGGATCCCCCTGTGAGGCTGCCTGCCCTGCCAACCCTGTCTCACCTCAGCATCCCTGCCTAAAAACATCACCCTGTGAAAAATCCAGTGCTCTCAGCCTCCTCCATCACTCGCCCCCTTGGCCACCGCCCCGGAGCTGCCAGCACAGCCGTCGGATGTCTGCTCTGCTGACTCCATATAATGAAAGTTTTACAAATGAAAATGTCACATGGCCCTAAATTAAATACTTTGGAGAAACCCATTATAGTGCAGCAGCACAATTAGCTTTATCAGCCAGCCCAGAGTCATGCCAAAAACCAAAGACGACTCACTTGACAGGAGCTGCCATCCATGAAACCAAGCTAACGACCTTAATTATATTTTTAGCTTCTAATTTTTGGCTGACAGTATCCTCAATTACCCAGCCCATAATTTGTGCAGGGACGGCGATCAGCCTCACCTGGCCTGTAATTCCCAGGATCAGCCCTTTTATCCCTTTTAAATATTAAATTGACTCCCACTGGCCACCCTCCAGTCCTCTGGAATTTCCCCAGGGTTTTAGTGTTAAAAATTAACAGCAGAGCTCCTGGGCAGGCAGCAAAGCCCTTCCCATGAGGGTCCTGCCAGGAAAATGCCTCTCCTGAGAGAATTCAGCCATGAGGACAAGGAGTTGTTCCCACCAGGTCAAAACTCCACGTAATCAGATCAGCTGTTCTGGCCAAAGATTGTTCCTTGACTCATCTCCCTTATCCGCCACCCACGCTTTACACCTCAGCACACAGCCCTGGCACTGAACCCTCCTTTCCTTGCTCCTTCCCTACGCATTTTTAGGGCTTTTTGCTCATTTCCGTGCCAAACCTCAGCCAGCTCAGGTCTTTTCCCATCCGGCTGTCCTTGGTCTCCAGCTGGCTGCTGGGTTTGGGGAGCCAGTCCTGAGCACAGCCTGGGTGTTGGTAAAAAGCTTCCCTTTTCCTGATCTGTGCCGGGTTTTGGCAAGGAGGCTGTTGCAGCATCACCCTGATGATGTACAGGGGCACTTCTGGAGCCTGGATCACTCAGGGCTCACCCACAGCCCTGGCACAGCCTCTGTGGGGGACAGACCCTCGGCACAGGGGCTGCCACAGTGCCCAAACACCAGTGGGTGCTGGGCATCCTTGGGATGATGCCCCACAGCTGCCCCGGGGAGGAATGGAGCGGTGCGGGGTGTACGAGGGCCCTGAACCCACCAGGCTCTGGGGGCTGCCGCAAACCGAGGTGCCAGGGAGGAGCAGGAGCCAGCCTGGGGAGCTGCATCCCCACAGGCAAGCGTCCCAGGCCAGGTTGGACGGGGCTTGGAGCAACCTGGGATAGTGGGAGGTGTCCCTGCCCCTGTCAGGGGGTGGCACTGGATGAGCTTTAAGGTCCCTTCAACCCGAACCATTCCGTATGTCGTGACCTCCCTTGGCCTGGCTGGCGAGGGCAGGGCTGGAGTGGCGGCTTTGGAGGATTTTGAGTCCCAGGAGGCAGCGGGAGCCGGGCTGGGCTGGCCAAGGGTGCCATCTCCTGGGGACAGAGCCACACAGCCGGGCCCAGCGGGGAGAAGGAGCTGCACCCCGGGGCTCCCCGTGTCCCGAGGGGACAGCCCGGGTGGATGGAGACGCGGCCACAGGCACACGGTGATGGTTCCTCACGAGTGGGATGGCCCCGGCACGGCCCCGGCTCTGCAGCCCCGAGAGCCGCGGGGCAGCGGCGGCTGTGCGGCAGCAGCAGCGCCCGCGTTCGCTCCTGCGGTGACTCTGTGGTTTGCCGAGAGGGGACGGTGACAGCACGGGGGGGACGCCCAGGCAGCGTGCAGGGGACAGGCACATCCTGGCCCCAGCGCCTCCGCAGGGAATTGGGGCGACAGAAATGAGCCCTCGGCAGCCGCGCTCGGAGCCCTCTGCGCTCAGCCCGGCCCCGCACTTGGCAGTTTCGACCCAAAAGGGCTCCTCTTCCCCTTCCTCCCACCACCGCCCCTTTTTTCAGGTCCTAAAGGGAGCACGTGTGTGAGCAAATGTCCTGGCCAACCCTCAGAGACTACACAAAGCAGATGGGCTGAGGGGAGAAAAATATCCCGGCAAAGCCGCTAAAGGGGAAGGCAAAGCACCCCTTAAAGGTCTTCGGAGCCAAACATTATCCACCTTGTCTGCCTGTTATCTGCAGCTCTCCTTGCAGTATGGCCACTGCAGAAGAACCCAGCAGAAAAATAGATTTTATTGTCAGGACAGAGGTGGGCTCTGTCAGCCCAAATAGAGCGTGGCACCTCTGGAGCCGGGGCAGATGGGCATTGAAGGATGCAAAACGATGTGGGGGGGATGCAGATGGATACAGATGGATGCAATGCCATACAGAGGGGTGGATTGCACTGGAGGATGCACGGGGAGCTGTTGGTTGATGCTCTGGGGAACCAGTGAACACAGCAAAGGAAGGGTTTGATCCAGAAATCCAGAACAGGGGCTGGTGGCAGCTGCCCAAAACATAGAAACAACCCCAGGCAGGGCAGGGGTGCAGCCACTGCCTTGGCTGTGAGACAGGAGCTCATGGGGGACCATGTCTGGATGTCTTGGAGAGCTGCAGAGCATCCTTGGAAACTGTGGGAGAGGTGATGAGGTTTGGGGCACAGAGGGTGAGGCCACTGAGGCACATGGCCAAGGAAATGGGGCTCCAGTTCACACAGCCCCAGAATTTTACGGCCGAAACCACACTGCCTGATCCCTGCTCAGCGAGGAGGGACAAACCACCCCCAAGTGCTTCTCACTTCCCTCTTGAGGACTCACCAGGGTGGAAACTGCAAGTCTCTGGTGCTATTTACAGAGGCCAGTTTCCCCTACAAAACCCTGAGAGCCAGAGGGCTTGGGCCATCTCTCTAGGGCCATCGCTCCACTCTGCCACACTTGAGAGCTCAGGCAATGCCAAAATCATTACCTCATTCCCAGTGAGAGCCTCATGCACAGCCATGATCCCATCCTTTGTACCAGATACACAACATGTGGCCCAGTGCTGCAGTTGCGGTGTCCCTGTGGCCATGATGCCTCCTCTCCTGGTCCTTGATCCAAGCCCTGTAGTCCATTGGATGGTGCCAGTGCTGCGTCCCACCTTCCTTCAGGGTCTGGGATGTGATAGGCTACATCCGAACACAAGATGCTGAGTTCCTCTGCTTTGTGCTCTGCTCCCCATGGGCAGGATCAGCCTCCAACGTCCTTGCAATGGACACAGTAACAAAACATCCTCTGGCCTCTCCATTCCAGCTCCACATGGCAAGCACAGGAGTTTTTGAACCAAACAGAAAAACCCTTGGCACTGCTTCACGGATGTTTTTAGTAACAGGTATTGCTTCTTCCTTCCTCCTTCAGCTGTTTCTGCAGAAAGGTCCCGCTGGACTGAGCTGAGTCACTGTTCTGCCATGCTCCCAGCACCTCGTGCCTCTTGCTGGCACCACGGCCACAGCCATGCCCAGTGCCTCTGCAGGAAATGGAGAAACCTCTGGAAGCTGCCAGCAGTTCAGAGGTGGCTCTTTCCCTCTGTGAAAACAAGCTGTGTTACGAATGTGTATTAATGAGTTATTAATGCTTTGTGCCCCGAGCCCAGCCGGGAGTTGCCCGTGCAGGATATAGCAGAGCCCTCCTGCCTCCCAGACATGGATGCTCCAGAGAAAGTGTTGAAGGCACCTTATAGGGCTCCACGAGATGTCCTATGAGCTGTGAGCAGGAGACAAGACAGTGGCTTGTGCTGATCATCCTGAGGACAAGGAAAGGATGGATGCTCTGAGCGATGCTTGGTCCTGGCAACTGCCTCTGGTACAGAGTCAAACACCTTTCTCTGCAGGAGAAAACATCCCACTGGCACAGGCTGTGCAGGGCAGTGGTGGAATCACTATCCCTGGAGGGATTTAAAAGGCATTTAGGAGTGGCACTTGGGGACAGTGTTGAACATGGCAGTGCTGGGGGAATGGTGGGGCTCGATGATCTTAGAGGGCTTTTCTAACCTTTGTGATTCTGGGACTCTGCTGCAGTCCTGTGATGCAAGGGCAGGTGCTGCAGAGCCTCCACTCCAGCAAGCCTCTCTCAAATGTGGCCACCTGGTCCAGGCCACCTGTCCCTGGTCCCGGTGACACATCACCCCACAGTGTCCCTCCCACCCTGTCCCCAGCAGCCCAGGGACTCCACGAGCCAATGCAAGGTGCTGAGTGTGCAGCCAATTTGCATGGAAGGGAGAAGGGGAAACCCCAGGAAATGCACAGCCCAGGCATTAATCAAATCTCCCTCTAAGAATAAACCCCTGAGCCATGCAGGGGCTTGGGGCTGCAGCTCGTGGGGCCATGGCAGGAGCTGAGGGGGAGTAGACGCCGACGGAGTCAGACGTGAGTTACCCCACGGAGGGGCTGCAGGGGGGATGGGGTGAGGGGCTTGTCTGTGCCAGGGCTTGGGGCTTGGTCACTCTCACAGGACCAGCAGGGAGTGGAGGGTCTGCTGGGGGCTCCCACCCTGCTGCAGGTGGTCAGTGCTGTGGGGCTGGAGAGGGAAGCACAGAATGGTTTGTGTTGGTAGGGAGCTTAATTCTCATCTGGTTCCAAACCCCTGCTGTGGAAAAAGGACACCTTCCCTTATCCCAGGGTGCTCCAAGCCCTGTCCAGCCTGGCCTTGGACACTTCCAGGGATGGGGCAGCCACAGCTTCTCTGGGCAACCTGTGCCAGGGCCTCCCCACCCACACAGGGAAGAATTTCTTCCTGATATCTCATCTAAATCTACCCTCCTCCATCTTAAAGCCATTCCCCCTTGTCCTACAGTCGCTTAAAGCTTGGCATGAGGGGTCAGTGGGGGAGTTTGGGGTGCTGGTCCTGGTGGGTGAGAGGCAGAGGGAGACTCACCTGGCTCTGCTGGAAAACCCTCGGCTGAGAAGTCTGACTGCCCTGTGCTGGGAGCACCACATGTACCTTGGGCTCCCCGAGGAGGGGAGGATCTGTCCTAGATGAGGCCAAACATTTTGGACCTGCCCTCACAGCATCAGGGAAGGAGGTCCCCAGCCTGCAGTCTTGGCTTTAACACAGCCCCAGATCTCTGTTTCCCATATAATTATCCCACGGGAAACCCCACCCAGGTCAAGGATGGCTCAGCTCACTGCCATCCCCAGGACGTGCAGTAACCCCCAAGGGCTTCCTGCCAGCTCTGGGGGGCTTCTCTGGGTACAAAGCTTCTTCCAGGAGCATTTGAGGAGAGCGATGATCCCTGAGGATGTCTCCAGTCAGCTTGGCAGAAAGTCATTATTCAATTTTATAGCAATGTTAATTGAACAACTGGGAATGGCCAGAATCCCAGTGCAGAGAGGATTTTTCCCTGGGAATGGGAGGGTTTCACGTGGGCTGCCTCAGGTAGGACTCAGTTCATCCTTGGCCCCTCTGCTGGGAAGGTGCTGGGTGGGCAGTGGCAGGACAGACGTACAAAGTACCCAATCTCTGCATCCTCCCAAATCCTGGAGGGAGAGGAGAGACCCTGGCAGAGTGCAGGTGATATTCTGGGTAAAAATCAAGGGTTTGGCTTTGCCAAAGCAGCAGCTCAGCTTTTGGGCACACAGAGGCCGATGCTGCAGCTTCGGGGAGTTTTAAACTTTTGGGCCCTGTCAGCACCAGCATCTCCCAGCCGCGCAGGAAACAGCTGCGGCTCCAGGCACAGCTCTGGGGAGGGATGTGGCTCCCGGGAGCCCTCTCAGGCAGCAAAGGGCACATTCCCACCTCGGCCACCCTCGTGCTGGATTAGAGCTTCCTGCAGCTGCTCTGTCGTGCTGGCCGCAAACCCCACGTGTGGCACAACACAGGAGCTCTTGTTAGCCAGCTAATTCTTCAAAGTGTAAGTTTTTGAGCAGATTTTTGTGCTGCTGAGGACTGCTCCTGTGCCTTTGGCATCAGATCCAGTGCACACGGGCACGGGGAGCACTGAGGCAGCAGAGGATGGTACAAGCAACACAATAGGGACAAAAGCATGTCCACTTCCAGCTAGCACTGGTTAAATTGGTGCCTAAAGTCTCCTGGGGAGATTTCTCTCCTTCTGCTGCTTTGACACATCTTACGCATCAGCTTGGGTTTCACTATGACACCAGAAGACCTGAGAGAGATCAGGAGTGACACACAAGGTCGTATTTCTGGTATTTTCAGAAAAGCCTATAAAGACAGAAATGGTCCCCAGTGCTTGTGCTCCCACTGGCTGGTGCAGGGATCCCCAGACCCTTGGGGCATTTCTAAGCCAGGGTGGGCTCCCAGGTGTCCCCTGGGACTGGCACAGGGCACACACACAGAGTTTGAAGAGCAGATTTGGCTGCGTGCTCTTGCCCAAGCCTGGGACCAGAGGAGGCTGAGGCACAGCCGGGATCTCCCTGCGAGGGGTCACAGCCCTAGGAAGGGACGAGGTGGCTGCAGAGCAGCCCCGTGGTGGCCCCGTGCCTACCTGTGCCTCTGTTCTGCAGCCATGGATGGGACACGTGTGGGGCAGGATGCCATGAACAACTGCACCGACCAGGAGTACTGGGACACCCTCGTTTCCCAGTGCATCCCCTGCAGCCTCGTGTGCAGCCAGCCCCCGGCCAGGAGGTGTGATGCTGTGTGTGGTGAGTGCTGGGGTGTCCCTGGATGGAAGAGTCAGGGATGGGGAAAAGCTGGGAGGGAGGATCAGCCCCCAGGATGGACCCCAGGGCAGGCTCTGAGCCAGCTCAGCTTTGCAGAGCTTCAAGACAAAAACACAGGGGGATTCTGACAGCTCCACATGGATGGGCTGGGGCTGGCAACAGCTCAGGAGCAAGACCAGGATCAAGTGCCTGCATCTCTGCACTGCTCCCTTCTGGGGTCACAAGGCTGCAGCATCAACACTCCTGTCCCCTATTGGGGCCACCCCACCCGCCAAAGACTGGGGAGCCACCAGGTTCAGTGGATGTGGGTAATGATAAACCCTGACCTGGGACAGGCACTGAGGTGTCGAGAAAACAGGTGGGGAGGTGGAAAAGGGAACTTTGCGTCCTGTGCCAGAGCCCTTCCATGAGTCACAGGCTGAGGTGACTTAACCCCGTCCCAGGGTTATTCAGTAGCAACAACCGCATATCTCACTGAGGACAGGCGATGCCATTCCTGGCATCCCGAGCTCGTGCTGAGGCAGGTTTTGGTGTGTCCCAGAGAGCCGTGCCAGCCCCAGGGCGGCAGCAGCAGCTCTGAGAGCAGCAGCCAGGAGCTCCCAGGTGAGTACAGCTGCGTCTGGCTGGCTGAGACCATCCCTTCTCTGAGCAGCTGCCAGCAGATGCCTTTCCCCAGCTATCCAGCCAAACACCACCCCAAATCCCGTGGATCTGCCAGCCCTGTGGAGGCTGTCAGTGCCTACAGCAGCGGGCAGGTCTCACCCTGTGCCAGTCAGAGCAGAGAGCTGGGCTCATCTTCTCCTGAATCTGGGCGTTGGGGTGGTGGGGGGATGTGCTGAGGACCCCGTGTTCACCTCCCTCCCCTCCCGCAGAGTCCATGGACTGCAACAAGAGACCTGGATTTTACTACGATGATCTTGTGAAGAACTGCATCAAGTGCAGCTCGGTGTGCGGGCAGCACCCCAAGGAATGTGCCCTGTCCTGCGAGCGTGAGTTGGGGAAGGGGCACAAAACCCACCCCCTTCGTCCCAGGGGACTGCACTTCTGGCGGCTGCCATTTCGCTGGGGCTGGGGAAAAGCAGCCAGGACATCTCTTTCCCATTTTCTCCGTGCTCCAGCGGCTTTTCCCTGTGGTGTGCTGGTGTGTTACAGGTTGGGCAGCTCCCCCAGCCAGGGCGGATTCGGCAGCTGTGGATCACACCTGGCTGAGCTGCCCCTTCGGGGAGGGGGAATACAAGGGGATAGGTAGATCCCCAAGATCTGTAAGTCCTCCACTGGGGTTGAGACGATCCCTGGAGATAGAGGAGGGTGTGAATGGGGCGTGGGAAGGGATCTCCTCTATCCCACCATGGAAGATGGAACAGAGGGGACACAGAGCTGCTGTGAAATTCATTCCCAGAGGAGGGCACAGGCACTATCAGCTCTTTCCCTGTCAGAAAGCCACCCCAGAGGTGTCTGAGCTCCCCCCTCTCTCCTGCCCCACAGCCACCCCTCCGGGGCCGGCGGCCGTGCTGGAGCAGAAGGCGTGCGGGGAGCAGGACCCGTGGCTGGTGCTGTACCTGCTGCTGGGGCTCTGCCTCTGCACCCTCATCTGCTCCCTGCTCCTGGGCTGGACTCACCTGCGCAGGAAGGGAGAGGGAGTCTCCTGCCAAGCCAGCGCTGGGACCTGCCACTGCAGGGAGGACCCTGCCAAAGGTGGGTGCTGGCAGCACTGGGGGCACTGGGAGAGGGCGGGGAGCTTGTGGGGGGCAGGCTCAGGCTGCCAGGCACTGCTGGAGGGGCAGAAAGCAGAGCAAGTTCCTAACAGGGGAGAGAGGAAAAGCAAAAACAACCATGTGGTTCAGTCTAAGCCAGGAAGAGGAGCAGGACTTGTGCCCAATTCTCCTCTATAACCCCCTCCTCAGTCACTCCCTGCAAAGCCCCAGGCACAGCTTCCCGCTGCCGGGCAGGGCTGGAGCTGCTCCACAACCAGCTCCTCTCCAGCGTCCATCCAGAGGCTGAGGTGAAAAGTCAACCCTCCTCCAAAATAAACACCTGTCCCAGAAAACCCAGTTTTAGTTCTGGAGCCAGAGGGGCTTCACAAGTCCTTGTGTTAAAGAGAAAAGGTGAAAGGATAATGTGGAGAAATTCAACATGGAAAAGGTGCTTTTATTCTTCCTCCTTTTCGTCTCTCCTGCCTTTCCAAAGAAAAATTCCTACTTAGCTATTTCTGCACACACATCACACATATCCTTGTTTACATAGACCCACCTCAAAGCCATGGATATCAAAAATCCCAGAGGAAGAGCCCACAAGCCAATGTGACACCTGGAGTCACTCCCAAGTCTGTCCCTCAAGGCATTCCTGTCTGCTTTGCTGAAGGACATGGGGATCAAAGGGTCATTTTGAAGGGAAGCCACTAAGTTTGGAGAGATTATCTGTGTGTTTTAGGTGATGCAGTGAATCCATGCTGGGAGCTGGTTGTCCTCTCCTGTTCCAGGACCAGCTTTTCACAGGCTCTAGCGCAGCACTTCAGAGCATTCCTCAGGTAAAAGCTGCTCCTAAACCCCCTCAGCTGACACAGTTTATTTGCAGATCGGCTGGTGGAAGCTGGCAGCGTTGGTGATGGATTCACTGGCATCAGAATTCCAGAGCCAGTGGAAACCTGTGGCTTCTGCTTCCCTGGACACAGCTCTGCTGTACAAGAGACCAAATCCTGCCACAGCAGCTCCTGTCACGCTGGGGAAAGGGCTGCTCCCTCCTTCACTGGGATCTGCAGCACGGGAAGTGCTGGGGCCATTTCCAGCCCTGACGATGGCCACTTCAAAATCATCTGTTCTCCTTCCCAGGAAAAGACACCCATGGTGTGACCCCAGTGGATGTTCCAGCACGGGATCAGAATGGAGGGATGCTCCCTCTGCCCCCAAACCAAAGCTGCTTCACCCTCTGTTGCCAGTGACTGGAACAGCCTCTACCCAGCCCAGGCTGTGCCAAGGGCTGTAGGATACAGGCAGGGCTGGAGGTTGCACAGAGCTGTTTGCTTCCACTCAGGAAATTAAATTCCCATTATTCTTCTGCGCTCCCAGTGAAAGAAGTCTCTTCCCATTTAGCAGCATCTGACTTCATCCTCCAACTTGACCTCGGCACATCCCCAGCCATTGGGGATGTCTCATGGGGGCTTTTCATCTGGCATCCCTGCGAAGGATGAGGCTGTGGTGCCCACTGATCCCCATGGAGAGCTCACCTCTCCCTGCTTTGAGATTCCATCACATACCACAAGTGGCAGCAGAGCTGTTAATGTCTCAAAGATGGAACTGGATCCAGGGATTTACTGGTGAAACTTAAAAGGACCCAGGGTGGGGAGCTCCACTGTCAGCTTCCAGCACTGCCATGGGTGATGGTGCAGCTTTGCCTCGTGACAGAGCATGATGCTGCATGTGGCGGAGCTGGGACAGGCACCAAAATCCTCAATGGGATTGGGTTTAAATATGAGAACTCATCCAAGGCTGAGATCTTTCTACAAAACTGAAATTTTTGTATATCTGACCTGGGTTATCCTGAAGAGCTGGTAAAAGTGAGGAATCAGCTGGAGATAAAGCTGCTTTGAGAGAATATTTTTATCTGACCTGGCTTTGAAAGCTACCATGGAAAAATAGTGGTTTCAATGTGTAACCTATAGTTCTCATTTCCACTAAAGGAGACTGTAGGAATTTTTTGTTTGGTGAGGAATTGCTCCTGGTAGGAGCCCATCCCCTCCCCTCCAATGTCTCAAACCAGAGTCTCAAACCTGGGAGAATAAACACAAGTCAATACATGCACAAATTTGTGCTGGGAAAGTAGACAGCTGGAAAAAACACAAGCAGAGTTCTAACAGATTCTGTCCCATGTACACTGTATATCTCTTTAAATGTAAAAAACTTTCTTATCATTAAAAAGATTTTATCAAAAAATCACCTGGGAGGTTGAGCCTCTCACTCTGGTCACCTCCCACTCTCTCAGCATCCACAGTCCATGGGTCTCCCAACTTCCAAACCTTCTCTAAATCCCAGTAAACCCGGCTACCTTCCTGGCCTCCCCTCTCATATCAAAACCCTCCCCTCCACCTCCACAGCAGCACCTTCCATGGCCTCAGCTCCCTCCTGTGCCATCTGCTCCAATCCCCTCTGGTCTCTGACTGTCAGGTCCTGTGGTCTGCACACCTGTGCTTTCCTGCCCCACAGCCTCAGCTCCCACAGTCTCCAACACCATGGCCCCAGATCCTGTGGCATCGTTGGCAACCTGGTTCCTCTAGACGTCCAAAAGTCTTTCAGCTGCAGAATTCGCTTTGGCCTCCATCCCTGCTCAGCCTCAGCTCTTCCTCATTCTGCACCCTGGCATAGATTGATCTCTCTCTCAGCTTCCCCAGTCTCTCGGCTGCTGTTCCAGCTCAGCCTCTTTCTTGTCCTCCCCCATCTCTTGCTCTGCTGCTCATCTCCTACATCCTTCAGTCTCCCTTTGCATTCCTGCTCTACACCTGCTCTGTCCTCAGACCTCCAAAGCCTCTTGGCTTCTGCTCACCCTTCTCTCCTGCTTCATGTCCTGCTCTCTCTGCCTTCCTGCACCACCAGGTCCCCCACCCTCACTGGGGCTCTGATCCCCCCTCAGGTGGGGTCCCCCAACACCGACAGCCCCACATCTCTTCCTCCTCTGGGTTTCCCTTCGTGGAAATGTGCTCAGACTCTGCAGGGAGAATCCCAGAATGGTTTGGTTTGGAAGGGACCTCAAAAAATCTTCACATTCCAACCCCCTGCCATGAGCAGGGACACCTTCCACTATCCCAGGCTGCTCCAAGCCCTGTCCAACCTGGCCTTGGACACTTCCAGGCATCCAGGGGCAGCCACAGCCTCTCTGGGCACCCTGTGCCAGGGCCTCCCCACCCTCATAGGGAAGAATTTCTTCTCAATATCCCATCTATTCTGGCCCTCTGGCAGTGGGAAGCTGCTCCCCCTTGTCCTGTTACCCTATGCCCTTATCCCAAAGTCCCTCTCCAGCTCTCCTGGACCCCTCTCCCTTTAGGCCCTGGAAGGGGCTCTGAGCTCTCCCTGGAGCCTTCTCTTCTCCAGGTGAGCACCCTCAGCTCTCCCAGCCTGGCTCCAGCCCTTGGAGCAGCTCTGTGGATTCACTCCACAGTTCCACATCCTGTTTATGTCAGGGGCTCCAGAGCTGGAACCTAGGCTCCAGCTGAAGGGTTTTGCACTTACCTCGGGGTAGCACCGGCACATCCACCCCTGGCACCATGGCTGGGAATGCTCCCAGCTCTGTGCCCGCTCTGCCCAAGTGCTTCCCAGCGAGGACAGGCACTTCAGGAGAAGGAAAACCCCCAGCAGCAGCCAGTGCCTCACCAGGCTGCTGCTTTCCAGCAGGGAGCTCCTGGGGACACATGGACCCAGTCCAGCTCTGGTGCCATACAGACCCTCAAATGCCAGCTCCAGGAATCTCCTGCCATGGTATTTGTACAGAGATTCAGAACCTTATTTAAGAACAGGACAGAATTAACTGAACACATACCAGCAGTTTTGCAATTAGGGCATCTCTGGAGGATCAAGAGGCATCAATTATTCAAATGAGAAGGATTTTAAGGCCATGTCCGTGCCAGTGAGAGCAGGAGCTCGCCCCGTGTGGCACCAGCAGCTCCTGACCCAGCTGGCCCAGGCAGCCACTCACCTTCTCATGCCCAGGCAAAGCCAGGGTTGGGACAGGGCTGCTCCTCCTGTCACCACGTGGTGTCACAAAAATTGGGGAAAACACTCATCAGAAGCCAAGTCCTTCCCTCTAGGCCCAGTACACAAGAGGGAGCATTCCTCACCCTCCCCTCCTTGGGGGAATGTAACTACAGTTATCAGCAGAGAAAAGGTAACACAGAGCAACTTGAACAAATCAAGGAAGATAACAAACACCCTTAGCTGGAGGACCAAGATGAATCAATGGATTTGGTATCACATTTTACAGCCACTGCCCAGCCATTATCAGAGGGACACTGTATATACAGGCCACAAGCAATTCCACATGGGATGAGTCAAACCACATGGAATTAAGGGCAGTGATTCTGAGCAAGAGCCCCAATTCTCACGTTTCTGCTTCTTCCACCAGCATCAGGTAAAGCTTTATCTCTACTCGAGTGGCTGAGGGACATGAAAATGTAGTGAAAACCACTTTCTGGCTATTTTTGTGTCCCCTGTAGAGCCGTGTTTACTGCTGGCAGGTAACAGAACACACCCCACTGCGAGCCTGCATCGCTGCACCAGTCTTTGTTTCCAGTCATTTCTGCAAATGCCTCCTCCCAACAGATCCAGCTGTGCCGATAGAAAATGTACCTCCAAATAAACAAGTCAAGCCCAAATTGCTCCCCAGGATGAGGAGCTGTCACTGGTGGAGGAGGCAGCCTGTCACTGCTGTCAGCACATCAGGGAGGCTTCGTTTCACCCGCCCTTCGGGTGTTCTCTGGCCGGCGTTTTCCTACAGGCGATGTTGAGGGAGTTCCACGGAGAAACCTCCCGGCTCTGCCGGGAATAATTCAGTGCATGAGCTGCCTGGCTGCTGCTGGAGGGATGGAGGGGGAGAGAAGGCTGCGTTTAAGAAAAAGCAGCACAAGGGGTAGCGCTGCTCGTACGCCAGCAGCTGCTCTTTCATTCTTATAGGAAGAGGGAAAATGCTGTCCCCTCTTCTCGGAACCGGCACGGATTTACTGCTGCTGGAAACAGAACCTGGTGTGATTCGGGCAGGGACAAGGAGGAGGGGGATGGCAAGCGGGAGAGGGGGGAAGAAAAGAATAATAGAGCTTTTAATACCTCAGGAATTCTGCTTTTGAAACCAGAAAGAGAGCCCTGAAATCTCCCCCCGAGAACCATCTGCGCCGGTGCAGCCACACAGAGCGGAGCCCTCTCCACCAGATGGGCGGGGAGGAAAAAATTAAGGGTGATTTATACGGCTGCCTCGTCCCTAAACAATTTGTTCCTGAAGGCTTAACAAAGCCGGCTGCAGCAACTCCGCCGGCCGAGCGTGTGCTGTGGAAAACAGAATTCATTAAAGGGTAGCCAAAGGCTCAGACCTCGGCGCCACAAAGCGAAGGCACGGCCGGAGTCATCCTCCTCCTGTCCGTCCGTCTGCCGCGCGGTGGCAGTCCTCGCCCGAGCGGGAATGCCACTGCAGCAGCCCCGGGAATGGCGAGAGGCTCCTGCCTCCCTCCGCAAGCCTGCTGCATTATTAAAAGGTAGCAGAAAGCGTCGCACGGCATCCGCACGATGCCGTGCTCGGCTCGGGGGGAAGGAGGGGCCCCTCTCCTGCCGCAGCTCCCCGCGGTGCTCCACTGCAGGAGTGCTCCGGTTAAACCGTGCGGCACCGAGCAGGCACGGAAATAAATCACCCCAGCGCGACGTGTTACACAGGCAGGGAACGCCATGGCCTCGGCAGCACCCACCGGGGCACCCCCGCACCACACCCAACCTCCCGGGCCTCATTCAAGGTGCTTTAACTCGTCCTTTCTTCCTCCTTGCCCTGCCACTGATGTACGAAACCTCCTTGTACTCTTCCGGTCTGCGTGCAAATCAAGAATTCCACCGTCCTTCTGTTCAGCTGCTCTTGTAAGATGCTAATTTAAAACCCAAACGCACTCAATTCCCTTATTTTCCTATTTTTCTGTTTATCAGACTTTGTCTCAGGTAGGTTAGAAACCTGTACCACATTCCTCGAGCACAGAACTAAAGGGTTAGATCCCTCCCTGCTTTTCCACACTGGCAAAGCCAAGGAATGGCTGGCTGGGGATTTGTGCAGATTAAAGATCAGAGAAGCTGCCCCATCCCTGGAAGTGTCCAAGGCCAGCCTGGATGGGGCTTGGAGCAGCCTGGGACAGTGGAAGGTGTCCCTGCCCATGGCAGGGGCGGAACGAGATTATCCTGAAAGTCCAACCCAAACCATTCTGTGACTTTTGGTCTGGCACCAATTTACACAGTGCCCAACTGACACTTCACCCTCTCCACAAGGGAGAACGAAGCTATTTTTGCTCTTCCAGCTCTGTTCTGAAGGCTTTTTCTCCCAGGCTGTGATTCCACCCCCAGCCCAAGCTCCTGAGAGCGAGATGCAGCACGAGCAGCTCCTGCTGGTACCTCGACACAGCGATGGAGGGGGAGGAAAGGCCCCAGAGCTGCAAGATGAGAACACCAACACACAGGCTGTGGCTCTGCAAGAGGAGAAGAGCACGTGAAGAGTTAATCCATGTGGGAGGATACAAGGAACCAATATCAGCCTAGCACATACCAGGAAAATGTGTTGTTTACTTAGAGCACTGCAGAAGGGCTCAATAGCAGCAGATCCATCGCTCAAAGCTGCCCCGGCAGCGACCGTTCCCAACAGATGGTACATTTTTCATGACTGAGGTTCTCTCAAGTGTCAGATATATATAAATCCACCTTTGGAAGGCAACAGGGGAAAAAAACAAACCAAAACCAGCAACAACAAAACAAGCGCTTTTGAGAAATTCAAACTTATTCACAAGATTTAAAAAAAAAAAAAAAACAAAACCAAAAAGGACCAACACCACTCTTACAGTATAAACACGCCAATTCATTCATTTTTACTGATGGTTGCATTTATGAATTTCTTTCTCGTGAAAAAAGGGAATAAAAGGAAAAAAATTAAGAAAATAGCTATTTATAGAAAACAAAACAAAAAAAGGGCTCAAACAACAGAATCTGTGCTGATGCTTTCGATGAGCAGTCCGATGGCATTGAACATTACCTGTGCAAGCAGGCATGCTTGAAAACCTGTCTGAGTACTGCAGCTTCAGTTCCACAATCCAGGATTTCTTTTATGGTTGTTGGAAACAAAAGAGCCTAATAGTTTCATACTGTATTTATTTAATAACTAAAATTCACAAATAAAAAGATACTTGCAAAGTCCTTTAGTTGTCTCATCCCCTCCTCCTCCACTCTACTGCTTTCAGACCCATATGCATAAAAAAATGGGTTTGGATTTTTAATTTTAACTGTTATATGATTGGTCGTTGGAGCTGAAGCACCAAATGGAGAAGATGCTTTATGGAGATGAGGGTAGAACCCTTTGCCTTCCCACACACATTTTGGAGGAACACAGGAGATGTACCAGTGCCCGGAACTCCTCTGCTCCCATTTCCCCCACCCAGAGCATTCCTTTCATTTTATATTTCCTCTGTTAAGTGACTGACTGCAGCCTCTTTTCCCCCTTTCTGTCCCCGTGGGACTGCACACACGTCGGACATTGTTCATTTCTCACTCTCCAGGCTGAGTCAGTGTCAAGTAGGTCCTGTTACAGCTCAGTGCGAGTTGGTTTGTAATGGGTCTTTTCATTTCAGGTAGGTTTGTGTGTCGATTCAGAAGGCTTGCGCTGTTTCTTCCTTGTTTATATCTGACAAGCTGCTGGATAAGGCTATTCATACTCCAGGAACTGTTTGTGATAGAACAGCAAATATCTGGAAGAGAGCAGAGGGACAGTTGTCAGCTCTGTGCTGGAGCAGATGAGTTTCCATTGATGCAACCGTAAAACACGAGGGCTGTTAATTTTGGTTTTCTTTTCAATTTGAGGTGATTCCAGGGACAGTAACCAGGGATGAGAAGGAGGGAAGCCAGATGACATAATTTTACCAGCAACTCAGGGAACTGAACAGCTATACATCAAAGAGGAGTTCCATGGATGCCCCTGTCCCTGGGGACAGGGCTTGGAGCAACCTGGGATAGTGAAAGGTGTCCCTGCCCATGGCAGGGGGTTGGAGTGAGATGAGATTTAAGGTCTCTCCTTAGCCAAGCCATTCTATGATTCTGTGAGAGTCAAACCTTGAAAAATCTACTCAGGACCTGAAAACTCTGGAAGATTGGACTGTGTTGGTGCCCAGATAGGTAGCAACCATTTAACACTAATGTGACACAAAATAAAGGTGCTTTAAGATGCAACTGTTGCTTCAGTGTCACATTACCAGAGATCAGATCAGGATTATTACAAACTGCCTCCCATTTACTGGTACAGAAGCAGAATGAAGCAGCAGCCATGTGGGTGAACACTCATGTCCCAGTCAAATATCTGATGTCTCAATCTGTACTCAAATCTGGTGTTTTAAAGGATGAAATTCTTCCTGTCCCTAATTACTGTGTGTGTACTGATACAGAAGGGAGCCCAGCCCCGCTGCAGTCACACAGAAGAAGGGGACTGATCTCCACACACCCTGTTCCCACACTGACACAGCCACTGGTGAGTCCTCAGAGCACTTCTGAGGCACTCCAATTGTTTTAATTCCGTCCAAGCACTATGAATTCCCTCACATGACGCAGAGCTACTGTGTTAGCCTTTATCTGAACCAGGGAAATGCATCAAAGCTCAAACCAGCCTCTGTGGGCAATAGCTGTGTCGAACATCCTCTCCTCCTTGCCTCTGGCAGGTTCTTCCATGGACATAACCCCACCTGAGCAGAGCCACTTGTTACTGAATTACAACAAACTCATTTCTCTGCTCACCTCAAAGCAGAAGCTCCCTGTCAAGTCACTTAAACACTAAAATTCAGGTATTATAGATTTCTGGTTTTACTTCTCGACTGAAGTTCAAAAAAAGAAAAAAATGGGAAAATCTATTAAAAAAATTACAACCTGAACATTGTGCCTGCAGCAATCTTTGAAAATGTCATGAATAATTAAAACAAGAATGGTAAAGGCTTATCTCTGCAGTACCAAGTCCATAGTTGAAAATGCAAAATGAGGACTTTAGATTTTAAGTGGCTTTTTTCTTGGAACATACAGCAGTCCTCAGTGCTTCCCTCAAATGAGGAACACCATGGTGCTTCCCTTGAAAAATACTGCTCTGTCCTCCCAAAAGTTGTGGAATATAAATATCTGAAGCCATAATGTCAATCTGAGATTAATTTAAAGCCATGAGCTAGGAAACAGCTCATGTTCTCTACCTGCCTCCCATAGAGCTTTGCCATTCTGGGTCACAGCACTTCCCTTAATGGCTTTTCTTCAAATCTTTTAAACTCATAATAATCCAAAGGTTCTGCAGGCACAGACTGGATTGTGTCATTGGGGTAAGCACTGCTCCTGCACTGGATGATCACATCACATTACTCTGGTTTTCAGAATCCCTTCCATTAGCAAGAGTTTGGACATGAGCACCAGTTCCAGACTCTGCAGAGTCACCTGATGTCCCTCATCCTTCCCCTCCTCTTCCTTCAGCAAATCCAGGGTTATAAAGCAATTATGTATAAATATAATTGTGCAGTCTCAATGCTGAAGCACTGAGCATTACAGAGGATATTCAAGAGAGAAATTATCTTTCTCTATTATTACAAGGGTTTTTCTAAGGTAAGAAAAACCCAGCAAAGGTCAAAGTTTCCATTCCTTTTCCCTTCCCAGGTGAGCACTTACCCTTCACTGTCTAGCACATCCTTAATGCTTGCCTTGGTGATAATGGCATCATCACACTTGAACCACTGGTCCTTGTGCTGCCGGATGAAGCTGGTATAGTGCCCACTCTCCAAGGTTCCCTGGTGATTAACTACTGCAAACAAGGAATACCTGGGACAGAAAACAGATCATGAATATGTGCATCAAAAGGGGGAAAACAACAGATATTTCAGACAGGCAGAAGCTTTTGCTCATGAACAGACATGGCAATGGTAAAGGATCTGATCCATCAGTACAATGCCAGCTTTAACACTAGCTGGGAAGAGGGTGGCCTTGTCCAGGGAAAACAAAAACCAAACATTTTTCTTTTCCTGTCTTGCTCTTTCTGCAACTCTCCAGTCTGGTGACCATTGTTAGCTTTACCAATACTGGTTACCAAATGTTCTTCTAAAATAGATCAATATTGGTGCACTCCTGAAGAGGACCACTGATTATCCAGTCTGACCTTTTAACTTCCCTGATTTACTCTAGTGAACCAGAAAAAATGCATTTGAGGTACAGAGAAGGAGGTAATCTTAGATATTTCTAATGATAAACTTCTGAACTGATTAACTGTCCTTAATCTGCAAAGCCTGTACTTATTTTGAAATACTGAATATATTCAGCCTCAACTTCCAGCTCTCAGATGCTGCTGTGCATTTGCCTGAAAACTTGCAAGCACACCTCTATTCCAAAAAAGATACTGATAATCAAGTTGCTCTCATTTTCTTGTTCCTTTTCTTTTTTTAAAAATGCAAGACTGAAGTCTTTGGCTCTTTTGTTCTAATGTAAGATTTTGTTTCCAGTCTTAAATACACTAGTGGCTCTTTTTCAAGTATTTTCCACTCTCTTTAACTCTTTCGTAAAATGCTGTCCTCACACTGTGTGTGTGATACAAGCACAGCTACACAATGGTAAAATAACCTCTCTAATCTCACTTGATATTGTCCTACTCCTGTTCAAAATTCACAGAACTCTTTTGACACAGTGGTGTCCCAACAAGGCACCTATTCACTGACTGCCTACAGAGCCACTGAGTGAGAGCCACCCTCCCTAGGGACCTCCTTGAGTCCAGCTAGGATGGACAGCACCCTTCAGACCAGCTGGAGTGTTCTGACATTGACCCAGCTGTTTCCTGGCACCCAGATTACTGAGGAGTCCAGATGTCTCTGCTCTCATTGCCTAAATCTGCTTCATTTTTAACAACTTCTCCAATTTAATGCATGTGCAAACCTCAAGAGTGATCAGCTGTGTTACTTTCAGACCTTTTCTAACACTACTGAACGCCCCAGACCAGCTGTAGGCCCACACAACACCTGCCTGGTACCTGCCTGGATGACATCTGCACAAACACCTGGTTAGTTTAGTTTTACATTTTTTTGTGTGATTCCATTTTCTTACTGAAACTTTTAGTGGCAAATGAAGTGCCTTGAAATTAAATACACAACAGCAGCAATAAAACTTGTAACCTTATTTAACTGAAGAGGTAGGGTTTTTGTATAACCATTTAATTCCCATAAAGCAGTGGATATTGGTTTCAATTACACCCCCTTCACATTCTTGAGCAAGTCCCACATCAGTCCATCATTTATTCTGATTGGAATCAATACCTGACCAATAGACCCCAGGATTACTGGGATCATCTATTCCTGCCTTTGAGTGTCAGTGTTCTATTAACTTTCTTTGGTGCTCTGGAAATCCCTTTGCCATTGCAATAGGAAGAGGATTATTTAAAGGAAACACCCATCCCTTCTAATAAATACTGTGACCATAGCATGTACTTTTGCCCACAGATCATTTGCTGGTGGTATCACCCCCAGCTCTGGAACAGCTGCCACAGCCCCACGGAAGGGCAGGAACTGCATCGAGTAAAGCTTTATTTTGCAACATTTCAGACTTACTGTGCTGTCAGATATGGTAATGCACTGGCACTGCAGGATATAAAGCAACACCATCTCCTTCTAGAAGGCAACTACCTTTCACAATAGGAGTCATGGAATGTACCACTTACTTATTATCATTGTTTAGACTATCCGTCGGCTGCTGGTACTGCCCGTTCATTCTGCTCTCTTTACTGCAACACACACACACACAAAAATCCAGTCACTTAAAGCAGTGGCTTCCCAAACCCAGGAAATTGGTCTGACATGACACACAGCCTGTTTGCTGAATCCAGGTCCTTATTCCAGCTGAGCAGCAAAGGGCTGATTAGGATGCTAAAGATGCTTTATTTGCTCTCACAGCAGTGCTACATCACAAACACCATTTCTCCTCCTGGTCAAGGCTTCAGTGCTGCAAATACACATCTGTTTACGTCAAATGTTTTATCCAAAAAGCTTAAAAACAGGTTAAGGAAGGATTTGTATTTGAAACCCGGGAAATTATCTAATTACATCAATCCTTTATCTTGTGATGGGTCAATCATCCCAGCTCTAACCTGTAAATTCATTTTGTGTTTTGACAGCAGCAATAGGATTATGCTGTTGATTTCCTAGCTGGTAAAATTCAGACTACTGAGTTATGCCTGCTGATTATCCCATCTCTACTCCATTATGCTGGATACCTTTCATCAGCAGAGCCCATTCTATCCAGGGAGAATTCACCAGAGAGGAACAGGGAAGTCTCAACATTTCCAGAATATACTGGAATAAACCATATATTCTTAGTATAATAGTATTTAACAGGGCTTTGGGGCTCTCCTTTCTCTCTTGGTAGAAGCATCTACTTTTTTTCCTGGGAAATGAGTGCAGGCAAGGCTTGAATTTATAAGTAAAATTTCAGCATCAAACAGAGCCCCTCTGTTAAGAGATACTATGGTTTGGGGCTTTCTGCACTGCTTCAGATATAAATTAAATCTGAATATCCTCTTGCATATTTGCATGGAATACCTGACAAACACTTTTTAATTAAGCTGATTAAATTCCTTTCATAGAGGTATATTTATATAAATGCCACATCTTCCACAAACCTGGGAGGTGGGAGAAGTCTTGCTGTTTTTATTTTAATCTGAACTGTTTTTGCTTCTTGCAGCATTCTCTGAGCAGAAGCTGAAGGTACTAAACAAAAACCCTCAGATTTGCATATGTGCAAGAATAAAGAGGAAGGATTTTTATAACTTCAGGAACACTGAGTTAGGGATTCGGCTGGCTCTATTCTGGCCAACTGCACAGGATGGCAGGTGGGTGGGCACTGAGGGGATGGGACCAAAGCAAGGATCTGAAGGCAGGATGGATCTGGGCCTGTAATTTAACAGAAAACCAGAAACATACCACATATTAATTAAAAAGCCCCACCACATTGTTTGGCACATGAAACTGAACAGTTTATCTAAAAATGGGTTTAGACAAGATACACCTTCCACAGAGGAGCTCACGGCAGAGGTGCCACCACAGACCCTGTTCTGTACCCTCAAGGATGCTCCTTGTTTCGTGCTGCACATGTATGAACTGGTGACCAGTTCTGCCCAGGTCTGTGGGGGGCTCTGGCCTTGGGACCCACCTGGAAGCCATGAAAGGTGTCATGTCCAGCTCCAGTGGAAAGGAGACATACGTAGTGATCTTCCGCCTCAGTTTGGCTGAGTGTTCAAACCGCTGCAGGCAAAGGGCAAGAGCTTTATTCTTTAGGGAAAGGTTACATTTAATGTCTTTTATAAATCTCCTAAGCTTAGAAACAATAACATGAAAGCACATTAGCAGTCACTATGCAGGGACAGCCCCAGATTTTTCCTACCAGCTCTCTGGGAATGCCTATGTAAATAACAACACTTTTCTACCAGCAAAATAAACCACCATTTGTGGGCTCAATGTTAATATAGTAATTATTAGATTATTTACCTTGATATCTATGCATACAAACTTATTCCCACCTGACATCAAAGAAAAAATATATTAAATGGGGAGAGCACAAAGAGCCTTTACCCAAAGCAGTGTTCACTTGCACTAGGGCTGCTCAAACCCACGGCTGCTGCCTACCCTGGCTCACAGAACTGCTGATAACGAGAGCCTTCAGATTCACACACTGAATCCACCCATCCAATCATCTCAAGTGACAGGAGTCAAGCCTACACAGGAATACCCATTCAAATTAATGCAAAAAATGGAATATGCTAACAAAAAAAGCCTTGTCCCTCAGCCAAAAGGGGCCTGCAATACCCACCATCCTCTCCTCATCTCCTTCATTGAACATTAAATGGAAACAGGAACAAATACCAGAAAGAGATGAATGAGTTTCTATTTAAAGGCAGATTCCCTCTCCATTCCTCAGAAATTCTGCTCTATTTACACTTCAAGTTAATTATTTTCCAATTGTGATACTGTAACAATTCCCTAGCAACAGATCCAGATGTGAAAAGCTGAGACTTCTGTAATTCTTATCTTTTGTGTTTCTCTCTTGCTTTAAAATATGAAATGAAATTTGCATTTTGCATAGACAGGACAACACAATCGCTTAGGAAAACTAATTTATTTTCCAAAAAAACTTGTCATATGGAATAACACAAATACTGAACTAAGTATAGGAAAAGAGTGGAGCACATTCACCTTGACTTGCCCCAAGAGCAGAATCATGAAGGTCTATCTTGTTAACTACTCTATAACAATAAAACCAAAAGCCCAAAGCTGCCTCCAAAAGCCAAGCACTCCTGAAACCTCAATTCAGTGATGCAAGAATGTCCTTCAGGAAGGTCAGAAACAGCCCAATTAAAACAACAGTACTGTGATTCTACCCAGTCCAGTCAGGCTAAAACATCTCTGGCATGTGACACATCCTCACAGTTAATGCTCAAGATGCAGCTGAAGATGCTGGTGTATGGGGATGAACACCTGCAGGCATGACTGTCCCAAAGGCTGGAAAGGCCTGGGAATTAGAAGGGGAAGTCTTTCCACCTGTAACACCTTTTTCCAGGATGTGGCATCACTTTCCAAGGACCCTTTGCCTCTTGACAGAGAATGACCTTCACCTGCTGCGACAGCTGCTCACTTTACATCACATTTCAGACAGAAATTGCCCAGGACTAAACTACCCAAGGGCTCCAACTGTGACGTTATCTGCTGAAATTTCACGTGACATCTGCTTTGGCCATGTTTAAAATGTTTAAGACTTCACTGCAGTTGGGAAGATACAATAATGTTTCTCCACCAATAGCAGAACTTTTCCTTCAATACAGTTCCATTCTTTCAGTGAAAGTGTAAAAATTGCACCATGCAGGATGAGGGATACTGGAGATTAGTTTCTGTGCTGGTTCAGGTTTTGGACCAGCCTTCCATCCTGTCTTTAGATTCAAGTTGGTCAAGTTCCCCGAGACACACTGCAAAGCTACTTCAGAGATAATGTAACACTATCTTAATAGAAAATCTAGCTGGTCAAGGCAAGCTCTTCTTTATATTAGCTTATATCATAAAAGTTTAGTCAGTGAAAGCCAGAAGACTTGTCCAAGAATTCAGCTCATCCTCTCAGAGAGGAAATCGCATCCTCTGCTCTGTTGGCCCCCCGTGAACTTACTTTGAGATGAAAACAGGCCACAATGGGTAACTTCTTCATAGTGAGTTGTTTGGTAGATTCTTGGTAGCTATGGCAACCACTACATTTGATTTTGGCACTGCTTCCTAGATGTTCTGGCCTTGTAAACCTAAAAAAAATATTAAAAAGCAAAGGAATGCACAAAACAATTGGATGATTTTTGACACATGCTGGAAATGCTTTTACTTGTGGGTCACTGGCACCACAAGAGACAACAGTCAATGGGTTTTAAGTAATTTTGGAAAAACCTACAATAAAACCATAATAATGTAAAGTGCTATGGCTCAGATATCCAAATGTGACATTGATCACTGCTCTAACTTGCACTGAAGTGAATCAGTGGCTGAGAAAGCAGCTTGGTGTTAGTTCATCTCCTACAGCAGAACAGCTCATTTTCATACAGAAAGCAAAGAAAGACCTTTTGTTTTCAAACCCAAAAGCATTGCTATGGAAGACACTCTTCTGCAACACACTATTCTACCTTGTAGCCCTCCAGGGCTGGGATCAAAGCTCTGAGATGGAAAGGCCTGTAAACACAAAGTTCTTTTCAAAATACAGATACCCTTCTAAAAAACCTTTGTTGACAACTAGAAAAATCTCTCTGAAAATTTTCAGACAGAATTGCGCAAAGGAGCCATGGGAAGAGACGATTAGGGAACAAGGAAGTGCTCACAGAAAATGGACTACCTCCATGTTCTTACTACAAACTAAAGCAAAATCCCTCTTTTCTAGAAACTCAGCACAGAAACCCAGGACCATGGACTGCTCAGTCCTTTCCTCCAAGTTTAGACTTCCACAGGGCAATCAATTATTTCCCCAGAGGCTGCCTTGCAACGAGGATTTTTGAGATGAAATATTTGGAAATATGGTTAGAAACTTTTCATTAATGCACATGAAGAACGTGAGATCAACACGGTGTCAGCTCGTCCCTCACTCTCATTCTGACTGTGGCCAAAGCAGCCTCCAGCACTAAATGACATCACAGCCTCTTGTTTAATTAACGAGATTTCCTTTACCTGGCCTATGTGTCATCATTCTCTGGTTTGGTTTCCATTTGCTTTGTGTTTGTTTACCCTTAAGTCTCTAAAAAGGCTTATAAACTTGCTCTGATTGTTGTTTGCAATCATCTTATCTTTCCCTTTTTTTGTCACATTCCTGTTCAATCCTTCCTTTTTCGGGTCAAATTCAGCTGCATGGCCACACTGACATGAACTTACACACGTTCCTTCTTTCTAACCTTTGGATAAAAACACAGACCCATCCTCTTTATCCATAAGAGTTCAACTTCGTTCCAATATCTGTACTTTTTAGAAGTATCTCTTAACCTGGATGCTTTTCCTTCCCTATTATCGCCTTTGATTCTACAAATATCTCTGTTGAGGAAAATCACCAAAATTCAACTGGTTTTGCCTCTTGATGCATTCCTTCATCAGCAATTTTTCATTTGTACTAATTCTCTCATTTCCTTAAAATTATTGATCTTAACAGTGTCAAGAAGATTAGAAATCAGACGTTAGAAACTATGAATTTTTATTTCAGGAGGATTAGCTTTGCCCCAGGCTCCAGGTAACCTCTTCCTCAGGCAAGTATCTGCATTTGCCACAAGAGAATGATTTCAGATCTGCTGAAAGATCCAAGTGAACTGTACACAAAGCCATAACCTTCTCCCCAGGTACCTGTTTCCAAGATGCCCAAGTTTCAAGCTCAGAATTACCTTTTCTTTTTGAAAGCTCCATTCCTTTAATCCTTAATGGCATCCCTGCAACTAAGCTGGCAGTAGCTGACTCCCAGTTGTGCTTAGAGCAAAATCTGATTCCTACTTGGTGTTAGAATTTAGATAAATATTAAATGCAATGAAAACTCTTTTCATGTGCTTCCTCAGCAACTAGAACCAAGAACATGGACACAGACATTAGTGATTTTGATCATGCAAAACCATGTTGCCTGGCAGCTGCCAATGCAAAATTTGTTTTCTTCCTGCATCATGTGGCAACTGGCTTTGAGTGCTTAGCGCTGCTGAGCTTTTTTACTTTCTCACAACTAAAACACATGCAAAAATGCTGTTTGGGGACGGAGCTGTGACAAAGCATCACTTAATCCCAGTGCTGAGAGCCACCTGGAGAAGGGGATGAAGCCCAATTCCTTGTCTCCAAGCCCCAGCTGTGTTTGTGGCAGGCCATACCTTCGCAAGCAGTCTGTGAGGGTGGTGGTGCCTGACACGTGGCTTTCCCCATTCACGACACTGCCATCGCTGCCCGGACTCAGCGGCCAGAACGGGGTGGAAGAGCCTGGCAGATCCAAACTGATGTCCCAGAAAGGGTCTATCGTTGTGGAAACGCCACTGCGGGAAAGAGAAAGGTTTCATACACCTTTAAAGGAAGTCAAAGCAACATTTTCTCTCTCGCTTTGGGGTGCACTTCAGGTACTTAATTTTAAGGACTTTGGGATCTCCATCACCCCTAGAGGGCACTCAGAGATGACAGAAAATAGAGCTGCTCCGGAGCATTTTCCCACCATTGATCATTTTCCTGGCTATTTAAAAGCCATATGTTAGGGGAAATGTATGTGATGTATTAAATGCAAAATGTAAATAGTTAAAGACATTCTTCCACTCACTGGAACCATGAGACTTAAAGCAGAGCTGCTCTGAGTCAGAAGCACTACTGACCAGTATAAACCAGTTAACATTTGTGATGATAGCTACGTGCCATCCAACTCATTTGGAAGTTGGTCTTGTCTGCTCGAGACATGGAAGATGGTGCTTAAGGCTATCTCAAAAAAGAGAAAGCTTTTTAAATACTTCTGTTGTCCATCAGTGCACTGAATTCAGTTTTGCAGTTCCTTTCAGCATCTCCCACAGCCTTTGGGATTTGAGAGGCCAAAGAATAACTGCACCAAGCAGTAGCTCTTGCTCTCCATCAGAGTTCTCTAAAGACAGCTGAAGACAAGCCAAGAGCCAGACTGTGGAAAAAGCTGCTCAAAATTTTAACTGCTATTGACTCAAATCTTTTCTTCCAGCATCCACATTTTCAAGAGAATTTCAGGGGTCTAAGGTCCTTGTTATGCTTGTTTTTTAAGATCTGTCTTCCCCTAAAACTCATGTCTTTCACTCTGCAATCTCATTAAGCCTTCAATATTCTGCCTTTTTCCCCTGCTTCATTTGTGCAAAAGTTGTCAGTTTTCAAAAGAAAACTTCTTTTGTCAAAGTTTCATCAATGTTAATATTGTGTCATAACGAATCAAGCTTTGCGTTATCACATAAGGATTCTGTGGCTCTACCAGGCAAATAACAAAATTTCCTATGTTTTCCTTACAGTAAATCTTTTGCAAATCCCTCCAGGAAACTGAGAATAAAAGCAGATTCAAACAAGCCCAGCCCATGTGCAGGACAGCAAGAATGCAAGGCAGAACAAAAAACAAGAACTCTGACTTCTGCACTATGGCAACACCAAACATCTCCAAAGAGAAGTCAACTTGCTCCAATACAGAGTAGAATAATAAATACATTTTTCTGTACTTTTGTAAAGGCTTTTTTCTGGTACCTGAGACTACATTAGGCATCAGCCTCTTTGACACATCTCCTGATGATACATGAGGCTCCTGACTGAAGAAAACTGTGGTTCTATATCATAATTTTCTTCAAATGTAGTTGCAATTATGTATATTGAAATTCAAAGAGATCTTGGAAGCCTTTTCCTTATGATTTTGGAAAACAACCACCTTTTCCAGATTAGTAAAACGTTTATGTGCATAAGCCTGTGGTACTTTCCAGGCAGCTTTTTAGGTATGTCTTAATATATGACAGTTAACTGGTAATTGATTGCATTTAGCTGACAGAATTATAGAATCCCAGGATGGTTTGGTTGGAAGAGACCTTAAACATCATCTCATTCCAGCCCTTGCCATGGGCACCTCCCACTACCCCAGGCTGCTCAGAGCTCCATCCAGCCTGGCACTGAACACTCCTGGGGATGGGGCAGCCACAACTTCTCTGGGAAATCTGTGCTGGTGCCTCAGGGTGCTGCATTTACACAGTTCTTGTCTTTCTGGAGTTTTGCCAGTATTTGTAGATATTTAAGAAAGGTTCAGTGCACTGGAGGGGTGCAGATTCAAATCAGAGCCCCNGTTTTGCCAGTATTTGTAGATATTCAAGAAAGGTTCAGTGCAGATTCGAATCAGAGCTCAGGATTAGGAAAAAGTGACTTACTGGCAGACTTGACAGGTAACATCCGACTGCAGTCCGCCCGTGAAGATTTGGTCTATGATGCAGTTACAGTGGTTGGGGTTGTTGGCCTTCTTCCCATTATCATCACCTGCAGGAATGCAAACACAGGCTCAGAAGTCAAAAATCCTCTGAGGGAACAGTGGTTTGTTTTGGACTGCGTCTCCAGTAACTCCTTCTAACTCAAGCTTATACTGCAAGTTCACAAGGATAATACAGAACCCTGCAAAAGTTGTGCATTGAAGAAAACAAGGAAACAAGATGAGAACTCCTGGAAAAATACAGAAGGTAACCAGAAGGTGACTAAATGTAGAGGTGAAGCTTTAAGCCATAGCAGCTCTTAGCCAAACCCTTGCTCAGGGTATCTCCCTTTACAGAGCTTTGCTTTGCACCACCTGGCACAAAGATCAGCTCCTAAGACAGAGGAGTTGCCAAGGTGGTTCATTAAAATCAATATTTAAACTTCATAGAGAAAAGAAACTTCAGCAAATGCTACATTTTACTTCTATCCCAGTTGACTTCTGTGAGCAGAGTGAGGGGAGAGGGTTTGTTAAGAGCCATTCCCCCCAGCCCACTGCCTCCATCAATGTGCACCTTCCATGCAGGTTTTCATCAGTGGGAAAGCAAAAGCTCTCCTTATCTGAAGCGAGAGAGATAATGCTGTGTCCTCCTCCAGCTTCTCCAGAGGCACAGTAATCCTCTGAGCTCCCCAGGGGCACAGTGAATATATTCCCATCTTTTAGGCACCACACACTGTCCCTGCAGGTCCCAGGAGTGCCAAGTCATTTTTAGGATTTGAGTGCTGAGATGAGGCCAACTCAGCTTTCTCACAATGACCAGAGTATTAAACAACTGAACAATTCTTCACACAGTTCTCAGCTTCAAAGCCTTCTCCCCCCATTCCCCACAGGTGAGCTAAGAATGATACCCTTTCCCTTGGGTTTCCAGACTGTACTGCTTATTTTCCTTGGGCAGGACAGATGCAATTGGGGTTCCTTGCCATCAGAGATGTACACATCAACTATCTCACAGCATCAGCTCGTTTTTTAAAATACATCTCAAGATGTTTTCCCATCTCCTTCAGCAGCAACTGCTACACCAAAACTAAGTTTGGCCAGGTTTCCCAGTGTCTTTAACTTATTAGGAAGTATTTGATTTCTGAAACTGAAATGCTAAGATTGAAACACCGAAATACTCCTCAAATCTCAGCTACTTCTCAAAAGCAGTTAATTTCTACTCAAGAATATCCAAAAAAACACCTGAAGAAACTAAAAGTGTAGGGCAATAGATCATTTTCACGTGTTTAAGTTGCTCTAGCTGGAGTTTTCTTGTAGTAGGAGCAAATAGATTTATATTCTTTCTTTTCCAATGAAGCTTTTGAATTATGTCGAAAAATGTTATATAATAATCTGGCAAAGGTTCCACCGGATACAAAGTGTGGAAAAGCAGTCATAGGTGATACCTACTAAGCTGCAGTGGGCCACTTGAGTTAATTAGATTCTAAATGCCTCAGGAAAGTTCTCCTTCAGCTGCTGGATTTAGGCTTTAGAAACTTTTGTTTGAATCGCCAAGAAAAGCACATTGTTTCCTTAAAAAGGCTCTTGAAGAAAATGCTCTAAAATTAGATTTCGAGTGTATGAGGTTCAAGTTGGAGGTTATCACACCCAGTCTGAGGTGTTTCTTGATGGGAATTTCAGCTAAATCTTACTGAACTTAAGAGCTTTTAAAGGCCTCAATTATTCTAAGCTAATGAAGAGGGTACACAGGGCAGAGACTGTGCAAAGCATCCTTCACCTACAGAAAAAGCTTCACCTATATTCACAAGCTTTAAAGAAAAAAAAAATTCAAAGTAGAATTAACTGAGTTTAAGTTAAAACTCCACTTTTCCTTTTTAAAGAATCCACATGTAATGACCACATCCTTATGATCTCCCCATTTCAAACATTGTCTCTGCTTTGTTTTGAGGGGGCAGAAGGAGAAAAGCAACGCTGAGAGCTTTTCCCTGGACCACAGGTACCATCCCAGCTGGACACCTTCAGCAGAGAGCCACTTCCTCCTACAGAGAGAACTGAGCTCTCCCTTTGCAATTACACAAGTCAATTAGGATCAGTGATGAGAGGGTCTCAAATGAGTATCCTGCAAGCTTGTTCCCAGCAAAACAGAAGGGTATTACCCACTCAACATTATTTCCCATGACATTTGGTTGGAGAGGAGGGAAAAAAGAGTAAGATTACCACCTACACACACTTGTCAATATGGAACAGATGCTGAGGGGAGGTATATTATGCAGCTGAGAACTAGAAGCTGCTAGATTGTTGTGCTCAAGTTAAGGCTCCCTTCAACATTCCTGTCTCCCAAATTAGGTTTTAATTTCATATATTTTTGGGGGTTTAAATCCGGTCATAATTCTTACCAGGGAACTCAGCAGCTTCTTCTAAGAGCAGTCAGCACAAGACTAAAAGCAAACTTAAAAATACATCAATGTAAACACTAATGTGATTATGAGAATGGCAGAAAATTGAGTTCAGAAGTTTGGATTCAAATTAAATGCAAACTCAAAAACCCCCACACAAGTTACTACTGTGTCTGTGCAATAAATAAGCATGTTAACTTGTGTTCAAATGAGGCATTTAATATACCACTAAAGGTAAATAATATGCAGCAACTGTAAAAACAGCTATAGACAACTTTTTAAGATTGCTTTTGGTTTTGATATAAAAATATAAGTTTTGCCTCAGTCTTCCATTCTGTATTTTAAATGAGAAAAGGGGAGTCAAGAACTGTCAGATTTTAAAAGAAGTGTTTATCAAAACAAGACATTAATGTTAATATTTCTGTTTTGCTTTGGTCCCCAGTGCTCTGAATAAGTGCTTGTTATTTCTGACAAAGCAGTGTACACACAAATCTATATGGATCAGAGCAGATGACATGTTTTACAAGCATATGCTCTATCAATTCCTAAGAATATAACACAGAATTCACAGGGCAGGGCAGGGCAGTGTTTTCCTCCCAAATCTCAGTACACAGTACACTTCTTTTTCTGGCTTCAGATTTGTTTTGTAGCACTCCTTGTTAAAGGTGAATGCAAAATGCTTTGTGAAATCCAAATAAATGAGGCACAATCAGTTTTAAAGTACTACTCTCATTTTCTCAGACTACTGAATAATATTTGGGATAAAAACATAGGATTACTTCTGGTTTTTCATCTTGCTTTTTGAACCTTTGTGTACCAGTGCCCATCTCTGCACTTGAGTGTTGCTGCTCCTGCAATGATTTCAGAAACTCCCACAGCTGGTGATGTCACTGGACAGAACATTAATTTCTGACTTGCAGTCCTAATCCATTTAAGAGAACAGTAATTCTGGTCTAAGTTTATCCAATCTTGAAGATGTCTGAGACAAAGGTGGGAAACTAAGAAGTGTTTGCATGATTGGAACCTCATAGGTATGGAAGTTTGCAGAAGTAGAACCCCAAATTTATCCCAGAGCACTGGTGATAAAGATGCATGTGTCATATTGACTAAAAGCTGACTTAATGCTTTACAGCCTGGGCAGAAATACAGATTATTTACACTATCTTTTTCCACCAAAATGCTATTTTCCAGTTAGATCACCTGCCTCCAGCTGTTGGAATGAAAAAGAAGTGATGCACAGGCAAGACAGATCGACCCAGAAATATTTTCTATTACTCCAGCAGCAGAGAGAAGCCCTGTTGGGGGTTCAGAATATGCCCTGCCCAGATGCCACAGCTCAACCCAACAGTGCCTGCACATCTACCACCCCTGAGGCAGGAATTACACGGAGATCAGACAGGTACCCTGGGCTTCCAAAACTCCACAGATGCCACTAAAACAAAGTTTAGATTCAACCAGCTTTTAAAACACAAACCAAATCAAAACAAAACTACCCGGGCCAGCCAGCCCACATAATCATCTCAGGGCAGTTACAGGATTACAAAACTTATCTTTACATGGACATCAAAATCACATAATTTTCCTAATTTAGGCAGTGACAGATCAACAACAAATGTTCACAGCTTTGTCTTCACTTGCATTAAGACACTTCCTAGAAAGCTGAGTAAATGGAATGGAAAAGGGATACATGACTAATGACAGCCAAACAAACATCACTGGATATTTATACATAAGGAACACTTTCATTTACTTTGGTGCCCAAAGCTTTGGTGATCATGAACAATGTCCAAAAAGAAAGTAAAATTTTCCCCATGACTTTATTTCACTGTGTGTTAATTGCAGAACTTCATTACTATTGACTGGAAGCCTTAAAAGCTTTTTTCGTTCATTAATATAAATATTTAATATTGGCAGGGGAGGTATTATTTGCTTATTGTAGCTGTAGGACATTCTCACCATTAGTAATATTTTTATATCTGCACACTTCACATGCACATGTGTGTCTGTGGATACACAAGTGGGAAAACTTGCTCATTACACTGAAAACTGGTTCACTCCAAATGTGGTTTTGCATGACTGTACTTGAGATTCTGGTTCAGATTAACTTGTTTGGTTCCCACACAACTGCTCAACCACTTCTTTTAAATTACCTTGATGTGGTATAGATTATTTACTATGATTTAAGAAAAGCCTCTCTATTTCTTCAGAAACAGAAATTTGAAAACCTGGGTGCAGAGATGTCAAGGAAGATATGTCAGAGAGATTCTTCATTTAAAGTCAAACCACACTTTAAAAAAAGTCTTTTCAGATTTTTTTATCAGTTTGAGAAGAGCTCTTTAGGTCTATAGGGACCTTTATTGGTCCAAGTTTTTTTCTTTACAATTCTGAGAAGCAAATACTACTTTATTAATTAAGGGGGATGTGTAGAAGAAATATGAGCATTATCTTGCATCGAAGATGATGAAAAAAGCTTCAAGATTTGTTAGATCAATGGTTCAGAAAATTTACAGGAACCAAGAAGTGTTTCTGTTTGCAGCTGAATTTATGCAGTGTTAAGATGTGAGAAGTCAATATTTGCTTAGATTCTGTTCCTTACTGAACTTCCACACCAGTTTAATTTGGATTATTGAAATCCAGTTAGTGATTGTCAAATGACAGATATTAGTAACTTCAAAGGAACTGCTCTATACACTCCTGTCCTTAGCAGTACTTTTTTGGAGAAGATTCTTTTGGAGGCACAAATTATGGATGTGAACAAGCCCCTCTGCTGCCATGAAGGGCTACCTCAGAGATAAAAGCAGGATTCACAACGGTTCAGAGAAGCAGCAGCAGAGCCTTCCCTTTGATAGTCCTCTGAAAGCCAAAAAACTAAACCCTAAGTGCTTTTCCTAAGAGCATTTGAGGAAAGTTGAATGCTTAAAGCTTCTTTTTGATAACCAAGGACTTTTTGTTTGTTCTGTTAGTATCAACCCTACTACTTTTCGCTTGGAGGAAGAGTAAAACTTGCTGCTGCAGTAAGTTTGCTAGAAAAAACACTGTCAGACTGGGAAATTTCCAGTTCAGCTTGAGTTCAGCTAACACAAAATACGACATTTCATATGATATTACAAAATCAAGACTTACATACTTCATGTCAAAAAGCATGGCACTGAATATTTTTATTGTATTGTACAATTACATATTGTTCTATACAGACTAATAAAAACAAGGTACCATAACCACCCATTGCTCTTTCTTACATTTCTGTAAGCAATTTGGTATCAGAAATACAGGAGAATCATATTTAAGCAGAAAAATAGTATTAAGACATAGCCTTCCCTATGTTATTTTCATCGGTCCCATGACACACTGAGTAAGAGTTCTAACTACTTAAAGCATAAATAGAATTAAAATGGCAATTTAAAAGAAAAGACAGTGACTCACAACCAATAAGAGAACACCATGATGGTGATTCAAACCAATGTACAGGCTTGCCTGCTTCTAACTCCTGGTCCTCTTTGACACTGAGAATGGTTTACTTATTTATAAACATTTTAAGTCTACAGAACATTTTTAAAAGAATTTGCTAAGAGTGCTTTACTGCCACTAGACTCAAGTTTAAGAAGAGCTGGTTCTACCTCCTTTTGATGCAATAATCCTTGTTGACTGGAGCCTCAGGACAAGCCTTACCTTTGCAGTGTCTGTGTAGCACATCTAATGCAGCAATGAGGAACTCGTGTGCATCTTGTTGCTCGTACCCTGCTAAATGCCGTGCGTGAGTCCATACCAGGTGCAATAACCTATATGGAATGTGAGGAGATCGGTGCCCAGAGTAAAACTGCTCAAAGCAAAGAGAAGGACATGACTGTTAACAGCTTACACAGCCTCAGTGCATTTCATCATTAAAAAGTTAAATGAGCGCAATTAGTCAAATCAATTTAAACCGTTTCATTCTGATGGCCTTAATAATAAAGGAGAGAGACAGTTTTTGTCACAGACAACCAGAAAAGTGGTCTAGGAACTGAGAAGCTCAGTTTTCTCCCCTGAAATTCCATCGATTTGTGATGGATTAGTCTGAAAATGTGGGGGTGCAGGAAGTGGGGTAGACAGACACAAACATCACTCAAAATCTGCTTACTGATATCACTGGCTTTTATTAAAATAGCCTGGGGAGGAAAGAAAGAAAAAAATCCTTCATTTGAAAAGGATCAGCAATTTCATTCACAAATTATGTGAATGAAATGCCCCCCCCCCATATCAGAACAAACACTGAAGATGAGAATATGAGATGCTGACTGTCAGCCAACCCCTGACCCACAGCAACTCTGCATCCAAATGCTGTGCACAGTCCAATTTTATGGATAAATTTCCAAGCAGGGCAGCAGCCTCATGCCAGTACTGGCCTTTCACTGTAAAAGGCTTTAAAAACAACTTTATTGAGCCAGCTGTTTGCAGAGCTGAAGGTCCCTCATTCAGTCAGCGATCCCCAAAGCCAGCTGCCGTCACTGCTCCAGCAGGGTGTCCCTGCCTGGGAATCTGCTCCTGGACCAGCTCCTGCATCTGCTCCTTCATCTGCTTCAGTCAAAATCTGATGAGCTGGCTCCAGAGTGACTAAAACTGCCCCAGGTGATTTTGCCAGAAGCACATCAGAGAGTGCACAGATGAATTATTCAGTCAGCACAGCCTGATGTGAAACACTGCTGCTGGGGGGTGACACAGCTGGGGAGGGAAATCAGCACAGAGCAGGAGGACACTGCCCACAGAAACTTTATTTAATTAAAAACCAGCCAGATCCCACTTGAAAAAAAACAAACAAAAAAATCCACCCCAACCAACCAACCCATCCCTAAAATACATGCCAAAAACCCACCCATGCTAAGGGTCTGTGTTTCCCTGGGTTGAGGTTCAGCCCTTCTTTTACCCCTGCACAGTGAGACCAGTTCCAAAAGCAAAGCATGGATGCTTATGCAGGACATCAGAAAAGGCCCAGAAGAGCTTATTCACTTGACAGAGTAACATTTTATTTTTAATAAGTGAACATTTGTAAGTCATTTTGCCTTCCCTCACCTTATGCTGCCTGCAACACCACAATTATGTTTTCCTAAGATCCTATCAAATCCATGGCAGTTTCTTTTCAGTTACTCTTCCCAAACAGAAGATAAGTGGCAAATACACAGAGCAAAAGTAAGATTTAAACCCCCAGCAGTATATAATTCTCATCCTTATGGGAAAAGTGAGCTTCCTTCTCCAGCCCTGAGGTTTCCTCTGCACAGTCTCTGAGCATTTTAAGCACAGGCACTGTGCTACAAACCTGCTGAGAGAAAATACTGTATTTTAAGGGACAGGCTGGCAAAAGGCAGCACAATCTTCATCTAGTCCTCATATTGATAGGGTTTTCTACATGATTTTAGTGTATTTCCTCCCACAGAAATTTCTTCCTCACAAGCTCTGCTTTTCCCAAACAAGAAGCTGCACCTCTGCAGCCAAACACCACAAAATGCTCCTATAAATACAAAGATCAATAGTTAACTCTGATGCCAACAAGGATGACACCGAGGGACTGGAGCAGGAGTGTGGTAATTGAAATCTGCTGACGCAGCTGCTGCTCAACATAATTCAGGGAACTGCAGCAATAAAACTTCCCTGTCCTGTCACTCCTTACAATTAGTCCCAGAGCTCTCCGGTCATTTTAACCACCAGCACTCCGTGTAATTACTCCACTGCAGACATGAGACCTGCCAGCAGATTTTACATTCTCTGCTGCCTCAATAGGATGAGAAGGATTTAATATGAAGCTTTATCAAATTATTAACTATTATCACACAAAAAACTAAGAACCTGCCTGGTAAGAATGTGGGATCAGGGAAAAGCTTCACTGTTTGAATAAATATTAAATGAAACAAAGAATCTGAGCACATTCAATAACAATATTTTAACTGGAATGTTTAAAACATCCATCCCATCTCTGTCATTTCCTTGCTGCTGAGAAGAGCAGCCTATCAGAGCTGTTCCAATCCACAAAAAGGAAAAGAGTCCATGTAAAGTCTTATTCCAACCTTTTCACTGATGTGTGCAAATATAAACAAAGATGTATTTGCAAGTCACCTTTAAAACACTTCAATGGCACAACTGTGCCAGACATAATTGAAACTTTTTTTTGTTTAAATTTATTTTCAGTTCAGCAGTATCAGTTGTTTATATTGGAGAGAACTACTTTGAGCAATTTCAAAGTGCTGGGTAATACACTGCTTAACTGCTGTTCCAGGAAAAAAAAGGGAGGGGAGGAGAAAGGAATAAACCAACCAGGATTCAAAGCCTCCATTCTTATACACAGCCCAAGTAAAAGTTATTTTGTTTTTCCACTTAAAACACTTGCTGTTACATTTGAGAAAGAATCTATGGGGGATTTAGAATACTGGAGGCTTTGTAATTTGCATTATTGTTACCAAAAATATACAGACACCAGTGAGGTTTTAAAACAAGACACGACCCCACTGTACACATCTGTACTTCTTTCTCTTCCTCCTGCCAAAAACATGCACAGAAGTTTCTCAATTATGTGAATAAACAGATAAATTTGATTTATCCTGCATTATGTATCTGCTAAATAGTCTCTGAGCTTTGTAATAAAGAGTTTATGGGCAGAAATCCTGTACCAGGTTCAAGTCCAATTTGAGAAGTCAAAACCTCCTCTTGGAAAGTGGTTCTCAGTCAAGACTTTAAAATTTCTGGAAATTTACAATGGATGAAAGGAGTGGGCAACACATGGAACTCATGCAAGGGAACACCTTCTGGAGGTTTCCCCAAGAACAATGGTTCAAAAAGTCACAACATCCATTTTGCTTGCTAGAATTCTGTATGTTCTTCACTTATTTCAAGGAAAAGGTTTTACTAAATCAGCACAAACTCTGTATTTTCCATGACAAAATGCAAGGCTTCTGTCTATGTAAAGATCCTTAAGTACATTTCCCCCCCTCTTGTATCTTTGTTTTAACTTATTTTATACAGAAGTCACTTTGACACTACCATCTTCAGATATCAAAGCCATAAATCATCTTCTCCTTTTCCTTCCTGGTCCTCATTTCTCAACTCTTCCTGTGGTTTGTGATGGGCTCACGAGGATGAGCAATGATGGGAAAAAGGAAGGTTTTGTTCCTTCCATCTCTGAGTGGATGCACTGCATCCTGCTCTGTTCCCAGGTATTCTTGCTATTCCAGTCACAGAGCACAAGGGATACAGGATCTGCTAATCCTACCTTCCTGAGCAGTCATTCTGGAAAGGATTTAGATAAACCTCGGGGTGTGGACCATCCTGAAATTCATTTTCTTTGGTGAAGCAAAACTAAAATACAAACACCAGTAGGTAAAAAGGAGTGCACAAACCCTTTCAGCCAAAAGGCTCAGTGAATGGATTCTGTGTGTTCTATCTTCCCTCCATCCAGCTTCACAACTATCTGTTACTCCCATATCCTTCTCATTCCTTCTCTTATGCAGTGTAAGTCATGTCATGATTCTATTGAGAAATAGGTTTCATGTAGCACAAACGAGAATGTTAATTGATGCAGTCAGATATTTTTAAAACAAACAGAGCTCAACGCTTGACATGTCTGCCAGAAAAGCTACCAGGAAAAAACCACCTCAGTCCTGAGAACCATCTGATAGTCATTACTCACCACCAACCTACTTCAAGGTGGAAGAACTTTGTAGCTTCCTATTTCACACAGAGAAATCACTCAACCTATGTAACTACACGATCTTAAACAAAAAAAAAAATTAAAGTGGGATGAGTAACTTCTGTTTAGGAGGCAAAAGGGCAAAACTTACTTATTTATATATAGTAAGTTTTATTTAATGTTCAAATCAGTCTCTCTTTTTCTCCTTGAGAGTTCCCACTCAGGCACTCACCAGATTCCCTGGCATTCCATTTGCCTAAGATCACACCTTCAGAAAAGGAGGGTGGAGGGTGTTGGAGTCCAGGAACACCCCGACAGAGGGGAGATGAAATTAACCCTTGCCCTGATTGTTTGTCCCTGGATAAGATGCTTTGGGATAACCACACCAGTTAATCCCGGTGGGAAAGCTATGTAAAAACAAGACAGAACCTGAATCAAAGCTTCCCTGGTAATTCAATTACAAAGGAATTCTTAACCATAGCACTGAGATCTCCTGGTTTGCCTTCCTTTGCTCAGACCTCAGCTCTGCAAAGGCAGAATCTTCATTACAACCACTGCACAGAGCTGGGACATGAAACATAATCAGTCTGCTCTAAAAAATGCAAGATTTTTCACTTTCATTCTGAATGGAGAGAAATTAAAACTCACTGGGAACAGAACTGTACAATGGGTCCTGACAGAGCCATAAGCACAACAAGGTATTTACTGCTTATGAGTTAAAATACACTGAGTTGGTTACAGACCCAACAGCTTTGCTTAGGAGGATTAAGCTCCAGTTTTACTTCAAGGAGGTTGAGTCACTTTCTGTGTCCTCCCACAGCACATGGCTGCAGTATTTAATGTGAAATAAGGACAGAGACTATTGCTGTCTGCACAGTCTGGTGTCACAGATATGGCTGTTCCCTCATCCATACACCCTCATGTTGCAGAACATTAATTAATAGAACTAATGCAAGTGTAGGCATGAATTTTGATTTGAAAATGAAGGTTGAGCTTCCCAAAGTTGTGAGTGAAATTAAACTTGACTACAACTGAAACTAACACAAATGCTGCATTTATGCCCATTTTGGATAACAGCTTGTTCTTTGTTCCATGCTCATAGTAGAGCAAAAGGCATTCTGAGCCATCAACAGGGCTCCACATATAAAAATGGAAACAAAAATCATTACCTAGAGAGTCTTGATCTTTCCTGCAGCTTCTCAATCTGTAATGTAACACTCATTTCCCCTTTCCCAAGTGATTTTTTAAATAATGCATGTGTAAATACAGTGTGGTAATGTTCATCAGCGTGAGACTTTATATCGCTATTTGATGAAAGGATACCAAGATTATAACAGTTCCTTATTTTTAAATAAGCAAATAGGCTTCTGCATTAACAGTGTACAGAAACTGGTATTTCTATACCATGACTGATTTTTTTATCTCGGCATTGTGGTATTTCCCCACTTAACTACACATCTGGTTTCAATAATCCTACAGCTGCTACCTATTGGTCTGCCTGCCTTTTGTTTCTACCTCCTTTCCTGACAGACTTGGGAACAATTGAAAAATAGAACAAAAAGTAAGAAATATAACATATAGCTAATGACTGACAAGCAGCATGAAATGTTGCAAATTCTCAGGAGTCTTGAGTATGAGCAGAAAACAACTTCATGCTAAAACAACTAAGGGGGCTTCACATTCCATATATGTTTAACTCACTTGTAGTGACCAAAAAGAATAATTTCTGGTAAAAAAGGCATGAGAATAAAACCAAATTGAAAATCACAAGATAAAGGTAAAGCTATTTTAGGTTGGTCCCTATCAGAATGAACTTCCATGACAGCACATCCACAGAAAACCTGCTCTGTGTACAGATGTCCCCAGCAATTTTAAATGCTCCATGACAGTACACATTCCAGTTCCTTTTTTTTTTTGCCTTATTTTACTTACCAAGAAAGCAGATCTACCACTGAGGAAAAGGCACAGAACTGGGTTGGTTTGTTTTTAAAGACATCTTAAAACTAGGAGCCCATGTCCACCCACAGCCCTTACATTACTGGTGTGGAATCAAGATAGTTAATAAAGCTCTTGGACTATTTATTAAGGAAAAGCCTGTGCCTGTCTCACACAGCACGGACCACATCTACACAAAAAGACACACTGCAAAGCCAGTTTCCTGAGTGAGAAAGGGAAAGAAGTGCAGCTTGTACAGGGAAGACAAACTGTAAATACACATTCACTCCTCCTTATCCTCCTTTCTGGCCCTTACTGGGTTTGCACGTAAGAGATGATAGAAAAGATGTTTCTGCCGGTGAACAAGCACTTAATTGAGATCTTTAAAATATTCATACAGACCTACATAATCCAGTACCTTAAACCACAAGGCTATATACTATTGCTTTATTCTCACTCCCATTTTCACCCAAAGAGCCTGTGACATATTTTCCAGTTACAACTCGCACCTTTAATTAAAGCACACATTCAGCTTTAAGACTAAGGGCTCCCAGATCAGTCTCAGAAGAACAGGCAGCACTTTAATTATTTCCAATACCAGCTTTGCCTAAACAAGGGTGACTTCAGAACAGGACTTAAAAGGCCACTGGTTTCCTTTTCAGGAGCTGGGTATTTTTGACAGTGAGGTCTCAATCTTTACTGCTTTGTTTTCCTACATTTTGAGGGGAAACACGACTTGCATTCCTTCTGTACTTGCAAAGAGAACACAGTTCCTTTTGGGGTAAGAAACGGCATCTGTGGCAAGGTGATGCTTTGTGGCAAACAGCACTCACCTCCTGAAAGAGCGTAGACATTTCACAGACCAGACATGAGCTGGGGCTTTGCATTTCACATTTGTGCCTGTCGGAGAGGAAGAAATCTCGCAGCAGTGGAGTGTGGGTAAGTGCCTGGACAATACAGTTCATAAAACATGTGTTCCCAAGATTGATTAGCCCTCGTAGACCTATAAAGACAGAAAGGGGGAGGGGATGCATAAGCATTATCAAGTTAACAAAATAGCATATTTGCATTTTTATATTGTTTTCACAATATTGCCTCGGATTTTCTGAATTACATGCACAGCTCCAAGTACAGTTTTATGCTGGTTTAGGGAGGCTATTGGTATTTTTGTACTCAGGTCACAAAAAGCTGCAGAAGCTCTCTGAACTACACTAGGATTTGTTTCTTAAATTCAAAGAAATAAGGAAACCTAATGGTTCAGCAACACCAATACCATTATTTTGCAATGTCTGTTGTGCCACATGTCACCAAAACAAGTCCCTCCCCAAGCTTGATACCAAAGTGCAATGACAACAACTGCTAAGTCAGTACAGTAAGAAATCAATACATTGAAATAAATCAGTAAGTTTTCAGATTGTTTAAAAAGCTTTCCCCCATGCAGGTCATGAAGCCAGAATAAGGTTTTTGTACTATTATAATCATCATCTTTCTAAGACAAGCAGCAAAGGAAACAGCCCTGACAAACCAAGTCAGGCTGTGACATCCAATGCAGACTTCAGAGATTTTGCATAAAACCCAAGATCTGAACAGAACAATCTTAAAAAAAACCCCTCCGAACAACACTAATTCCACACTCATTTTAGGTAAATTAAACAAAAATCTACAGCATACATCAAAAAATTCAACTTGGCATAAGAGGATTCATCACACCTTAAGTCAAACGTTCAGTAATGCCCAGAGACGATTCCTTGTGCTTGGAAACCAAGATGCTTAAAGGAAAGCTCTTTTGTTGCACAACAGAAGAGAGGTTAGGAGTGGGGAAAGCTTTTCAGTCATTTGCAAAGTCTAAGTGAGAAGAAAAACATGCTCAAATCCTTGAGTAGTCTTCCAAAATGTTAACATAATACCACCATACAGGAGCACTAAACGAGAAGAGCAGCAGGTGGACAAGAATGCTTATTTTTAATCAACAACTTACTTTGAAACGAGATAAAATGCACCAATAGATAACATTCTGGCATTGATTTAAAATTAACATAGTCCTCTTCTGCAATAAAAATAGGATTACTACAGAAACATTGAAAGAAAACACAGGATTACTAGACAGAGAACGAAGAATTTCCTTGTCATTCCATGGGATGAAAAGCCCTCTGAGCTGGCAGTGCTGTGGTAATTAGAAGCGGTGCAGTTCCCTGGTAGTACAGCAGATAGTGCTCCAAGGGCTCTTTAGCATCCTGCAGCACGAGGGGGTGTGGTCCAGTTGCTATGTTACCGAGGAGAATCGGCACCACACCAGCCTGAACTGCACCCGGGGATGAAGGCACGGACACAGAGCGCTCCTAAATTTTTTTTCCTGTATCTAAAGCAACATGGACCTGCTTCCAAGAGCTTCCTGTTCCTTCTGTTACAAGACAAAGTTTCTCATTATAGTACAGTGACTTCTACTGGGCAGAAGCTTGTTGCAATTATTTGTTTCATTTTCATGCTGGGAGGCAATAAGTGTGTGCACAACATTAGGAGAGTGTTAAATAGTTAATTTGTTGGAGCAGCTTGAAATACTGTGTGATGCTTCAGCTTGGTCCACAATTCTATTTCAATTCCCAGTCTGTGTCTCTGCAAACAATGTCACAACAGGAGGGGTTCGTGCTGTGCAAGTGGAGAAACGTTTTAGTACCTCTTGCCTACCTCTCCCCTCCTTTTCTGCCATTTAAAATTGACTGGGTGTATTTAAATCATAGGCTGTGCTCACAGGAGGCTGGAAGGCTCCCTGACATGTAGGGTATTTTGAGAAGCAGAAGAGTCTCTCCCTATTTCTCCCTCTGGTTAGCACCAGATTTCAAAGCCAGCCTGTTCAGCACAGAAAACTAGAAGAAAACCAGTAGGAAATCTAGAGATTCCCCCTAGCACTTTTCTTGTTGGTGTCTAATAGAGCAGTCACAAAAGCAAACACATAAAGGCAGCTTTTTGGAATCATTTATTAAGCATCATTTATTACATGCCTGTGGCTGGACCGTCTTTCCCTGTGACCACAAGAATCAAATCTTCCTCAAAGTTGCCAGCAGAAGACATTTACATCAAACTCAGAAGGCTCTTGGTTTACTCTGCTTGCTTGGTCTTTGGTGTCAGTTTTTCATGGATCTAAATGGAGTGATTCATGAGCTGGGGCTTCACTTGAATGAACCAAGACAAAGCAACCTGCAAAACAGACAAGGCTGAAATGTGAATACTCCGAATCCTAATAAAAATCAGAAAATGGTGGTTTGTAGCAAAACATGAGAACTCGCTTGGTTGAAAAGGGAAAAAGGAAAGGAGCACATATCAATCTTATCCTTGAGGGAAAAATGAGTGCAACTGCTGTACAGTCTCTTAAACTGATGTTTGAAATGAAACAGGTATGAGGAACTACAGCTCAGGTACTGCATAAGTAACTGCAGCACACTGAGAAACATCAGAATTTGATGTAGGTAAACTAAAGAGCTGACAGAACTCAGAACAACACATTCTCTTGTGCTTAACTTTTATGGGGAATAATGAGTTCTGTTGGAAAGAAAAACACCTAAAACTTAAAGCCTGTACAGCACTCTGGTCAGTAACATATTGAGAATGTAAAAGCTTTGTGCCTGCCACACCTATTCCCTCCCCTTTAATGAAGCCTGGCAAGGTTTCACTGGAGTAGTCAAGCACTGCAACATGTGGGTCATAAATTAACAGAAATGTTCCAAAACCTCACATGCAGCAGTCCATTTGTGCTAGAGCACCAACAGTGGTCTCCACCAGGCTCTGATGAGAGCACAATGTCAGAGTCTAAGGATTGCCAACAGGCTCCAACCTTGACTAAGATTAATAAAGCTCTGGTACTTTGCAGACTTCTGCTGTGCTTCATAGCATTGTCTTTGTTTCAGTTTCTTAGGAATTGTTTCTGAAATGAGAAAGGGTAACCTGTGAGATACTCAGCATTTTCTATGCATGGATGTGTGCTCTTGTGTTAAGTATACTGCACAGGAAAGCAGTTTTATTTCTGAACCTTGCTGATACAATTGTAAATATTGGAATAAATTAATGTTGCTGTCAAGACAAAATAGTCATGTATGGTGTAATGATTAAAAAAAAAAAAAAAAAAGAACTATCCTTTAACCATCATGCATGGAATACAAACACTACTCTCATTCTGCCAGGCAGGCAGGGCATAAGCAAAAGCAAGAAATCCACTTTTGCAATGCACTGAGCATAGGGAAAACCATCTGGGAAATTCTTTGTACATTTGGTCTCAAGACTGGGTTCTGGCTGGCTTACCTCTGTCAGCTTCAGTTCTTCCATCTTCGTCCAGGAAGAGGTTCTGTTTTTCCAATGCTCAAAGCAGGAGATCTGCACACTGGGCAACAACAGTTGTTGGGATGCAGGAGATTCAGAACACTGGTTCTGCCACTCCACCCACGCAGGGGAGATGAAAAATCCAAGAAAGGATAAGGAAATTCCCCTTCTCTGTGAAATGCAACTCTACAGCTATTAAAGGTGGGGAAGCAGGGAAATCAGAGGACCACACATGAATAGAAAATACAGAAAACCCAATCTTGCCCTCATGGAGGAGGTTCTGCTTGCCTCTAAACCCAGGCTTCGGGCTGGGATGGGAAAGACAGCAAACAAAACAGTCTGAACAAATGTTCCCATGCAGAAACCTGGGATTTAGTGGAAGGAAGGTTCTGGAAGGAAAAGCAGTGGTCACTGGACAATGAACCTTGGTGAGACAGCCAGGAGACCATTCAGAAGCACTGAAGCACAGCCAGCCTGAGATCCTTTCTACATGAAGCACAGGTTGGCAACACCTTAGAGCAGCCTTTGTCCCCTACCCCCAGTCTCCCATCTGGTGTTGATGCTTCCCTGCAGCTCCATCAGACAGTATCACAAGTCAGTGCAAGCTGAGGAAGAGCTCACTGAAATATTTAAAGACAGTTCAACATCACCCTTGGAAACAAACAGTGTAGCACAGCAGTGAAGATTTCTAGAATAATTTTGGGTCTTCATCCTATGTTCATGCTACAGGAATTGGCAACAACATTTAAGAGTATCTTTCTGAAAGTATTTCAAGAGAGGACTGCCCTACTTCCCAGCACCTAAAACTACACCCCAGTTCCCTCTCAGCTCTCAAGTTACAGGTGCAGAAAATACCACACAAGACCAGAATGGAGCTGCCACAAACAGTGGTCCAGTCAGACCCAGAGCTGCAGTTCCACCTGTATGCCAAGAGCAGCAGTTTTGCTAATGGGGTTAGTGACAGCAATTATTCTCCAAAGCTAATCCCTTTTGAAATGTTAATACAAAAATACTCATTTCAGAAAGCAGCAGTATGCAGATATGTGAAATTACAAGTCTCCACAGGAAAACTCATGACATTCTGTGACACCAGTGATCACGTGAGTGATCAGGAAAAACCCTCAGCCATGCAGTTTTGGTGAATTTATTCCCCACCACTTCAGCATCCTTTCTCAGGGGCTGAAATCCACTACAGAACTAACTGCAGAAGCAGGAACACTGAGTCAAATGAATTAGAACTCTTCCTTCAGAAGCTTTTACAGAACATTTTTTACAAACTTACCAATAACACATTTGGGTATGAAATTATTTTGACAACTGTTTAAAAAAAAAGGTACAGAAACTTTTGCCACAGCCAAATTAAATGAAAAAATTTCAACCACGTGATCTTAAAAACTAACTGAACAATTCAACTACCTCCAGCAAACACAGAACATGCAATCTACTCTGAAAGAAAAAACAAATCATCTTGAGGGGGAAGAAGAGGAAGAAGAAAATATGTGATTCATTGATTCACATTGGTTCATCATTAGATCTTTTTTTTTCAACAGAATAGTTTTGACAACAACAGCAAGCAAGGGATTACATGACAGATCAGAGAAGTGAACACCTCCCTCGCTGGAGCAGCTCCCCTGCTGAACCAGGTGAAAACATGCTCATGCTCCCCTCTTTTTTATTTTTCTGACTTGACTCCTCTTCTCCAACTGTTCAGGGCTGCCAGGTCAGTCACTGCTCAGTTGGAATCACTGTAAATCCCTTTGGAAACAAAGCACCTTCCCTGAGCTGTATCACCAGCACCACCCACCCATCTCCCACCCCCTGAGCTACTCCACCACCAACAGGCACAACCTGGAGAGCTCCACTCACTCTTCTGCTCTACTCAACTTTTAAGCTGAGCCTTTTAAATCACGAGTCAGAAGGGAGTTCTAGAGCAACACATCTTAATTTATAGGAAGAGACCTGTGATAGATTTTTTCAGGTTTTCTATGTATGTTATATTCTACACATCAATATTTCACTGTATCATTCCGTTATCTAAAAATACCTATTGAGTATCATATATATGTGTGTGCACATCAAGATTCATAAGCCATGTTGAATCCTACAGTTTTGGGAGGCTGAGTGGATGACAGAGGACATTGTATTTAGATATTGTTACATAAATTTCCTGTTTTAACTACAAGTATTTTCATTTGTCACTGACAGGAATCAAATAAAAATCAGACCCTTCAACTAAAAGCCCTGATAATACAGAAGACACTGAGCACAGAACCAGTCAGCATAAGACTATGAAGAAGAACTCCTGTAGACAGAGAGAAAATAAATTATAGGATAATTTTAGACACACTGCATTGTGCACTGCACCAAAAACTATGAGTTTAGCCACCCCTACACAGAAGAAAGGCAAATAAATCAGAAAAGACCTTCTGGAATGGAAAAAAAAAAGTCATCATAGGAAAAAGAAGTATTCGAATTTTAAATAAAACCCCATCTTTAACTTTCCCATTTCCAGCAAAAGTATTCTGGATCAGTGCATTTTTTCCATTGCTATTGAAGTAACAGCTTGCTCAACAGCAAAAAATTTGCTTATGTGTACAAAAGGAAACTGTCCATGAGTTTGTTTCCAGTTGACAACCCTGGAGTCCAACTACAGAAGCTGCTACACTGGAGGGGAGAAAAATATGCCAAGAGTGGCACATGTATTGCAAAATCATTAACTGTGGAAAGAAACAATATAGTCATTATTCCTCCTTGGATGTATCAGCAGCACCAGAAGACAAGGACTATTTATAAGGCTGAATCATCAAACCCCAAAGTTCTCAGTCTTGGTGTGTCACTGCTGTGCAGAGTTGGTGGAATTCATCCTCATTACTGACCTGTTTCCCTGTTAACACAGCTCTACCCTGAGGCAAAACCAGCTTAGTCAGTCCATTTAAAGGAGTGATCCAGACACAATTCACTCCTTACCTGAGCAACTGACAACCCAAACCCAAAAAGGGGAATGCATTCCATGCACTGAATGCACGCTGGCACCTCAACAAGGTGCTCTGCCATGTACTCACTACTTTTCTAAGGTGCTTGCTCCTGACCAAGGGTGGTTTTGCTTTTCTAAAAGAGAGTTAATTTCCAACCATCCAGATTTTAAGTGGTTCAAAATAAACAAAACAACACATCAGTTCATATTTCCCAGTTTAGCTGTCTGTAAGAAAAATCTCACCTTACGTGTTTTGACTTAAATCCATCACTTAAAAGCATGTTCAAGTATTTATTCAGCCTCACAGGGCAACTTCAAGTCTTTTTTTGGGTAATTTCTGGCATTTTGTGTGCAACTGGGCAGTTCTGGAGTGACCTCAGCATTCCTAGGAGACTTTCCAGATTTATTCTTTATGTTGTGTTAGGATTGCCATTCAAAAGTCAGTGTTTTTACTCTTTTTCTCTGTTAAAATATCCATAAAACCCATGAAAAGTTACCAAATGGCAACAACCCACCTAATATTACATTGCCAGGATAGAAGCACAGTGATATTTGCAGCAGTTCAGCAGCAGAGATTAACATATTTTCTAGCACATCTATGAAGAGGATCTAGTTCATCCACACCACAATGGAAACAACAGCACTTACTGAGACACCAGTAATGTTTTTCCAGCATTCAGTTTGCCCCCACCCCTCTTAGTTAACAGGGAATTGATTGCTGTCACTATTTTTATTCAATAGTTTCAGTGACATCACATAATACACACTTAGAGAAGGGACAAACCACATCAGGACAGTGCAAATGTAATTGGAAGACAAAACAATAACTCAAGAGCAACTTGTTAAAGGGGAGAAACTATCTGAAATCAATTAAATTCAATAAAAACAATTGTGAAGTAGGAAACAAGGAAAAATGAAGTGGACAAACACAAAACAAGGAGCAATGGCTACAGTCACTCAGCCTCAAGAACTTAATCCTGAGCTGCAGTTCCACAAACAGCATTTTGAAACTTAACAGGAATATGAGAAGGCCTGGAAGTCATTCTGCTCTGGTGACAGGTAAACCTCAGCTGGATGATGTCTGGAATTGAGCACCCATCTTAAAAAGAAATTGTGCGAAGCCAAGAACATGAGTAAAAATTTGTATGGAATTAATATTTGAGACTGGAGAAACAACTGAAGAATTCATTGGTTGAGTTAATTAATTAAAACCAGATAGTGCTGGTGGAGGAACAGCCAGGCTGACAATTTTCAAGTATGTTACAGGCCACTACAATGAGGACTGTAATTAACTCTTGTGACCTACCAAAGCTATAATAAAAAAAGACTGAGCTCACAAGAAGTAAAATTTAATTAGATATTAAAAATAATTGTCTCAGTTAGAAAACATTGCAATGAGGGAGCTTGGGACTCTGAGTTGTTGGAGTGGTTCCAAAGGCAGCTCGGTCAGCCCAGTGCACCTGACTCAGGAGAAGTGTTTGATGCCCTTTCCTATTTTTCATCTCATACTGCTCAGCCATTCAGGCTGATATTACAGCCTGGTACAAACCACACAGACCAGCTTTGGCACAGTGAGGGCATTCCCACCCCACAGCTCAGCCCACCTGATGCCAGCTGCAAAAGTGGTGTCACCCTGAGAGATGAACTCACCCCCTACACACAGCAGTGAGTCCCTGACCCTCTGAGCAGCTTCACCCAGCTCACAGCAGGCCAGGACACACAGATAGTGCTGGAATAAGAGAGGGATGCAGGAACTGTCAGTGCCTCCCAAAACCAGGCACCCAACTCCCAGTACAGACAGGTGTCTAAAAGCCACAGGCTGGGCAGTGAACAGCCACAGCCCTCATCCCTGGATCCCTATTCGACCTCACGGCTCTGGAAACCAAAATTACCACTCAGGGAAGGATGCAGAACAGGTAACAGCTGCTGCTGGAATGAGGGCTGCTAACTCTCCTCAATGTTATTTTTAGACTACATAGGTATTCTGTGCATGAGCTTCTGCATTTGTGGCTCAATGCATCATTCTCTCCATTTAGTAATGCAAAAAAAGAGTCACAGGATAATGCAAAGAGATTGCCTGGGTCTGGTATTTTGGTTCACTACCTTTGTGTCATACATGCTACTGTGTGTCAAGAAAAATTTAAGTTTGCAGCTATCAAGAAGGTTTTAAATCAATTCTGGAGGAGCTCAATGGAGTCCCTGTATTGTGCTGCACCTTCAATTAAAATCAACTGCATAACATTGACACAACACTGGACCCAGGGTTCACCATAGCAGATAGGTGTTTGTGGCTTATTTAAACAAAGAATTTCCAGCAATGACATAGAAATAACCAGCAACAAATGGAGATGAGATTCAAGAAAGGTTGCCCTTTGCCAGATTTAGGAGGGAAACGACATCTCTAAGCAATGACTACCAAAGATGGCTTTACTCCAGATCCTTCCCCAGAGCAACAGCTTGGCCTTTCCACACATCCTACTCGGACACATATTGTTGGAAGAACCTAAGGGCAAGTGACATCCTTGGAGCAAACACATCAAACAAGTTACCAAGAGTATGATCCAACACAGAAAGTGCATCATTTTATATTATTATTGCACAGATGAAACTTCCAAGCCAGAAATGACTCCTGAGTGTGCACAGTGTGCCAGACACACAAACTACTCTCTATACTCTACTTCCAACATGTACCTCTTTGAGCCAATTCCCAAACTGATGATGCCAAAACAGGAACCTTTCCACTGCCCAGAGGAGTTCCCATCCTCTGCCTTAGGGCACACTCCCTGTGATTTAATTTCCCTGTGGATGCTGTGTGTGTTCAGCAGTGTGCAAGCACTGTGCTCCTGATTCTCTGGAGGGGATTAATAATCAGTTAGGATTATTTTAATTCCTGTTTCTCCAGGCTTAGAGCACTTCACACAAGGCAAGTGATCTCCTTGGGCGATGTGGGCTGTGAGGTTACAGCCTGTCACTACTTTGCAGTGGCTGCATGCCCAGATTAAGACCAAGCACACAGACAGGGCAGGAGCACTTGATGTCCTTTAAGTTCTCCTCCTTTTGATTTGGTGGCAATTGGCTGCTGTGTGCACACCCTCAGCCTGGTAAAATGAGTCAGCATTCCTAAAATATCTGGCAATACAAACAAACCAACCCCTTAAGGTTAATTTTTCATATGGCCTGTGTAAATAGAGGAGCTGTTTCAAGCAAGACAAGGGACAGCAAGTATCTCTTCCCTCTGAATTTAAATTAAGAAACATGTTTCCAAAACAAAATAAAGTGAGTTTTGACCAAGTCACTGAAAAGTGCACTGAATCTTCCACTAAAATCACAAGAAACAGCTGTACAAGATCTTGAGATGTCACCTGATCTATCCCTCTACCTCAATGCAGAATTAACAGTACCTGTATTATTCCTGACAAATGTTTCTCTGAATCGTACTTAAATCTCTCCAATGATGAGATCCTGCAATATTTCCTGACACTCTTGTATTCTGAAGTGTTCCAGTCTCATCTTTGTAAGCAAAGTAAGTCAGAGTTTAAGAACTGCAACAATATTAATATGGAAGATATACATACAATAAAACATACAGATAAGCTCCCCTAGTGCTAGAGTTTCTGAATTAGAATAAATACAATGCTGCAAACAGCAATAGCTTTACAAAAGCTCCTAAAATGAGGGAGGAGACAACTTGTCCAAGATACTGGGTTATCATTGGTTTTCTCTATCTACACAAATTTACTGTCTCCCACAGCAAGCTTACATTTAAAATAAATGCGGGGGACAGGAAAAGGGGAGTTAAAGTAAAGGATCTCTGCATTGTGCAAGAATAGTTTGGAACCTTCTGGTAAGTCATCTTGCAAGATGAGGACCCAGGAGCACCCTGCAAATAAAGGCCTTTTTTTTTTAATCAAGATCATGGAGAATGTTAGTTTTAATATCTATAATTTTGTATTTCAGCCTTTTTATTGACCATCTGCATCACAAAATTGTTTTTCTCTCTCAGGTGTCAGGAAGAAACCAATGCAGCACATTCTCAAACCCAGAAACGTACACAGCACGTAATCATTCACAGCAGCCATTTCTCTGTTTGATTCTCTCCGCTGAAATGAGGAAGGCTGAAAAAGACTCAAAAATGAAGTTCTGCAGCAGAGTTTGTACCAAACTTCTCTGAATTCCTGTCCTGGCATACCAAGACCCACTGAACAAATTCTGCCCGTTGTGCTTCAACATGATGCAATTTCCATCAGGATCTCTGAGCAGTGAGTGAACATTGGGGAATGTACACACAATCGGGAGCACACAAGAGAAGGAAACATCTTTCATATGTGTCACTGGAAACAACCACATACTTCAATCTATTATTAAATATCAAAGCATTATCTGATCCCTGTAACAGACGATAATCAAATGGCTCGAGGAGGAAGACAGAATCATAGAATCTTGGAATGGTTTGGGTTTGAAGGGAGCTTAAAGATCTCCTAATTCCAACCCCCTGCCACAGGCAGGGATACCTTCCCCAAGAGATGTGGAAGCATGTCACAACAAGAGCCTCAGAAACAAAAAGGTGCCTAATCCTGAAAAGCAGAAAAAACAACGTGAAATGTCACATTTAAGTATATGCACTGCACAAAATGCCTTAGTTTACTACTGAAACCAGAGCCCTCTCAACTGTGGTGCTCCTTGTACACTCAGATACACAGAGCTGAATAAATTTAAAGAAGTTGAATAAAGCTATGGAAAAGCTCTCAAAGCAACCAGGAGCTGCCCTGTCTCACTGACATTATAAAGTAAAGTTCAAGACATTGAAGTCCTAAGAACCAGGGCATGAAAATAATGATTATTCTCATAATTGCTGGAAGGTCAAGGAGAATAGACAGAAGACACCCAACATCAAAAAAATACCAGTAGCAGGCAAAGAACAGGAATTATGTTTGTGAGAACGCCTGAATGATCGATCCAGAGCTTTATGACACCAGCCTTTAGCAGCCACTTAAGCTGTAGACCCTTCAAGGTGTTTTCCTCTGGCAAAAGAAAGCCTTTACACAAAATAAAACACTTCAAAAGGTGGCACAGAATAAAATATTCTCTTTGCCCTCCCCCAAAGCAGCCGAAGTTAAAAGCTCAGCGAGCTCTTGCGTGCTCTGCACAGAGCACAAGCCTTGCAGCGAGAGCCCTGTGCAGATGGCGCCCGTAAAGAACAAGAGGTACTCCCACCAAACTGACAAAATAAAATTCACACCCGCAGCCGTCCTTTCCCCCCAATATCACACCATATGCTGCCTCCAAGTTTTTACCCTTCCTCCAAACAGATTTCACAAATTAATAGCTTAAGGAGCAGGCTAAGCGCCAATGAAATTAAATGCATCCAAATATATTAATATGCACAAATTATTGTTGATGAACTGGCACAGAGCTCATCCAACAATCCACAACACACAAACCATGCCACATGCTGTTTATGCATATCCCTGCTTTCAGTATATACTGTATCTACCTTCTGGCCACACAAAGCCAACTCTGGAAGCAGACACAAAAGAGCAGAATGGAAGGTCAGAGTAAATATAATCCAAAAGCAATCCACAAAAGAACAAAACTGAGATGGGAATGACTGGCCTTGTTGAAAACTCCACGCTTGTTGTGGTGACACAGAGTTAAGCAGGTGAAAATACAGTGGTAAATCAAGTTTTTTTCAGATTGCTGCCCAGAGAGATTTGTGGATGTCCCAGCCCTGGAAGTGTCCAAGGCCAGATTGGACAAGGCTTGGAGCAACCTGGGACAGTGGAAGGTGTCTCTGCCCATGGCAGGGGGTGGTGCTGGATGAGCTCTAAGGTCCCTTCAAACCCAAACCATTCTGGGATTCAATGAGTTATTAAAGATAAGAAAATGAACCTTCACATGCTAAGGACACATCTCTGGCCATGACAAGGCAACAGGCACCTGTCTATAACCACTGCAGCTCCATGGCTAATTCTCAACTTCCTTATCTGGCTCTTGATTTAGAGCATATGAAAAGAACTCTGCATTGGCTGCATTGCTGTACAATGCTCAAGAAGGGCTTTGGGTTCTGGAGGATCACTGACAAAAGGAGTGTGGTCAGGAGAGCAGGTGACAGACCTGTCAACCTCAGGGATGGCTGCTGAAGGATGGCAAGGGCTGCAGTTTGTTGTGACAGGTGTAAGAACAGAGCACTTTTAGCACATCTGCTTTCCTGGAAGCACCCACTGCTGGGATTATTTTTTATAAGTCAGTTAAACACCATTTAAACACAACTTTAAAGAACTGCCCTGATATATTTTCTTTAGTTTGAAACAACCAAACAAAAAATATCTTATTTAAAGAAGGTATCTTGTTTAGAGGGTCAGAATCAGATTCTGGCTAAGTATTGCTGTGGGGTTTTCCTCGGTAAGAAAATTCAGATTCCCATAATAACCTGTTCAAACAGATGACAAAGTTACTGACACTGATTGCATTTTTCATTGAAAGGCTGCTATTTTGTCTGCATACTGAAGTTATTATATAACTTAGTGAAGGAAACAGCACAAGGTAAAAAATTTACCATTACAGAGAGAGGCAAGACAAATAACTGAGTCAGCAAACATTCTACACTTGAAATCAGCATCAATGAGGGGGAAAAAATGCTTTTTTTGGTGCTTTTATCCAACTGGATTTAAGTGATGAAGTTTCACCGGAAGAAGTGCAGAGCACAGTTTAGGAAAATCAAATTGAAACACTGTCTGTAAACTAAAAATAACGTGTCTGGATCAGTAACAACCATGGATGCACTTCTAAAAAGTCCAGAGCAGGAGAAACAGGTTTGAGTTAGAAGTTTGGAATGTGATCCAAGCCCTGGATCAAGAACCTTGTCTTCTAAGGAATTTCCCACTGTGCAAACACACAGAGTGTATCTCCCTTTGCCTCCAATCCCCAAGAGCCACCTGGAGTTACAAAATTAAAGTATTTTCTAGGAGAGTATTAGGAACGGCAATTTTCCAAGACAGGATGACAGAAAAATTCAACCCCAACTGCAAATTGCTGATTTCACATACAAGTAGTTTTAACTTTGTACAGTCTGCAGGGGTTTCAGCTGAGGTGAAGATCCCTGGAGATCACAATTCTGGCTTCACAAACTGTGATGCTTGTGTCAACATTTCTTCACCTGCAGTATTTTAAACTATTGCAGCTACACACACGCCTATACATTGGTGTCTCCTTGCTCTTATTTCCCCCACTAAAAAAACACGCAAAACAAGCTTTACAGGGACGTGAAAAAAGTCAAACCAGTCAAAAACTTTTCTATCTCTTTTAAAAGAATTCTAAAATTGTATGGAAATCCACTACTCCTTAATACCCAAAGGTTCTACTCAGCTTGCATTGTTTAAAACTAAACTTCTTCCACATAAAGCCATGCAAATTAAACCTACAGACACTAAACATGTAATATATCACTGCAAAAGCAGCTTCTAAATGCCAACCTACCCTCAAGTTTCAAGGGAACTTCTTGAAAATTGCTTTGGCTTTTTTTTTAACAGAAATCAAAGGAAAGGATTTATTCTGCACACAGATATTGAAAAAGAACAACCCCACCACCTCAGAGTATCATATTTGTAAGAGCTGCTAAGAATACTTCTGCTCTACAGAAGTTAGTCTGGTGGTTTCTTCAACAATCCATATGGTACTGCAAGATCAACCCAAAAATACCACGAGGCCTAACCAGGGCCAGAAGGAGCCATGATTTCCTTGAATATATTATTTTCCAAGCTATCCCACTACTATTTCCTGATATTCCCTGGAGAAAAGTTGTTAACACTTCCACTTGATTGGGCATTTTAACTTGACAGCAGGACTAAACCCTAGGGGGAAAAAGTTCTTTGTCAAAGGAGTCAGAATCCTTCTTTCACTCATCTTTACAAGCTGAAACACATGTCCAGCAAGTTTCAACTACTCTTCAGTAATCCAGCAAAAGATAGGCAAATATTTTATATTAGTTACTTCCAAAGAGTTTTTTCCCTCTTGGGAAGGGGGACTGTCTATAAAGGCTGTTAAAGGAAGAGCCAGAAACTTTGAAGTTATCCATTCAAATATTGAGGTAACAAGATCAGAATGCCCCTTGTTCTTCATGGGAGCTGGCCTGGTGTCAAACAGGCAATTTGAGGAAGTGCTCTTCATAAGTCAACTCTTCAGATGCTGGCTGATTTTTCTCTAACAAACATTTCTACAACAAAAGTTTGCTCACTCCAAGCAGGAAAATGCTGCAGGGACTTAAGTCCAATGTTCCTAATCTTACCCAGGAACAATTAAATCACAGATAACTCAATCAACTGCTGTGCAGATAAACCACACACAGTGACATTACTGCAGTGATGCAAATTGCTTTCTGGCACCAGCTTTCCAAAACCAGGTGACAAATTCCCAGACAGCCAATACACAAAAAGGCAGCTGAAGTATCCAATCTGGAATTTCTCCTCACAAAACCTTTTGCAGAGGAAAGCTTTTATTTTATATTGATAAAGAGCTTAGCATAGGAAGTCTAACAAGACTTTCTGAAAGTACAGCTCAACAAATCTCAGAGAGCAAATCGCTGCTTACATTTTTAAATTCTTAAAATATTCACTTCCTTCTAATTTTTCTGAGATTTCCCTGGGAGCTCCGAGAGGAAAAGGCTTTTAAAATTTATTTTCAAGATCAGCTTTTATCAATTTTAGACCTAAGAAATGTATTACACAACTGGGTCCAATGGTCAGACATGCTAAGCTCACGACAAAGTAAAAGAGGAACAGAAGGCTCTCCCTATGGACATGAACGTATCATTTTTTGATCTTACTAATACAAACTTTTAAGAAACAATTTTCCATCGAGATAACCATTTTAATACTGAAGTTAGAGAAAAAAATAGTCACAGAGGAAACATTCACCTGCAGAGTGTTAAAGGTGGTTCTCTTTTCCTTCATCACACAGCAATCTAAAAGAATTTAAGAATCATAGAGATTTCTACTCAAGGTGCACTTTATGCAGTCATGATTTCAAATACCAAAGTATTACTGCTTACAAACCAGTAATTGAAATTTAAAGCCACAGCTAAAAATGTGGTGCTGTACCAAGCCATATTTTTCATTCCACTTTTCCATCTAAGCTACCTTAAGCACCACCCAGTGAGAAAAAGTGCACCTGAATGCTGGTACATTCACAAAAACCATCCAAGTACTAATGTAGCCTTCAACACTTCCAAGTTAAGAGTGGCAAAAATGCTCCTGGTAGCTTGTCTAGAGAACCAGAAATATTTTCCAGGTCACTGTTCCTCTTCCCTTGCCACCTTCACACAGGAGTTCTGCTGCAATATTTATTCCACTCATGCTGCTCTTTGGCCCATCAGGCTGCTCAGTGCTGCAGCTGCACAACCCACCTGTTACTCACGGGCAGTTTTGGTTTTGCCACCTCTCCATCCCATCCCTCCTGGTGAAGAGGATTTGCTCTGTCTCCTGGAAAGGTTTCTCTCCCCTCTGCCTTTTTGCAACATTGCAAATGGGAATCCCGGGTGGCTCCTGCTAATTACCCATGTGCATTGGGAGTCTAATTCTTCCTATTGTTAATACACCCATCTTTAGCCACAAAGTCACTTCATATGCTAATCAGAGAGCAGCTGATCCCAAGCTAATATTTCATATACTCAGGAGAACGGATCTGCTGGGAGTATTAATGACAGCAGAGCAAGAGGAGCTTGGAAAATCGTTCCCAAAAGATATTGTATCATTTCTAGTTCAACCCCCTAACAAATAATTTGCTTGTGAACATGGAGCTTTGTCCCTTCCTTCCCTTGCAGAGGGAGGCCACTTAACAGACAAGAGGAGGCTGAAAAATTCAGATATTTCTCTTTTACAATTTTAGAATCTAATTTAATAGTTGGTAAGTCTTACCTAATTTTTCCACGTAAAAGTTGATGTGTTTATGGGAAGCTTGAAACATAAATTTCAACCCAAAATCAAGATGAGCATTTCTACGAATAGAAATACTCTATGAATTGAATAGTCCAAGACGCTGCTCAGTCCTGCTGCTGAGAGAAACGTAAAATAACTTGGGAAATTTCTACATTCCCCACAATATGCCATCTTTTCAGAATGATCTGGTTCACCCAGAAAAAGTTGGGGCAATACAATGAAAAAAAACCAGCATGCAAGTGTCTGAGGTAGAACAAGGTCTGAGAATGTCTTGAGCTGACACTGCTTCCACAGAGCACGTTTGTGGTCTGAGAGGATGTGACATTCCTCCTGAATCTCCTGAAATACAGAAGCTCCATCAAAATGTCAAGTCAGGACACCAGAACATGCAACATCCCACATAAAATCCACACTGCAAGGATTTCTCATCATGGCTTTTTTGCTGTAAGACAACTCAACGTTTCCACTTGGTTAACAGTGTGTTTCAAGTCACTTTGAAGGTGATTATGTGCAACACTGGGAACAAGCCTGTACATCCCAAAAGGCAAGAATCAGCACAGTTTCCACAGCCTGCAGCAGTGCCCACTGTGAGTTCTCATTTCAAGAGCAATTTGCTCAATGGCAAAATAGAGATTCAAGTCAAGTTACCTGCACTATCTTCTTACTAGCTGGAAAAAGTATCTATGAGATGGAAACACAAACCATTTTAAAGAGAACCATGTGAAACTTATGGATTTCTCTTAAGTTTTTTTCCTCATTTTTTTCAGGATGTGAACAAGAAGTTCTTTCTTCAATGGCTTTCAAATTGTCACTCAAGTAGAAAAATCAAGAGCTGTGAGTTTTGCACATTATTCCCTCTAGTGAACTACCAGTTCAAGTCTCCATTATAAGATATTCATCTCATGTCTGAGTATTCTTCAGTTTTAATTCATGGTGCTGATCAAAGACAAAGGATCCTGCAGCTGTACAAAAGTTCAAACAGCTCAAAAAGCAGCAGACACATCCAGCTGTTTTGAGAAGCACCATGAGATTGCTACAAATCTGGGATAAAAAAATTCCCTTCATGTACCCAGAATGTTCAGCCATAGAGTAAATATTCACCTAAATGAGTGTCATGCAAGTAATACAGATGTGACAGGCAACTACAACAAAGATATTGCACCACCTAAGTGTGCTTTAGATATGAAGAACATCAAGTTCAATATATTTTATTGTTAGGGCTCAAAATCCTTCATATACAAGTTATGTACAGCCTTTCAAGGCCACAACTGCCCAGGTTTTAGAGTGTTGTCCCACATATTTTAGTTGTGACACTGACACATTTATCTTCCACAAATGCTGAAACAGGTGTTGGCACAGCAACCACTCCAGGTCATGGCAGAGCAGCGAAACATTTCACTCCCAAGTGACAACCATGGACCTCTGGGGATAGGATAGAAAGCCACAAACACCCCCTGGCCTGCCTCTTAAAACAGCTTTGAAAAGAGCATTTTATACACAAAAGGCAGCTGGTTATGTTTTAACAGACTCTTGTGTAAACAGAAGTGCTCAACAGATGTGCAGTGCCTATCAGAGATGGTTATCAGCATCATTTTCATTTCCAGAACCAATAAAACTGGACATCATGCCTATTCTCTGAGCCATTTACCTACCTCGGAAGATAAACTGGATTCACTAATATCTGCTGTGGGACTGATAAAAACCTGATGTCAAAAGAATTGAGTATTAGAAAAAGAGAGAAACAAAAATGTCCAGCTACTGCAGCATTTCAGCCTACAAATAGGCTCTCCACTGATCTGAAACTGCAAACAGACTAGTCAAAGTGAGGGAAGGCAAAAAGACTGAAGCAGATTTATATTTAGTAGCAGGTTAGGTGGAGAGAAAAGGCTCAAGGACAATGGCAGGTCTTTTCTTCCTTGAGCTAAACCCCCAATGCATTTTTGTGAAAGAAAGCAAGTCTTCTGCTTTTAACTGCAGCCCCAAACTGCATTATGTCTCCTGGGTGCTTTGATTTTTTTTCTTTCATTTCTAAATCTCAGCGCACAGGCAGCTCCAGGGCTCAGTAGGAGAAACTCTTAAAAGCAGGCCTGCAGAAGTGAAGAGATCAGTCACTGCCTTGTCCCCGTGTTCCCGGAGCTCCCCCGCCCAGGCAGCCGCGGATGAGATTTCACACAAGCAGACACAGCCTTTTTGAACAGCCTGAAAGATTTAAAATCCTCCAAAGGCAAGCAGAGCAATCCTTCTGATTGGAAAGAGAAACATAGAAATGTGCTTCAGTTCTTCGCAAAGGTCACGATAACCTTCCAAATTCTACCGAATTTCTTCCCCCCAGTTCTATTATCTTTAGTAATTTGTAATATTCTTTACAAAATATATTGGAGTTTCTCAGAACACAAATCCCAATGTGAACATGATGCAAGCAACCTTTGCTTAGCTCATTTTTCCTAGGCTGCTTGAAGTTTCCAAAGTCCAGATGTTTTTCCAACTGTCTTCCCTGTCCCACTACTGCAAATACATTGGTCCTTTCTTTAGAATTACATTTTATATACATTTGCAACTTGCTTGGTGCTTCTCAGTCCATTTTTTCCAAATAAATATACACATACTTTGGATTAAATAACTTACTGGATTAGAAACATGACATTAGAAAGCTTTACAAAGTATGTTCAGTGTATTTTCAAATGCAAACGTGCTGAAAGCATGATATGTTCCATGAAACAGTACATAGCTTTAAAATTGTGGAAAAAAATTCAAACAGTTTCCTACTTGCAATGGCTATGGCTACATCTCCAACCCTGTACCATTAACGATCTCGTACCATTTACCATTATTTCCAACCTTCACCATTAAAATGCTACTGTACATTTAACAGTGTAGGAAAATGCCTGATAATCTTAATTAGAGCTTGTCAGGGAGCTAATTTTAACCCCTGACTAGCCCAACCTAAAAACAGTGGGGAAAAATTGGAAGAACTGTTAATTTTTACCACCTTTACCCAAATACTGGCCAGCCAGAAGCAGTTGTGCACATGTCAGAGAATTCTTTGCTCCAGACCACTGAACTCTTAAGCATTAAACCTCTGAGACGCATTTCAAACCTGCTATTTGACACCACTGGAGAAATAAAATCGCTTTTCAGAGCTCATACGAAATTGAAGAGATCCCATTTAGAGTGTAAAACATGAAGCAGGAAGACATCAGTGTCCTGCTTCTGCTAAACCAGATTTACCAATAGACTGCTTTGGTTAAGGATGCACCAACTACAGGGTTTCTCTTCACATCCCTGCACAGGCTCTCTGATGAAGGCTGAGTTGAGATAACATCAGTGATTTCTCATTACAAACATATTGTCAAAATAGGATGGTGTTCTGTAGCTGTTACAGAGCTGAATCATCACCAGTACCTGAAGTGACAGAGCAGATATCCTTCCACAGCGAGAAAAAGGTACTTCAAAATAACCTGATTTTGTTATCCCGAAGCTTACAGGAATCCACTACTATTACCAGTGGAAAAACAACAGAGAATTTTGAACATACAAAGCAGTGACAATTTGGCTCCAGAAAGGATTTCTGGAACTCACCTATGGTGCAGTTTGTGGTTATTTTTCTCCGCTTGGGGTTGTGTCGTAGCAATTCTAACTCTCTCTTGGTTGGTTCCCATGTTGAATACTTCTCTCCAATGCCTAAGCAGACGAAAAGAAAGTTTCAGGAAGTTCTTTAGTAAAACGCTTAAAAATTCTGTTCAAGTCAAAACTTTCAATGTGCTGTCCATTAGGTTAGATGCAATTTATGCACAAGTACAAGACACTGATTGCTTTTTACCCCTCCTCAAAAAATATGGTTCAGAAAGGTATCACCAAATTTTCCAATTAAGAAGAACTAATGTAAGAAAAGAAAGGCACTTCTTTACTTATAAAGAACAGCTAGGCCAATAAACTTTCCATTATTGGATTATAATCCTCCTTTCAGCTAAAAAAGAAGTTCCAGTACAAGAATAAACAAAAATACATTTCTTTGTGCTCAGAGGAGGTTAAATGACAGAACCAGCACTGATAAACTTTGACAAGTTATTAAATAAATCTAAACTGACCCAACTTAATGGACAGATAATCTTTAGAGAACAGCAGAATTTACTAATTCAATATACTAAACAATTACTATGTGTCTTAGGATATGCCATTACACAGAATGGCCTCTCCCTATACCATTAATGCAGGATTAGACAAGTTTTAGTTTTTGAGATTCACTTTGCTGACATATTTGAAGTCATCTAAAAATGAAATTAGCAGTAGGTTTAAACACAACCCTCCTTCCACCAACCAGACAAAACTCTCCAAATATTAAACTGCCCTTTCTCATGAGCTAAAATCTGTCATTATTTTCTTTGAACACCAACACTGCATTTCCAAAAAGTTTCTTTTGCTCAAAGGAAAGTGCAGTAGAAACGAGTCAGGTCAGTAGTACAGAGACCAGATTTGAAATCAGCACAGAGCTGTGTTCAGTGTAAACATGATACAAGAAAAACACAACAGCGAAGACTCACGTGCTGACCAGCTCAATACTGCTGCAGCTTTCTATGTAGCACAGAAATTGCTGTGCAAGGTCAATTATTGTGAGTCACAAAGGCATCTCGGCATTAAGAATAAAGAATTATAAGACGGCAAGCAATCTATTCTAAAACTGAGGATTAAAGTCAATTAAGAGTTATTTTTCATAGAATGCATGGAGCAGAAGCAGCGCCGTGCTACAGAAAATAAATTATAAATCATACATATGAAAAGGATAGTAAAAAAATATAGCTGGAGGCTTACACATTCTGCATAATATACATTAAATTTTAATAGCTCTTTGATCTTCATTTTCAGAAATAGCTATGCTTGTCAGAAGCTACCCTCCCAAAAATGTTCAATTCATAGTTACTACTGACCCTCCAGGTTCTAATAACAGAAGGTCTCATTTTGGGATTGTCAGGAACTAGAGAATTCTTATTTACACAAACACACCCATCTCTCACTTTATTTGATTCAACAACAGATTATGCAAGGAGCTTAAGGAACAATACCAGAATCCCTTTCCTTTATCCAAGGTTCAGCATCAAGCTACACACCCAGGAAAACAGAAAAGGCAGTGAATGACTGAGACTGATGAGATAACACAGCTGCAATGCTTTGGACACACTGCACATCTGCAGAGACCCTTTGGAGACACACACATGGACACTTCACAGAGCATGGAACATTGGCTTCCAACAGCTTTGCCATTGGATGTCTCCAACAACCCCAGTGATATTTGTAATGCTCCCTCAGGAATTTCTATCAATTCATTGGTAACACCATGTTAGTACCAGCAATTGCATTGTGCAGCTGTAAATGGCTGTGTTTGGGTTCACTGCAGTTAAAACATGGCCAAACACAGTCAGTCAGTGTGATGAACCCTGCTAATAATCAAAAAATACCCCCTTGGATATGTTTAAACCCTGGTTTAAGTCAAATACAACAAAATTCATACCTGGAAACACATGTGCACTTAACTTTAGGCATGCAATAGTTTCACATATATCAGCAGGACTACTCATATATATTTGTATATATCTATATATAATTATATAGTTTAAATGCTGTAGAGGATGGGGACCAAAGCATGTCACAAGAGCATCTCTAAGTAAGGTTAAACATCACAGATTGGATTACTTTTAAGGATTCTGGGTGAATCAAATATTGTTCAATTAAAAAGAAATGAAAGGAAACAAAAAACCATGTGCAATTAATGCCACAAACAGAGCAAACCAGACAGAAAATGCTCTTGCAGAAGCCTTTCATTAAAAGGAACATGAGTTAAGTCAGACACAGAAATTAAAACGTGTTCTGTTCCAGATATATAACTTAGCAGGAATGCTGAAGTTTTATTACTCTTGAAAATTTGGAAAAGGCAGAGCCATTTATTAGGAATGGTTTGATGTTTAAAAAATTAAAAACAACAACAAAAAGCAACTGAAACACAAAGAAGGAAAGAAGTTTAATAAAAGGTTTAATAACACTCACAAGCATGCCAAAAACTCCAATATAAACTACCTTAAACAAAGATTTGCAAACCATGCACAGGTCACCATTTACAATTAAAGGAAAGTAGTGTTAGAGAAGTGAAAATTAGTTATTTTTTAAATGCTGCTATAAAATAGCCAGAGATCCAAGTCAGCATGTGAAATCTCCATCTAAGAAATGATTTTATTGGGTGAAATTGGCACTTCTCAGAGACTTCATCAGGGCATGGGAATGAGTGAAGGAAAAGGCAATGAAGGCTCTAGTTTAAAAAAGTCATAATTTTTCAATCATTGTTTACTTTGATAAACTTCAGCAAATTCCAATTTTTCCCCTCCCAAAAACTCAAACATTAATTAGAATGAAGGGCTCTGTGTATTCTCACCTCTGTTGTTATTAATATTCAATACCAAAGGTAAAAAAAACTGGCCAAGTTGCAACTTGTTCAGAGTTAGATCAGATAATCCTGAACTACAGCTGGACTGGGGCACTCAGCACACTGGCAGTTAATACTACAAGAGTATGAAATGAATCTCATGATATTTGGGGGTTTTCTTAAAGTTTTTTTTCTCCAGGCATCATGTTGTTATGTGAGCATCTATTAAGTATAAACTAACCCTTCAAGCACTGTGGAGAGAAACTTGAAAATATACTGCATTTACTCTTGAGTTTTTAAGCCAATCACAGTTTCTACAGACTGGATTCACTGCTGGAGTTCGTTCAGTTGGCAACAGGATCTGAGGTAAATGAATTTTGTGGTAGCAATATAAACCCAAGACACTGAGTTTGGGGTTTGTGCTCATCTTGACTTTCAGTTTGGGAAGGGATCTTTCAGATAATGTGAGGGAGGGAGCACATGGATTGGAACAATGGAGAGAAAAGGAAAAAAACAGACATAATTCTCCATTATTTCTTCCATAGACCTCCCTTTCTCATTCCTTAGAGAAATTCGTGAGGAAATACATGGTTTCAGAATTAAAAGATAGAAAAAAAATAACCTATTTTTTAAAAAGTTGATTTTTTTAAATTTAAAAAAATTTTTATTTTATTTTTATTTTTCTATTTTAAAAGCCGTGATTTTAAAGAAAAAAACTGTCTACACTTGCAGTAGTTTAAAGTTTAAATTACACTCCAGTAATTTAAAGTGTTGTTGTCTATTCCTCCATTTTCTATCTTCACTGGTCACTACAGATTAGTTCTCCAGGGACAGAAGATGTAATGTGCATATTCATTGTGTATATATATATATTTAATATGCCATTCATTAGTCAGTTCATCAGTACAGAGGCTTCCTGCCTGGCAATTCCTCTGGGTGATTCTTCAATCTCCTCTGCACAACTCTGTTCCTCTGGTCATCTTGGACCACAATCTTGTAGCTGTAATTCCCTGGAATAAACTATAGCAGGCTGATGTCCACGGCAGGACAAACTGGCTGCATCTCAGTCCACAAGGGAGAAATATATCAATTGATAAGGACAACATAACTATGAAATTACTCTTTAAATCTGCATATTTAAGAGTAAGGAACTGGGGGTGGGTTCCTCTTCTACAGCACAATGAAGATGTGATATGTTGTTGCAGCCAATTAATTTGGTGCCCCCAACAACAGAGACTGAAGGAGTTTCCAGAAAAGATGCAGAGCTTGAATGAAAGGCTTTTAAACATATTCCAATCTCGCTTTGAAAACCAGTGCTTTGTGAGGAAGCATTTTAAAGTGTATTTCCTTGGTCTAGGACTCACTATCCTACTCTCCTCTGACTCCCTTCCCTCCAACAGGGAATAAGCAGGAAGCAGACTGGGATCTGTAGTAGGAACCAAGTGAAGGCAGCTATCTTTTGAGACAGCAGAAAAGCTCTCGTTAATACGATGTTAGCTGCTATTTTTAAAACTGGAAATGAGGTTAAGAATGGTTTGAAGTCATATCAGCCCTGACTAAGGCTGTCACATTGAAACAGGATGCCATGGATTCCAGAAGAGACATTACTAGACAGAAGTCATCTGTCTTCAAATACACTTTCCCACTTTAAGAAAAGATTCCCCCCAGAGGCCACTGGAAATGGAAGATGGCAAGCTTTTAAAACTGATGCTTACAAACTACTCAGTTTAGAATAAATGATACTTCTTTTCCAAACAAAAACAAAACAAAACAAACAAAAAAAAAACCAAAAAAACAAAACCAAAAAAACCAACCAAAAAACCCCAAAAACCTCCCCCAAAACAGAACACAAAAAAGAAAGAGAAAAGGTTTGTTTTGGAAAAGCTCTATCAAGGAAAGGGCATATGAAATCAAGTCTGCTGCAATTATTCAATCATTGGAACATATCCAAACAAGAGGAAAACGATTTGCACGATCAAACTGGCATTCTTAACTGTGATTCATGTCTAAAATGGCAGGATAATCAGCAAAGGGACGCTTGTTAGTGAGGTGCGTCGCCAGCCCACGCCTCTTACCTGTCATTGTACACTGGTAGTGAGAAACCACTGTTGGGGTGAAGGCTAAAAAAGAAAAAATTAGGGAAAGCAAACTGAATAAAACAAATGTGTGTACATATATTTGTGTGTAAATATTTCTACATAGATACTGTGCGTGTACCATGAAAGCACAGGTGTGTAAGTAAGCTGGCATGATCTATTTAAAAAAAAAATTAAAAAAAAAAAAAAATCACACACAAGGGTGGCATTTCATGTGAGGGGAACAGATTTATTGCCTGTACCACGTAAATAAGCCTAAAGGAGCAGACTGTTACATTCTCTACCTAATACAGATCTGACTTTTGATATTAGGCAAGTTTTGCAGGATTAATGTTAGGTATTTCTATAATTTCTTTGCAATTAAAAATAAAATCTTTTTGCTACAATTAGGTGTGGCGCACGTGTTAAACTCACAGTCTGACTCCTGGAAAGCAGCAACTAACATCTCTGTCCCATGGCCTGCACTACTCTCTCTAAAGAGCTCGTTCTTCCCCTTACTTTTTTTTTTGCCACTGAACAAATGGGAGGGACAGGTATGATTAAAAGCAGAAACAAGAAATTCAGGCAGGAAAACCAAACCTTGTAATTTCCAAGCTTTTCGTTGTTCTTCTTTGGCAATTTGTTCCATGTCTTTGTCGTATATGTAATCTTGACACATAAAGCAGTATATACCCCCATACAAAAGGTCTATGGCTGCAAAACAGAAGGGAAGTTGGGGAGGAGGAAAAAAGATGTGAGTTCATAAACCAGAAGGCATTTTAAAGCAGGCTTCCAAGTCAGGCACTCTTTCTTCCAAGCAGTCCACAAAAGAAGAAAAATCTGTACCTTAGAATCTGGAAGGGGGAAAAAAAAAGAGAAAAAACCCAGACATTTTTCCAGTTTCAGTGTGAGTTAGTTGCTTCTGGCACAGCAAGAAAACTGTGCAGGACAATAAAGCATCAGTTACCTTCAAGCTGTTTGTAATTCACAATTTACCTTTCAAACACCCAAGTTACCAAGAGGCATCAGGACAGTGACTGACTACAACATGCACAGAACCACCCCTGAAAGATGTGACATGTAAGTCTGAACTGTCTTTTTGTAAGACTTCAGTAATTTCTCTTCAAAGCCATTAAAATAATCAGAAAGCACATAGTTAAAATCCAAATGAAGGCTCAGACAGAAGACAGCACTGCAAATTCAAAGCTATTTCTCCAGGGGAAAGGTTTTCTGGGGTAGTTTATACCACAGGTTACTTCTGTCTCAATTTTTCATTTCACACACCCTTTCAGAACAAACAAATGGACACTGACCAATGTTAGTAATATTTTTCTTGCACAACCTTGAACAAAAGAAAGCCAAGAAACAAAATAAATACCTAACTGAGAAATGTCATTTTACTCCAACATATACCATTGAAAACATGGAAAATAATCATAGTAAATGGCTGATTTTCAGTACATAGATATGAAAAACAGCCACAATCACAGGAAAGTTAAAAATCAGTGAGCACTAACATATCCTACTAAAATACAATCTGCACCAGCAAACAGCTAAGAAACACTTCACCCTTCTCCCCCAAGTGTAGAGCTTTCACTTATTTTGTTTTTAAATTCCTTTTACTTCCAGATAAATAGCATTATTGGAATAGTCTTACTACTATTAGAACAGTCTTACTACAGTGGAAACTTGTTTGAAACACAGGAAACCATTACCACATCAGGTGGCCTGCAAGAAACAGCACTGAATTACTCTGAAGTGCTAAATAAGCCAAACCACATGCCATGCAGCAGGAATTCTGCCATGGATCTCAGCAGGCAAACACAGGTAAAGTCTCAGTGCCGCCCTGTTACTGCTTCTACAGTTTTCTACGAAAAAAAAAAAGGAAAAAAAGATGAAAATCCAAAGTACTGGTCTTAAAACACAAACCCAAATATTGTTCTCCGTGTATTTTTAAAACATCCCACAAACAGACCTCCAAATAATAGAACAGGGCTGGCAGAATATTGAATAAATAGAACTCTGTGAGCACTAATAGTTACAATTTACCATCAGAATGTGCAGGCATAGCTGTGCTCAGAGGAGTCCTTACTTTTCCTTTCTTCCTGGATTTACATGCCTGAGCAATGAAATAAGAGATGTCAAGATCTAAACCAACAAGAGACCACCTTCCACAAACCACTTGTTGAGAGCAGAAGGAATTTGTGGTGGAAAGGATCAGAAAGTTTAACAGAAACACTGGCGGAGTTAAAGCCGTAATTGTCCAGCGCCTGATTAAGGACTCTTGAGGAAATATCCTCTCTCCAGCACACTTATGGGAACAATGCACTTGTACATATGCCAACACTTCCAATGTCTTCTTAATGACTGCAAGGGGTTTTGGACAAATTACTTCAAGCACCAGTGACAAGGCCTGGCCACAGCACGGAGGAAGGGCAGGAATTTCTCACGGAGCCAGAACACGGCTGCTCAGGAAAACAGTCCACTCAGAAAGTTTGGAAGTTAATTGTTTCAGGTTAGTGTAATTTGACTTTTTTCCCCTTGAAATACACTTCAACTTTCTCATGCTGGTTGTCTTGAGGTGAAGAAGAACAGAGGAACCACTGAAGGGACTGTTTTACTCAAAGAAACTCTTCCAAGCGAACAATTCCTTAGCACTGACTGAAGTTACAAGTCCACACAAAACTTTCTCCCTCAAAGGACTAGGGGGAATGAAACAAATTTCACCTCACTGTTACGTTATTTTTTTTTTTTTTGTTTTAAGCTAAATTGCCATGAATCTCTATCCCAAACTCAAACACCTTGCCAGGAAATTCCATAAAAAACACAACAGTAAAGTGTGAGAATGCACATGGAGCAAATTTCACCACTGGTATTTGCGTTGATATTTGAGATCACAAAACTAACAAAAAGGCCTCAAATTCATAAAAAGTTTGGGAACTACCAACCAATAATTCCTATTATTAGGAATAATGCCCAGGTGTTTTGGATTAACCCACTGCCAAGTCTGCCACGATGCCCCACATTCCTCACCATGAACATCTTTTAGGAAGCTCCTCCAGAATGGCTGCTACTCCCCACTTCCAGGATCTGCTCTTCCTAACACTACTCCAACCCTTCTCTCAGGAAGGTACAGGAGGATGAAATCAATGAGCTTCAGTTTTAGCTTAAAACACACACAATTTATTAGCCTGGAAAAATAAAAATATACATCAAGTAGAAATCTCCCTTTTGCTTTCACAAGGAAGAACCAAAAGCAATTTAAAAGAATTACAATGTTGTTTTATAAAATTTGATCAATCTAGATTCCTGGTTCAGGAATTCAAAATACCTACTTGGTGATCACAGGCAGAGCAATTTAAGAATGAAAAGACCTCTTGGAATGTAACATTTTCCTTTGCTTTTATACTTTCTGTGCTGACAACAACCTGCCCTTCCTTTAAAGTCTGATCTCCTCATACCCCTTCTACATACAAAATTATAAGCAGCTGCAATTTAGAAGAGGAATGAAAATACATTTTATTTTTCATTTAAAAATAAAACTATCAGCCTAGAGAAACAAGGAGACAGCACAGAAGATCATGCAGGAACAACACAACAACTTTATGTACTGGAGCAAGGAGCACTAAGTTTAAAAACCAACAGCTCTGAGGTGGAAGTTTAAATCTGGCAGCAAAAGGTCTTCAAACTCTCCATCTGGGAGCCAAGTAAAGTGTTTTACTCAAGCCCAAGCGCTTTACTTTGCCAACTATATCCACTGATGGCCTTGTGAAAATGTTAAAGGGACCAGAGATGATGGGAACACAACTAAAGCAGGGAAATGTGCCACATACAGAGTGTGCACATGCACATCTCATCCAGGTAACTTAACTTGGATGCTCAGTTTTTGAAAGACTCAGGTGAAAAGAACTGACTTTGCTCGGCTGAGAAAGGGATACTTCACTGTAAATTTGATACCATTCATCAGATAGGAGATATTTGTGAATCATGTTTTGGTATCATCTCCCTTGGATCACTGGGTGCACTCAAGTAGAAAAAAAACACCCAGCAGCAACTCAGAATTCAGGTCAGTTTTTACCTGTACTGAAATAAAATCCATTGTGAATTTCTGTGACTCATTCTTGGCATATTATCAACCTCAAATCAACACACACTGTGTTCTATGCAAGTCACCTGCATATTCCTCAACTTCTGTAACAAAGGAGGCTAAATTGGCAATTCTTTTAAACCATTTTAGGCCACCAGCCGAAGCTAATTCATGCTCCCTGATTTCTCACCTTGAGTGTTAATCATTAAACCCATTCCAGATAATTGGCTCAGGTTCCCAAGAAGAGATTTGTTAAACTTCAGCCAGTTCTCCACTGAATCTTGTCTCTGATCTATCAGCACAAAGCAGGCATCTGATTGCCTTCCTCCAAATTTCCTGGCACCTGGAATCTGCACTACAGGTCAGAATTCCCGAACTGATAAGAAGGGAGGAAAAGAGGTGGCAAAGGGACTACTCCTGCTAAATGATGATCCAGCCACTGAGAACTGCAGGCATTTACTGTCAGGGAAAAAAGTCCAAACAAAAACAAACCCCAAACTTCCTTCTGTTGCCAAAAATGCAGCCTCACATACCAAATCTTTTAATACACACTAAAAATGATGGTCACAGTCAAGCATTATCTTTCCGTCTCACGTTCAGTATCTTCTAATACTCAAAACAGAATTATTCCATTAAGGGTTACTTTTTCCTCTTTTTTTATACCAAGAGCCAACAGGTGAAAAGTGTTTTTGTGGCTCTGAAGTCTCCAAGATGCCTGCTGGCCCCATATGGATCTAGAATTTTAATGCTTAAATTCGATTTGCCTGCAATCCAAACATGGCAAGCACCCAATACTATTCTGCAAACCACTTAACACCAGGAGCCAAATGGGCAGCCCCTGTGCTGTGCACTCGCCCCTGTGATGGTTTAGAATATCATCCTACAACTCTGTATGAATCCAAGCCACGAAAGATAAGATGAAGAAAAAATGTCCTGCTATCCCTATGGAATCTAGACAGCAAATATGCTTTCAACTGTTAATTTAGAGGAAGCACAGTGTGTCAAAGCATTTTATGTTGTTATGAGCAGAATATTAATTCCAGCTCCTTGACCTCATTCAGAAATACCTGTATTGTACACACACAGTACCTACATATGTGTGCATGTCCCAATATGCACACAGGAGGCTGTAGCACTCCTGTACTTAAGTTGCCCTATTATAAAATATATTTTGCCTTTTGTCAGTTTTCTCCCTGCCCTCCTCTGACCCTACAACCTTCCACAGTTCCCTTCTTTGCAGCAAACCTTTGAAAACTGAGAAGAATTACATCCCCCTGCTACAGCACCTCTTCTTGATCTCTCAAAATATTCAGGTTTAAAGGAGAGAAATCACCAAACACTCCCTTACTTAATCTTGTTGGGTTTTTTCCAGAAATCTGGGGGAAGAATCCCCAAATCAGAGTCACCAAGTTTGGAGCTGCTGCACATGATGTGATACAAACTGCTTATACTCATCTGCATAATCTCATCTCAACAACAGTGGAGACTTATCTAAAAACCAGTATTTTCAGTAGAAGCAGTAGCAAGATCCAAAACCACACAGAACTTTGTGGGTGGGTCTGAGGCAAGCAGATACATCCAGAGCTTGTAAATACACAGATAAATATTCAGCAAGTTGGTTTTCTGAGGGATAAGAATACTCCAAGTATAGAGAGAACTCTTCAGGAGTCCTTTCTGATACTAAAAAGAGCTTTTGAGGGATGGCTGGCAGGAGCTCATCACTTACCTGCACCTTCCAGAGCAGCTCTCAGCACAGGAAATTTCCTGCTGCCGCCTTACGAATCCAGTCTGGCTCCAAGCTTGAGCTAAGGCACAGGAATGCCATGCTGGAATGTGCCTCACATAAGCAAAAGAGGATTTCCCTGCAGTATTTTGCACAACACATCTCAGAGCAGCAGATACTGTTAATGGCAATGGGGAATATTGAAAATTCAAGCTATACCCTGCAACGGATCTGTGCATCCAAAATGCTTTCCTCCTTTTTCTCTTCTTCCTATCCATGATCCTCCAGCTGGCATCACAAGGATATTATCCTGAAGTACAATATTTTGTACCTTCTGCTACCAAATTTCATCTCTTTTTTTTTTTTGCTGTAGGCACTGAGGTTATTTAATTCACAGGGCTACCCAGCCCTCCTCAGTACAAGTTACACCTCTGAACTTTGTGACCATCAGGAATTTCATAAACAGACAAAATTCCTTCTCCTCAATTACTAGAAAAGAGCAGTAAACCAGGACTGGTTCTGCTAGTTAAGTCTGTGTCCTATACACTCTGCTTTCAGTTCATTCATCATCAATTTCCTTTTTCCTGCCTCTTATGCACCATGATTCTCAAATTGATGCTTGCCACTTCTACCTCAAGTAATAATTTCCAAGGGGGAAAACTCAAATCCTTTACTTGATCCAGACAAGTCAGATTCAGTGTATTTCCTTTTTTATTGTGAAAATCAGTTATGTTATCAAAAAAGACATATTAATGTGATACCCTCCACCTCTGACAGAACTTCAGAACATTGTTTGTGTGTGGCTTTCCACTCACCATCTCCTCAACAGAGATCACCAAATAAAGCATTAGAACTCAAATCAAGAGGCTGGTAAAATGTCCAGATGACTTTTTCTACCCCCTTTCTGAGCCTGGATGTGAACAGAAAAACCAAACTAACTGCTAGTCCAGCAGTGCAGTAAACTGTGCTGAGAACAGCTTTAATTGCCCTTTTCACATAGGGTGTAATGAAAATCTTCACTGTTTAAAAAAGAATTGGCAGAATCAACACCACAGTCAATACCTAGCAACTCAAACAAAAATTAAACAGCTTTTACTGTCATTCCTTTACAGAAGTGTTCTGTTTTTATATATTAAATTTCAGACAGGTATGCAGTAACAGCAGTAATCAGATTTTTCCCTTTTAAGAGCTTCAGTATAGAAACCAGCTTTCTGTCATGCTTCCTCTGAATCAGATGAAAAAAATTAGTTATTTGTTTTCCAGAGGAAAAAGAAGCTTTTTAAATTGTACCAAAAATCCTCAACTTAATCTATGAGCATTATTATTAGGCTCACCCACCCAATTCCTCTCACCACAAATGTATTTATTGGACTGAATTTTACATCAGCATACACTTAAAGAAAACAGTTCCTCAAGAAACAGTCTGTGATCTAATAAATAATGAATGTACCCTAACAGGATTAATTCCATAATCAACTGCTTGCCAGTGTCCCTAGAAATGGAATAATAGCTCAGTCTTCCAACTGCTTCTTGTTTAGTCTTTTAACCACTGAACCTCACTCCTGCTAATTCACCTCCCTCTGTTCCTGTACAGAATGAGGCCTCAGAGCAGATCAAGACTTCACCCAAAACCTGCATCAGAGGTGCTGTTTCAGAGACACTGTTCAAGTGTTAAAAGTGCATCTCTAATACAGAGAGGCACAGCATGGATATGCACAAGTTGGTTCCTCAGCAAGGAGTTTAAATAAATAGCTCTGCACAGAGCTCTGATACTATAACTGAACTAATCTAACTCAGAATGGCCATCTGTACCTGCCTGTCCCAAAGCTTTATTTTCATCTCTTTTCTTGCAGCTAAGAGTGTGTGCGTATATTAAAAAAACAACAATATGTAACACAAATACTCACTCAGAAAGAATACTAAAACTTCATTTGGTGTCTGCCTGGGATTTTTCAGTCCCAATCAGGAAACTGATTAATTAATCAGTCTTGCTACAGTTTTGAGATGAACTTTATAGCACCAACCCTTCTTCTCTTTTAGAACTACTATTCATAGACATCTTCCTGCTCCTGCTGCTCTAGGACTAAGTTACTGTGTATTTTCCTTCATTGAGCAGCTGTAGAAAAGATAAGGAAGAGACAACAATTTTTACAAGGACAGAAACCACCATCAGATTCCCCAGGTGCTGAACCTGATTTGGAAGAATTATTTAGGAAGATGACAGAGTATGTTGATGGCACACATTTAGGATAATCAAAATAGCTCCAGAAAGATTTCAAGCTACTTAGCAGAGAGGCAATAGCACCAAGAGTGAAACTCCAATGACTACCACTAAAGAGGCAGACAAGTAACATCAATCAGAAAAGAAATTTTGGAGTACCTGAGTTTAACTGCCAAGTAACAGTATCAGCTTTGTGTTGAACAGCAGGTTTAGAAGCACAAAATAGAAGTCATGGCAGTATTAACTAAGAATGCAAGTCATTAGCAAGCAAACTGTCTTAATCCAAAGGGCTGCACCAGAAATGGACACATTAGAACTGGAAAAGTGAAGTATGATGAGCAGGCTGAGAATCATGTAAGAGTTTCAGTAAGAAAAGTTAAAGATAGTTCAGGTTCCTACAGGTGGGGAAAAGGGAACATCTGCCAGGATCAAAAATACGAAGAATCCCAGAAGAGATCAATAAGGACTTTGCTCTCACCATTTCACAACTCCTCACAAAAGACACACAGAGCCCAGTGGGAATATCAGCCTGTCCTGGAGATTGACTGAGAGAGTGTGCAATGCAGAGATTAAAAAAAGCAGCTCCTATAGCTGGATCTTACCTCATCTACCAGTCACCCACATCCACAACTCAAGGAATACATTAAATTAAGTACAGTATTATTAATATACATTGAACAGGGAGGCAGATGCAAGAGCACAGGTATCACTGTAAGGTCAGATTGTGAGTGCCTAATTTAGATTGCTCAGGGAAGCAGAGATAGCAAGGGATGTATTTAAAAGCACTCTGGAATATGATGCTGAAGCCTCCTGAAACACACAGCAGTGAACTGCAAACACATCCTTCCATGCTCAGACAGCTGTTACAGCTGAAATCCATGGTATTTCTTACAACTGTGATTAAGTGTGCAGCTCCTGCCTGTCTCCATGGAGACCGATGTTGGCTCAGCAAAAAGTCACCAAGGGCTTTAAAATAATTCCTCTTCGTTTTGAAATTTCAAAGCACTTAACTTGGTTTTGCCTATCAGATGTTATTTTCCCAACTAAAACTGCAGCAGGAAAAGCAACCAGAAGAACTAGTAAAACTACAAAAATATTTTTAAAGCTCATTTCACATGCAGCTGGAAATTAAACACCAAAACATACATTAAAAAAAAAAGAGAGAGAAAGAAATCTCCAAAACTAAAAATCGAACAGTCACTTAATCTTCACGTTATGTGTATTTGTGCACCAAGTAATTCATATTTAGCTGCAAAAGAATTCTTTTTGGGATGATTCAGTAAAGTATTTTGTGCTTCGGTTTAATTAACTCTTGCTCTTTTTATCTAAAGGCTATTCCTTTTGAGAAGTACCTTATCTCACACAGTCTTAATTGTCTAGTGAGTGCCATAACAATAACAACAACAGTCCTTAAGCAAGAGCATCTTTAAGAATCTCCCTCCTCCATCTAGTTTTGGTTTTCCTTTAAAGAGACAGAAGCTAATTCACTACTGCAGACAACAGCAAATTCTGCCTTGCACAAAAAATAACTTGAATTTAAGCTTCCCAAATACATAAACAGCAGCTGAGAACATCTGCAATTATAAAGCTTTTTTAAAAGGTTCTCCATAAATATGTTTAGTGGTAAAAACATTACAGTGTTTACAAAGTGTCCACAGATAAACAGGTAAATACTGTTGACAGTCTCAATTTAGCACAATATTTTTTAAACCTTAAATGTGGCCATAAACTTGTATTAGCACAAAAGGTTGTTTTTTACATATATACACACACACATACCCCTTTTACCAGAAATCCTTTGAGTTTACCTCAAATTAATTGCACTTCTGCGTTGGTACAGATTCCAAAATAATTTCAGCTAATGAATTGACTTTAAAAGCTCTTTGACACCACACTCTGCAAAAAGCAAATTAAAGATGTCACACAGGGTTGGTTTGGTATTTTCAGTTTTCAAAGAACAGCTGAGGTTGGCAGTGACTTCTGAGGTCACCTTGTCCAGCCCCTGCTCCAGCAGAGCCATCCAGAACATCCAGGCTGCCCAGGCCCATGTCCAGAGGGATTCCAAATATATTCAGGGATAGACCCTCCACAACCTCTCAGTGCAGCTTGTTCCAGTCCTTGGTCACCCTTACAGTTTTAAGACAGAACCTCCTGTATTTCACTTTGCCCTCCCTGCCTCTTGGACGCCACAGGAGATAGCCCAACACACTTTTTTTAACCCCTCTGTCAGGTATTTGTACCCATGAGGCTCCCCCCAGCCATCACTCCTGTGAGCTGAAGAGTCTCAGCACTCTCAGCCATCTCATGATGGAATTTTCAGTGCTATTTTCCAATATTCTGTTCTTCAAGACATTTACAAACTTAAACTATACCACTACTGAGCCTCATCTTTTTCTTTCTTGACACATATGGAGGAAGAAACTATAACGATCTGCTGGTTTTAAATCATCTTTTCCAAAAATAGTAAACTTACACACCCGTTTCTTAAGCACAGGAGTACACAGAACTGTTGGCCTTCTGGAGCTTCTCTGTCTTCATGGAAAATAAAGACAGTTTGTTCCATAAGCACTTAGGATAAATTAAATTAGGAATGGTGGCCACCCTGGTCAAGAGGAAATTTATACCATGAAATAATGCCCTTTTTTTTCCTGTTTCTTATATCACTCCACCAAGAATATATTTTAATTTAGAGAAAAATTATATCCATCCATTTTAAAACAGAATTTTAATATAAAATATAGATCAGGATTTTGCATTGTAACTCGAAAATGTTCTAAACTATAAGCAAGAGGTAATTTAAAACAAAACCAAAGGCTTTTGGTTTTGAACATGATGTAGCACCAAAGCTGACAGGACAGAAGAACTTGTTGGCCTTTAACCAGCATTTTCTGAGATGGTTCAGGGAAAGGTACTTCATATCAAATAAACTGTCTTCTTACTACTTAGGTTATTGACCCCAGTAGAAATAAGAAGCCAACACAGAAGAATGAAGAAAACCAACCCCCCCAAACTTGAGCAGTTTAAATACTTCTGATTGCTATTTGATTAGCCTCCTTTGTGATAGAAATGATGGATTTTTTCCTCAGCAAGAAAAGAAGTGAACATGACCTCCTGAAAAAAACTGTTCACTGAAATAAATGTTCTAGTTCCAGGCATTAAACCCACCATTTTTAACACTTAGAAAAAAACCCCACAAAACTGCCTACTCACATTTTTATATATGACATTAATTCATAAATACCAAGATACTAAACAAATTACAAGTTGTGAACATAAACTTAACAGTGATGCAACGGAAGTTTAAGGACCAAGTTTAGAATAATGCCACTAAACTAAACCAAATTATCTCTCTGCCTAATGAGGTAACTACAAGAAAATATCACTTTACTGTATCAAAAAATATCACGGGACTGGAATGGGCAGGGATAACCCAGAGGGTTATGAGCACCATCAGGATGAGAACTCACCTAAATTGTGTCGCTTTGTCTTCGCGTGCTCGTGAATATGTTTCTTTGTAAAACAGCCAAAGAAGACACAGTAGAGGCAAGAGTGGAGTCTGTTCAGGTGGGCACCACACATATGACAAATGCACGACTTTGCCTGAAATAGCAGAACAGAATAGACACAGATTGTGAGTGACAGAAACACATCCTCCAGTCCAGGTAACTGGGTGTGGCTCTCACTGCCGCCTTTCCCTTTCACTCGGTGCCTTGGGAATGCTGCAGACCAGCAGGGAAACAGTTCTGTCCTCACACAAACCACCAGCTGGACAAAACAACAGAGAGCACCCTTCCACTTGTACAATATATTTCCAAGTCCTATCAGGGAGCAGGTCTCAAAATTCAGATGAACACCAGAACCAGGGAAAGCTGCTGCCCAGCAGGGAGGTTAAGAGGTGAAGAGGCAGGAGTTTGGGAGGTGGGACCACAGCAAGAACTCTGCTTTTACACAGCTTTTCAACCTCCTCGATGCACTCAAAAGTTGTAGTATAACTTCAACATTAAAATGTGTGTGACTATATGATATTTCATTTTTCTGCTGGGAGATTCTGCCAGACTCACTCATTAGATTTTTCTACATTAGTCCACAAAACAGTGGCACAATAGCAAATCCGTACCAGCCAGAGTTACAGAAGTTGCCTCTGCTATTCGAGACTGCTTTGAACCAGAAGCTGAAAGCAATGGGCTGAACCGTTCCCCAAAACTACCCAGAGTGGAGAGGCGTGAGGAAAGTTGCAGTGATTGATGGGAAATTGATGGGAAATTATTAAGCATGCACACCTGATAAGACAATCTGTACTAACAATACATTTTAACAAGTGGAGCTTAAGGACCAAAAAAAGTCATTGCAAGGTTAAATAGACTTTTTGACTCTTAATCATATTTGAAGCACTCGAAGCCAACAGCACCCGAACCCATCTCTTGGCATGAAACTAAAATACTTCAATATTATTTTTTTAATTACTCTGTCTACGAAGAGACTTAAGAGAGTTTTGAGAGTAAGTCTTTTGTTCAACCACATTCAAAGTAATTTAGGTTCCATATCATCTGACTGGAAGTTACAGACAGGAGAAATTCCTCACAGTAAATTGACATTTCATCTCAAGACAGCTGCATTCAGACCAATGTGTGAGGGCAACTGAACTTTTGTAACAGCTCAGAGCTACGGGGAACACTTAGAGGTATGTCTAACATCACAGACTAATCTGAAAATACAATTTCTTTGCTTGTCAATCTAGAAGGACCCTACTCTCTTCATATTAAAAAAGTAAGAATTGGGATTACTAAAATCCTAAGATATCATCTAACCCAGGCAATGCATTTTATCAAAAACAACCCACAAAGTTCTTCAGTAATATTTGCCCAGTCTGCCACGACTTAAAATTACTGCTGAATAAATGATGCACAATCTTGTTCTCTAGTCTGGCATTTTTCTCTCAGAATACTTCTGGCTTTTTAAAAAAACCATCAAAGCAGCTTGCAATATGTTGCACCATGTAATTTATTTTCAAGCTCCTACAAATTAAGACTTAAATTCTGAATCTCACATGCTGTGTATTCAAAGTTATCATAAGTTGTTAGGAGAAAATGTTGAATTGAACTCCACACACCTACAGAAAGAAATTATTTTAAAGTTGGGCCAAAAAAAATTCACCACCAGCAGCACTATTTCCATCTTTAGAAAAATGCTGCAGAACTGTCAAACTGTTGCCTAACGGCCTCTCGTTGGCTGCAAAAGCTAAATAGGATCAGCCTATCTGTTAAGATTGCTGCTATGACAACAACTCCAGCAACCAGCTATTTTACTGAGCCAGCTAAAAATAAATCTTTTAGCATTAAATGTATTGTAAACACATGACATAACAAGCATGTAAAAGCTGGTCATTTTAGGCTAAAAGGCAGAAAATTTGTATCATAAAGAGTTTTTATTGCAATGGAAATTAAGAGAAATTGAAGAATGTAAACGAAATTTAGTGGTAAGTTGAAAGAGACATTCAATCACTTCTTGAAAGGAAGCTGATTTATCCATATCCTCTATTTGTTCAGTCCAGCTCAAGATGGGTTTTCAAAAGTTGTAAGAAAAAGAGGTTAAAAGACGACAGAGTGCGGAAAGAAATCAATATCAAAACCCATAGTGGCTATTCTTAACCAGATTAACTGTCTCCTTTTCATCTGTCTGTGCTTTTAAACAATTTGCTAAGTTAAAACAAAGCTGCCACTCTCCCACCCCACCCCAAATAATCAAATTACTTTGTTTCATAATACTCCCAACCCCTGCTCACATCTCTTGAGGCTACAGTCTAAGATGAAACAGAATACTGTAAATGAGTAATGAGGATCAGTAGGATCCATACAGTCACCAGCTTGCTTTAAAACAGGATTCAACTTTTTTAAAAAGCAAGTCAGGTCTTGCTTATGGTCTGGATGCTTTAGCAAAGTCAACTAGGATTTCAGCTACAGAATCAACCTGTCACTTCTCCTCCTCCAAGATACAGGAACATTCCTTCCTCAGCCAAGACATAAATGTAGTTTTCCCCTTCCTTCACACCCTCTCCCACTATTATCCTGCTCTCCCCTGATTTTATTTTGCTCCCTACCTGCTTCTCTCCTGTATTATCCTCATCCTCAAGTACCCCACTCTCCATCTTTCACTCCATTCTCTCCCTCCACCATACTCAATCCCTCATCTTTATGTCCCCAGCCAGTCTTCCTTCAGTTCCTTCCTTCCTTCCTTATTTCAGACTGAACCTCTGTCTGTCCCCTTTATTTTTCCTCTGATACTCCAACAAACCACACACAGAAACCAGAAGAGGCCTTGAGCATTTTCTTTCTGGAAGATTACAGTCAGTTTTTTAAATGATAGGAAAGAATGGTCCTGCACAATCTGAATGGTGCATGCACATACAGAGAGTTACTGATAGTTCTGACAGCATTAGCTACCCCAGTTCCCTCTGCAGTGTTTCACTCTCTACTCATCTCCTGTATTGCTGCCAGGCCTGGGGTAACTCACAGGCCCAAACCCCCAGCAATGATTTTGTCCCTTCTATAGTGGAGATTTAGCCCAGCAAAAGAGAGTGCAAACATTAGTGCATGACACACACTGTGATCACCTCTAAGACAAGTCAAGAGTCCACCTGTAAAACACTGCTCTCCATGCTGTGAACAGTCTTGATACAAAATGAGTTCTTAATCCCTTACAGACACATGAACAAAAGCAAAGAGACTGATTTAAGGTTTATGGTGTTCACTACCTTAATAGCAGAATAGGGGAAAGAAGAAAAAACAAACCCAAACCAGAAAAGTCAGAGACCTTAGACTGAAAATTTTCAGGTATGAAGTGCAAATGCCTTCATTGGGCCACAGATCAAGCCACTGAAGCAAAATTCAAACATTTCCTCACATATTCAGTGTTCCAGGTCTTAATATTCACATTTCAAGAACAGTCAATTCTCTCTGGGAATTTTGGCCTATCCCATTCCCCTTGCTATGTTTAGATCACAGCCTGGACACAGAGTTTTATTTTTATTCTTATTCATTCATCTTGCAACTAATTCTCTTCCAGATCTAAAGCAGCCACAGCAGCTCATGTTGAGTGATGAGCAGTGTGCTTCCCTTGGCCTATTTTTTGAAAGGAAAAAGGACAGATAATCACAAAAGGCCATGTAACCAACCACTGCTTCTCTCCTTGCTGAAGATGGAGACCCTGTGGCTATCCCAACAGGGGTGTTTCTTCTGCCCTGTGGGAGGACAGAGCCAGTACCAAAGCACAGCCAAGAGGATTTATTACTCTCGAGTACTCTGCATCTCAAGAGTAACAAAAATGGGTCAAATCTGCCTTACGACATTTCTAGCACTCCTTAGTCTGTATTTACTCCCAGACTCCCTGAGCTGTGTTCCTGACACCAGTCTGTCACAAATCCATCAGCCACCAGTACAGGGGCTGAGACATTTCAGAAATTTAAATAATTAAAACTTCAAAGCTATGTTCTTAGGCTTGAAGAGACAAAAAGAAGGAATTGATTCTACAGTTCTCCATGATATGGCATATAAATCACTCCTCCACACGCTGATAGGATGATTCAGTTACTCTGAGTCAGTGCACTGCTCTGACACATCAGCTTTAAATAATTTAAAAAATCAACTTAAATATTGTTCACTCATTTCCCGCAACCAAGTTTAATTATGATACTGTCCAATTAGAAATGTCAATTACGCCTTTAAAACAACAGGCCATCAATATTGTAAATTTTATTCTCAGACCCACTGAGGCGAGGGGTACCAGTAAAGGTTTTATTTCTACAAGCAAAACTGTGCACTAGTTACAGAATTTTTGAGTTTGGTAAGTATTCAGAAAATCACAGGTAACTTCTTAAAAATGGGTTATTCTAAATGTTTGTTTAGACAGCAGTAGAACAAAAAAAAAAGGCAGAGAGGAGATGTCTACACAGCTCTCCCAGTCTGAACAGGACACTTGGCTCTGACCATCTGCTTCAAGTTTGAAGACAACAATATCACAACTTATAATTAAAAATGAAATGGCCTAAGCTGTTAAATAACATCACAGTTCTCAAATGGAGTGTAAATAAAAATATACCATTATGACCATGTGAGCAGCTTGCTCCTGATCCCAGTGAGTCCTACTTCTGTCTGTTACTGAAAAAACTGTGGAAGAGAAAAAGGAAAGCACTGAACATGCTAGAAAGCAACTTGAGGGAACTTTTTTCCCTTTCATCTGATAGGGATTATCATGCACGGACAGCACTCAAGAGAAATACAACACATATTTCTGAATTCACTCTGAAATGAAGACATGTTCTTAAATGAGAACCATGTTATAGCCAAAGTCTATCCAAGTTACAAAAACACGACTTTGGTTCAAGGGCTCTCATCAAGAGAACACTACAAGTCAATCTATAACTACATAACTCAGATGAAATTAATAATTATATCTGGGGGCGAAACAGAGAGCTCAGTAGGTATCATTAATTCTACATACAGATTTTTCTCCTGCTCTCCTTAATTCTGGATGATGTGTCATTTCAAAAGATGGGTATTGAATCACTGCATTTTTTTAAACTTTTTCCATTTTTTGTTTTACACAAAATTCTGCAACAGGTGCAAGGCTGAAATGAAATTTGGGAGGAAAAGAAGAGTTGTGCAATTTAAAAGACAGCATAAGCTGGAGGAAAAAATAGGAGGATGGTCTAAAAATGTAATTTTGCATCTCCTGTACATAGTCACAGTAGTAAAAAGTTGTATTTCAACAAGAACAAAGCAATTCTCTGGAATTCAAATGACTAGGCTGCAATTGCTTCTTCGCTTTTCCTTTGGTAGGTGCTCATCCCCTCCACCAGCATTTACAAACCTAAATGAATTCTCAAGTACTCTATAAAAGATGCACTTAAGAGCCTATTGTGTTTTTAAACCATTTAAATAATGGACTTTATTCAAATTAAATCACATGTCCTTCTATAGTAAGATTCTTTAAACAGTGGGAAGTCTATTTGCCTTGTGAAAACCCATGAGCTTCTTAAGGTTCAAATATGTAGCTCTTTCCCTGGCTATATATATATTGCATGGATACATTCTGTGTGTTGATTTTTATCTATTTCCTGCAATGCACCACTGCAGCAGCAAATTCCACATGAGAACAAGGGGCTTGCCAAGACCGCAGTAGTGTATGCTCACATCAAGTGCAAAATCTATTCCTTTACCTCACCATTCCCTCGTCAGCAAATCGTGGAAATGTTTTTAAATGTCCTATTAGGTAACGTATTGATCTCTTCTGTGGGCACGTGACTGGGGAAGCAATTCAAGGAATAAGCTAAACAGCCAAACCTGCCTGATGCTATGCAGAGTCTGATTAAACCCTGCCCAGGCTGCAGAGATTACATTTTGCCCCGTGTAAAACTAAGAAATGGGATTCTTTCTATGAAAACAGTAATGCTCTTGGGAAGTTTGCCACAGTACTTCGATGGAAATACTCTAGATAGCATCCTTTCAGAAAGGAAAGAAAAAAGAAACTTCAGGATACATAGGATCAAAGCCCTAACAACTCCTACAGGCTCATTTGGAAAAGCACACATATTCCAGCTATCTTTTCTTTAACTACTCTAAGATAGCCATAAAAATACAGGCCCTTAATCAGTCCAGATCAAAGTCAAAGCAATTCTGCTGGTAGGAAAGCTATAGCACAGATTCTCCATGGTGCAACTTATTTGTGGGACTTACTGTTTCCTCATGCTTCAATACAAAACAAATTAATAATTCATGTTACTAGGGCTAAATAAGAGGTCTTTCATTCACTACCAAACTTTTATGCAAATTTGCAAGCCTAAAATTATGGAGATAAGACAGAGGTGGTGAGAATTTCTATTGACCCTTTAGAGGACAAGATTTAGACTGATGGATATTCTGAACTCTACAGACAGGCAGGTCAGCATAGAAAAAACATTATTATAAAGCAATATGAACATAAAATATGTTCTGGAAGAGAAAAGGAGCTTGGATTTCTCACATTAAAATGGGTAAGATGAATGAAAGCATCTTCAGAAAAACAGCTGGGAAATAAGCATTCTCATGACAGAGATTTACTCCTTCATCCATTTAGAGAGTTTGCAAATTGCTGCAGGCCCACAATAATATAATAAACATTAATCACAAAGTATGTAGGAAGGTGGGCGACAGATTCTCAGCAAAGAGCTTCTGTCTTTTTCCATAGAATGTACAGCCAACTATGTTCTAACACTTCATGATGGATTTAGAACATTAACTTGTTTTGCCAAATTTGCGCCTTTTACTCTCCTCCCAAAGGAATGAACTGGGAGGAAGGTGCTGATAAACTGTGCCTGCCTCTCCAGATCAGGGAATTCTACCTCCACTAGTTAAGGAGGGCTCGGGGAAGGGGTGCTTCCAACACAGAGAAATTTGGAATCACATATATGGAACCAAGAAGCAACCAAAATGCCATCCAATGTGCCCCACTGTTATCAGGGCTGTTGAAGACACCACTTGGTTATTATGTATTTTAACAAGGTTTCAGTTATATGAGGAGTGTAGGATGACAACCTCACAGAAGCAGTTCTGGATTCTTTCCTCATTGCAGTTGGTTGACTACATCTGAAGCAATCATCTGATTTTTTTGCCAGCACTATCCAAACACTCAACACCACTTTGTTTGTTTGTTTTCTTAATGTACCAATCACAAGTTTTAAGTAAAAATCTATACATTTCTTTCTCCCAGCTGCCTGTAGGCCATTAATAGATTAGTTATATGAGTGTCACTGCTTAGTTCAGGCGACCTAAACAGACAATTTTCAGAATTGAGATTTTTTTTTTAATGGAGCACAGAGAGATTCATCCTGATACTTTACATAATCTCTTAATTACTAAAAGGAGTGCTGCTAAGAAAAAAAAGGTGTTTGTTATTTTTTTAAGTCACATGAAAAACTTTATCATTTTTTAATGGTTCAAATGCAATTATCTGTGTCTTTTTGAGGTGTCATCATCAGTAATTTTGACTTCAAAAAACTTACCATGATTTTGATCAGTCACAGATTAATAAACATGAGGCAAACCTGTAAGTGAATGGAGTTGACATCCAGGCCCTAAATCTGTCCACTGACATTTGTGTAAAAAGAAAAAAAAAAGGTCTAGAGCTTCACTGCAATGCAATTCTTCAAAAAGCAGTAAAAAGAACCAGCAAAGAGATTCAAACCTTCACTCTGACCCAGCTCACACAGCTGCCTACAAGGACCAGGAGAACATTTGTGTGCAGGTCAGATGCCATTCACCTTCACAGTAAAGGGAAGCTTCTACTCACAGCAGCTTTGAGCTATGTGAATTCACTGGAAGAAAAAAATCTGCCCTTATTTCTGTGGGAATAAATATACAAATAAGGTTACAGAGATATTTTGTTGGTGGTGGTTTCATTACTGTTGTTATGGGTTTGGATTTTTTTAAATTTAATTTCTAAGCAGCTGCTGCATCATATTAAAAAAGCTCCACTGAAACTAACAGCCAAGCAAGAACTGGCCAGAGCTTTGTATATTTGACTAGTACTTTATGAAAAATGTTCCTATTCAGCACAAAGTCAGAACAAAAACATTATTTGCCACAAATTCACGGAGAACAAACTTGCACAATTCCAGTGTCACTGCTGTAGACTTGTAAACAATGATTCATGAGTATTTTGAAACAGACTTTCTGTTTCCTGTTTCACCTTCTAACATTCATTCTGTTCATTCATAATTTGGATCAAATTGGAAAGATTTGGCTGAATTTCAGAGAGTTTGAGCACTTTTTATCAACTCAAGGTAGCTGCAAGACTGCAGCAACCCTGAAAACTAACCCATCAGGAGATTCCAGCAAAGTGCTACATGTTGATGACATTCATCATCACCTACAGCAAAAGATACCAGGATTTGACAAGAGCATTTTGTGCTGACCAGCCAGGCCCTGCTCTCTTCACTCATCTTCTGTATTTACAAGAGGAAGTGCTAAACCCTTAACTCAACATAGACATTCCCTCCAACAAAGGCTGATCCCTTCAGCCTAGCCCCACTCACATCCCACCAGCATTATTTCCACATCTTCCTTTTTAATGCTGCTTGGTTACATAATGCTACCCATTGAAAGCAAAAATTAGTAGATTGTAGTTTTGGGTTTCATTTATGGACATTGTGCTTGGTTTGTCATTTAATGTAGAAAGTGTTCGTTTCATTTAAAGCATGGATATAAAAATTAGTTAAGACAAAACAAATGCAGACTGCAGCAGCCAGCTGGGCTCAGTGGCTAGGAAAGCTTATTAGGCAAAGCACATGCTTTTAGCTAGAACACACCTCTGCATTCCAAAAAGAAATCCCAGCAGGACAGCAAGCTTTCGCAACACCAGGATAAGAAAAGCAAGCAGAAAAACTCTCAGGATGTTAATTACAGTCAAAGTCTATTTCATAATATCAACAACAGATTTTCTCTCTATTTTCCCCTCTCTTTAAAGGATGGAATAAAACCCAAGGCACCTCCACTTTTGCCATTTGACTTGCCGTGTTTTAAAGAGAAGCCTGTCTCACACACCCTCTGCTGCTCCGAAGGAAGGTGTTGGAAGGGCTGCAGAAGAAAGGGTCAAAATACAATTAAGTACAGGAACTAAACCAAGCCTTCCTTCCTGGATGTAATGCATGAAAACATAATGTGGGCATTAGACAATCTGTCTGTGTAAACACCAGTTTCTTTCTGAATTGATTAGGTTTCATGAAATTCTAAATAGAAATTCTTCTATTAAAATATGAAATATGGAAATGGAAGATGATATTTCAGTTGAAGTGCTACCCAATCCTGATGAGATAAAAATTCATCTGCCTTTATGCTACCAAATCCTGTATCTTCAGGAGTGTGTGAAAAGCACAAAAAAAACCCAACCCCAAACAAAACTCCTCAACGCTGTCCCCCCTAAAAGACTCATTTACAGGGCAACTGGGGAGTTCCAAGAACCATGTCTGGTAGTCAGCTCCAAGCAGTCATTAGTGATCTTTCAAAAGGGGCACAGCTTTTAACCTAAATAACGGAAAATCTGAATTCACCTTTAAAAAAACCCTAGAACCATTCCAGCTCCTGAAACTGTTTAGAGTTCTGCAGAACAGGAACCGTCAAGACAGACCACTTTTGACACGATGCCACCTCTTCATTCCACAGTGCATCTTTCTGACAGTACTTCAGAACTCATAATATGCACATTGCCTCACATTCTCACAAAACGCTCTTTAAATCAGATTATGAGAATTCAAGTTACAAGACAGCAAAGCAAAATGTTTAAAGATGTCAAAGAATAACTTGAAACTACATCCAAACCAAAAATGCTTATAAAGCTAAGCAACAAAGACCCGATTCTAAAAAGAAACACGAATGGGTTCACCTTCAGCAGGTTTAACTCCTGCCCTTACAAGAGCCAGGTCAGTGAAGAATTCAAACACATTCCAGGTGCTCTACAAGCCCTAACGTCTGTGCCCAGCAAGCAAGAAAAAGTAACATGCTACATAATACATAACATTTTCCACCTCTTTTTTTGTGAGGACATTCAGGTTTCTATTAGAGATTTGATTTTGTCCACTGCCAGAGAGCTAGAACAGTACTTGTATGTAAAAGACAATTTGCCTGTCAAAGTTAATAAACTACTCCAGTTATTCTTTCATTAATCACACAGAAATTAAGGATGCAGAGAAAAGATTCTCTAAGAGAGGGGAGATTTTTCAGAAACTTTACAGGCAAGTTCAAGTGGTTTTCATCAGTCCTGTGAATCCATTCCCTGGCACTTCTTACTCGGTAATGAATTAATTGAAATTAACGTGCCAAAAGACTTAATCAGAGCAGGATTTCCTGACATCCCATTTCTGATAATCAAGTGATGGCAGTGGTAACTGATGAGGGAAATGGGGGGACAGTGATCCCTACATGCATTTAAACCAAAACCTGCATTAGGACTTTCTAGTTCGCCCTTCCCAGGTAAAACTTAAGAAGAAAAGATCTATCAGATCTATTAATATTCCACATGACCCTTTGAACAAGTGTTTGCACAGCAAATTCATCACCACAGTTCTGCTAGAGACAAGTCAACTGACAACACTAAGAAGCAACAAGGAGAAAAAATCCACATAGTGGGCAGGTCAGGAATACTATGAAGAAAGAGGGAAAATAGAACTCCACTCAAGGTGACAACTTCTTAGATCAAAAATGTTTCAGCCCACTGAGTTCCCTTTTCTTTCACTGGCTCTTGGGAAACTCTGCATTTTGACAAGAACTATCTTCCTTCACAAATGAAAATACAATTTATGTACATATATACACACATGTATAATGTGTTAAAAAGTGTAACCGTTCCACTTAGAAGAAAGAAACTACAATCTGAATCTTAATTTCCTGCAAAGATGGTTCCAGAATACAATTTATGTACTCCTAATATTGAGCACATACCAAGGACCAGGAACACACTGCAATTTCAATTAAAAATAATACATTAACACAAGAAAAGTCTGTATGATGGGAAAATATATGGGTTTTTTGTAGAGGCCTTGATCTATTTATGTCTACTTATATTAATGCCGTGGATATTCAGTAGTTCACATTGCATCCTTGGACAGAAGCAGATTCTGTCAGAGTAGAGAGACCTTTATGACGAGATAAATGCACGAGGAGAAACCACAAGCCATCACTGGAACACAAACACCTGACAGATTAGGAGCACGTGGCATTTCAGGAACAACAGTGCCTGCAAAAGATGCTTGAAAGAAGAGAAGAAGTCAGTGTGCTTATGCATTCCAGGTGATTGCCAGCAACTCCTCATGCACATGGCACTGATTCATTCAGACACGACAGTCAGAACTACAGTTCTGTCACATTTGTCAAGCAGAGTAAGACATAACTTAGATTCTACCTGACAATAGCAAACACTGAGCTCACAATACGTCCATTAACACTAATAATTAAGATAAGTAGTGTTTCATTTAGCAAAAGGGCATCTGTACAGCAAAGCTGCAGACAGCTTCAGAAAAGAATTACTCAGATATAATTTAGAGTTTATTTTATCAGAAGAGTGTGAGGGGACTTGGCACACACATGTTTGTGCGAAGCAGAACATGGAAAACTTCAGTTGTATAAATATAATAATCATGGGATTTAAATAATCTCTTTGGAAAGCAAAAATCATGTATCTGAAGACTACCAACCAGAAAAAAGACACTAATGAAAATTGGAACATGCATTGGTAAAACAAATTACTTTTTAACTCGTATCGCAACTAAATTCATCTTCTAATCAGAATAAGACAACAAACACTGAAAGCCAAACACATCCAAAGAAATTACAAAAAAAGATAAAGGGAAAAAAAAATTATGCATATGGTCTAGCTCTGCTGCTCTGACAAAACACAGCAGACCTTGAAGCCTCTTTAATTGGTTGTTAAATTAGTGAACCTGAGCCTTAAAAAGGCAGAGAAAGAACAGATTCTGTACTATACTGGATACCACACACCTTGAAGCATCTCCTGTTACCATTCTCCACTTTTCCTGCCCAAGGTTAAGCAAATTACCAGTGACTGTATGTGTGTGGTTCTCTAACATATATACACACACCAAAAAACCCAAAGTAAACTGCAAAAAAAATCTACTACAATGATTCCAGGCAATGAAACAAAGGATTAAAACCTCAAAATTCAAACTGAGACTTTCAAACGTTAACATCTGGAAATGAATTTATATAGGAGTAAAAAAAACCAAAAAAAAAACCAACCAAACCCTGAGCTCCACCCAGCAACAACCTCACAAAAAAAGAAATAAGTAAGTGCTCTTACAGGATTCTAAATACCAAAACACATTTTCTCATCACACATTCTGGTCTCTCATGGTATGAGATGAAGTTTAATAGGAGCCTGTCATGAGATACTGGGATTGGAAGAAAGAAATTTCAGAACGACTTAGAATAATTATTTGCATTTTTAGTAAAACAATAAAGGAAGTCACAGTATTATTAACTCTGATATAACAGAGCAGTGACTGTTCAGTGGACCAGAACTCAGTCACTGAATGCAGACTGACTGGAACAACCTGAGGGACATTTTTCTTCTTTTATGATTAAGATAATACTATGGAGAAGGGGAAAACTTTACCACAATCAACTACTAAACCGGCCTCAGCATACATTTTTTGACTTTTTAAAATTAATTGCCTACACCATATCTACATATAAAACACCAAATCAACGTGAGACTGCCTGATAGATGAGACAAAACAGTGCCCAAAGTTTAATGAACCACAGGCTTAGAAAGAACCAACCACACACTTCAAACACACAGACTGCTGGCAAAACTAATAAAATTAATGCTTTGTTTGTTGAACGTACATGAATTACAATTACAGTTTTATTGCTCTGTATTTTGTTCAAATATACCCCAGTGTTCCTTTACACAAATCTATGCTTCAAAAAAATCAATGGAGTAATTAGAAAAGCTGTAGAGAATTAGTGCATTGAGTAACATTTCCATAATTTCTCCTAAGAAATGATTAACAGACACTACATACCATAAGCAGTGCTTTTGAGGGACTTAAGGATATAATCATTTGGCTTTCCAATGGAAGAAAAGAGTTTCCATTTCCAACTGGCTTCCCATCAGCCAATATGTTACTACAAGACTCTCCAAGAATAAGGAGTATTGGTACAATCAAGAAATCTTATATGCTACTACAGCACCAAGTGAAAGGGTTTTGGGTTTCAGATTGATAAGAGAAAGTTTCCTTTGTTATGTGGTTTTAAATTTGAATTTCCACATATGTATTAGAAGGTCCATCCACAGGAAAGAGCTGTTACTTTCCTCTGAGCCAAGTCTACACTGTAATTTAGAAGTCTACACTGAATTTAGAACGTCCTTCAGGGAAACCAAACTTGGCCAACAGTATCTGTGCCAAGGCCTCATGTTAATGCTCAGGTACAGAACACATTCCTGGGATGGGCAGAATCAGCTGTGCCACCAAATGCCACCCTGACAGAATCAGCCCAAAATCCCATTTCCTCTTTAAAGTCTGGAGGGATCATTACACCTCAACAGCACTCTGGGTTGTTCTACCACACTCCAGTAGGTAATTATGAGTGAATTCCCTGCCATATCCTCACTGCTCACACCAGGGGTTTCCTGAACCACCAATTATTAAAAATACTCTTCCCTCATCATCTCCCCACCCAAAACTAAGAGGCTTTGCCTCTGACTCGTCCACCTTCCCTCACTTTGTGGGAGATGTTGTACAGGCTTCCATCTCTCATTATTTTCCATCTACTTACTTTCCATACAGAAACTGGGAATTTTTCTGTTGTGTTAGAAGGTAATTACTTATATCAAGCAGAAGACTGAATTACAGAGAAGACAAGCCAATGTTCAGACAGCAGCAAGGGCTCTGTGGGTCGTGCCTTTCCTTCTCAATTTCAGTTCTCTCCCCAAATGAACATGGATGGTCTGCTGGAATCCACAGCTTCCCCTTAAGCAGGGAATCCATCTGATGCAATCTCACAAGTCACCACATTGCATTCCAACAGGGAAACATCATCAAAAGGTAGGACTCCACAAGCTCTGCCCCAAAGTTGTAAATGACTGAAGTCTGAAATCAATTGGTTCAAGCAAACAGATCAGCTTAACACTTCTTGTCTCCCAACTGAACAACTGAATTTGGGAGGAGGGAACAGCTGGACTTGGACTCAAACTGCAGTCTCACTGGGAAAGAGGGAAGTAATGTATTTATCATTTGCTTTCCTTCTTCCCCATATCACACAAACCTAAACAGTTTTCAGAAACTTTTAATTATTTATTGTCCTGAACATACTAGCAAATATTCTCTGGCAGATGAGACACATTTTTGCACATTCCTCCATGGATCTAACCTGTCCCAGCTTCCAAAACTCAGACAGACTTACCAAGACTTAGGGAAAACATTAGCTGATATACAGCAGCTCATTAAAGCTCCAAATCCCTCACCAAAGTTAACATACCAGCAGACATTTGCGTGTGCCTGGCATTGCTAAAAAGAAAAAAAATAAAAGACATTGTATTTGCTATTAAAAATAACCACAATGCAATCTGAATGTTGGTAAGAACAGAGAACTCATCTGTCAATTTGTTCTAAACAAATCCCTGTTCTTGCACTCACGGAAACGGTATCAGGAATAAATTCAACATCTATAATGCACAGATTGAGCCTCAATCCATCATTTTGATGTGGCAGTGGAGGCCAGAAACAGAACAGGGAACTCAACCTTTCTCCCCTCAGCTCCCAAGAGCTGTGCAGGCTCCCCCAGCAACAGGAACTGTGTGGGCTCTCGAAGCCCCTGTACATGGAAAAATGAAAGGCTGATACATACACAAACCACAACATCGGGATAGGGCATGATAAGGGGAAACATGGGAATGAGGGAGAAAGTGATTATAAAGTCTTTTATCTGAACAAAAGCCAGAACTTCCTTGGCATATTGCACTTGAAAAACCAGTTAAGAGCTTGAAGCAAAACCAAGGCATTCTTCAGGAGAGTATTACAATTGCAAATCACCAGTAATCTCACATAGATTAGAGCAAAAATATTCCATGAGATCCAGTACAGATTTCTAATCCTCATCTCTTGCTTTGTCCCCATGGTTATAAACATGGGCGGTTTTGGGGACAAGTACATGGTCTTTATGCTTTACAGCAGGATTAAAAAAGCATTTGAGAGCATTGAGGCCTCAGGCCTCCTTAGAATACCTTAAATTTGCTCAGTTCTAAAAGAAGCCCTTCCTAGTTCTGATTTTCAGGGCAGTGTTTCCTGTGATCTGGAAGCGCAAAGAATTGAGGCACAAGGAATGAAAAGCAGGGGAGCACTGCATGACACACAACGTGTGGGTAATAATAAACTCGCCAACACTGCATTTTTACCTGGATTTTGTTCTATGGGAACACATTCATAATAATGTAACTTCTATGGCACCTTCTCTTAAAATACAAAAGAGGATAAAATTATTGGTGACACAATGCCCAGCCACTGGATATGATAGGATATTTATGCTGGAAATACACTGGGAAAAGTGTATTTCTGTCTGACTAAACAGTCAGTAAATCTCACCTCCCTGGTAATCAGACACCACTGTGCCCAAAATGTAATGGATACCTTGTGAAAAAACCTACATAACTTGCATTTTTCTACAGCATACATATAAGAGCAAACGTTAAGTTTTTATGGGGGACTCAGATCCTGTACCAAAAACCCACTTACTTTCCTCTTCAGGGCTCTACATCTCAGGTATAACTAAAGCAAACATCATCTTTAGGTTACCATGATATCCAGTGTTCGCAAAGGTTCTCCTGTTTTGGAAAGATCCTAAGGATACAGATGGCAGAGGCTGCAGTTCTTCAGAATTGAGCCAACCTAGTCACTAGCTCTTGAAGAAAACACAAAACTTCCACAGCACCCAACTATGGCAGTGAACACAAATGAAACAGCAAGGGAGACACTGTTTAATTCCTTTGTAAATTCCCCTCACCCTACCTTAAAAGCTTTCCTTCCTTTTTATCCTGAACACAAACCAGAACTTCCCTACAAGAAAAACCAGAAAAATTAGCCACAATCAGAAGTTCATCCACCTCTTTGCTAGCATTACACAGGAATGTTTCAGTGTCTAGTAGTTTTTCCTCCCTGAAGTCAGAACAGCCATAAAAAAGGGGGAGGGGAGGTTGATTGCACGAGTTCTGCAGCATCTGGCTATGCAATAAGACTCTTGAAATAATTTTCTCTAGTGTAGCATATAGCCAACAAATCTGGCAAGAAGCAACTTCCAGCATGTGTTGCTGTGACAGCAATGAATTATCACCCCAGTCTGCAGCAAGATTAACACTTACAACCTTGGCATGAGGAACAGTCTGCTCAGACTCTGTGTCAGGAGTAGTGCTCCATGCTTAGGCTCGAAAGGGTGGGCTCATGGTAAGAAATTAAGACCACAGAAATTTAGACATTTGTCTAAACTGTAAACAAACAGAGAATTTCTAGGGGAGAAGGCAATGTACAGCCAGAGAAGTAGGAACACGAAGGGAAACTCAAGAGTATGGAAGAAAAAAGAATAAAGAAAAAAGTAGCCATTAAAAACAAGGTACTGTCTGTTTTAAAGGATGTGCTCCAAAGAACAGATACAGAACAAAAATTGGAAAGCAACGCACCAGATTCCTCCTGCTTAACACAAAAATACTGCAGTATCCAATCAAACCAAACCAACATGAAGTGACTCTGAAAGCTTGGTGTTCACCGAGTCTGGCTCAGGACATTAGTCGTGGTGAGTTACAGACTTTGTCAGACCTTGTGTGCTCTGCAGCAGAATATGCCATTCTTGTGAGTTAAGGGCAGGTTCAAAACCAGCTTTGGCCTCACAGGAAGGTCAGAGAGGAAATTACATCAAAAAACATCTCTGCTAAGAAGTAGATTCTTGGTCATCCATTCCACTTTTCCAGCTAACTGACCATAGAAAGAGGAAACCGGGAAACAAAGCTCCTTACCACAAGCTCTTAAACCAAAAACTGCAGAGGGAAGTGAAGGACAAAGCTGAAGAAAACATGGTGAAACCTCCTTCCTGCTTGAATGCTCACCATACTTAGACCTTCTTTTGCTCTGTAGAATTGACAGACTATAAAGCATGACTTCTGCTCTTTGATCTGGTTTGCTAATTTTTTTTCAAAGCTTGGAGATTCCACCAATCATCAACTTCAATTCTAATGCAACTTTACTTTGCTTCATGAACTAGAAGAAAAGTACATTAATGCTATTAAGAGTTGATTTCACATATTATGTGTTCCACTTTCAAGACCTTAACTTGAAGGAAATACTTTAAGAAGTTAAGCAGTATGAGTTGAAACACATGAATTGGTGAGGTTAAGGGATTCAGCACCGAGGAAGAGCAGGACAAAAGGATTTCGTGTCTTGAAAGAAAACTAATTCACTAACTATTAGTAGTAGCTGGATGTAAGAGAATTTAAAGTGACAGGAACAGTCTTGCAGACATCACACTCGGCAAGGGTTTACATAGAACAGAGCTTTCTGCATGACAAAAGGAAAATTTCACAATTTTCTTGAAAAGCTTTATTTCAGATACCTGTAAGTAGATATAACACACCTGCAAAAGAGAGAATTAAGAGAACAGTATGTGTTGAGAATTTTGTAAGGAAGCTATTACAAGTAATTTACTACCTTGCTAGGAAATTACCTCCAATTCCCTGGGATTTGAAGCTTCTCCAAGTAAAAAGGTAGCAAAAATATTGTGTAGCAAAGAGGAGCACACACCGAGTAGAAACAGTTCCTGTAACTGAAGGTCACTTTGAAAAAATCTACTTTGTAAAGAAATCAGGGAAAGCCTTTAAACTATTTCGCACCATACACTTCTTCCCACTGCTGCATTACTTCAAGCTGGTGTATCTTTTATGATAGACTCAGCCTTAAATCACCTGCCTTGCTAATATAAGTCTAAAAGATGACTCCAAAACTTCTGTCATGTCCTAAGAGATCACAAAAACTCCATCATTCTCTCTTTAAGAGCAGAGATAAATACTATTTAGGTTGGAATATGGTAACTACCACTTTGTGTGGTCCAGTCTCCTCGTAGTTCACTCCTCTAGCACAATCATCAGGGCAAGGGAGCTACAAGGCACATCCTTCCTTGCCTATTCCCACTGATATCCAACAGTTCTGGAGATTGACAGGGAGAGTTGTCTCAAAATACATTTCTCTTCCAATTAAGTCCTTTGTACATATTATCAAGTTGAGTTTATGACCTTATTTAGATCAGACACTTGAAATACCTGCCCAAAATAGTCTGGTGTGCCTCAGCTCAGGGGGTTTTTCAGCTGCAGTGCTTCATATTGGGTTATACCAACTACCTGTGCAGCAAATGCCACCACAGTAAAATCCAGGCTATTTTGGGCTGCTGGATTAGAAGTGTGAGCTGCATTAGTGGGTCAATAAGAACAAAGTCTTCTGGGTCAAGAGAGTGAAGAAACACTGGGAAAGTTGGTGTGTATCAGCTCCTCTACAAAACAAATGTCTGTTTGAGCAGTCACCAGGGAATTCAGTTCTTTGAAGAGTTTCACCCATTTACTGTCCTCATCTCCAGAAGATGGAAATATTCAAACACATGGGTTTTGTGGGGTACATCTCGTGCAGAGGAGCTTATTCTACTTCGACTAAGCTTGCTGTGGAATACCAAACAAGTCACAGGGTTGAAACAATGCAGTAACATCAACAACAGATTTCAATTGTATTCTAAGAAGTAGATTTTTTTCAGTAAAAACTATAAAGTCAACTAGGCATATGAAGGGATTAAAACTTCTGCTTTTATTTTTGAGCATATCTGAAGTTGTCATTTCAGACAGCAGAATGAAAGGTTTGGCGTTTTGTTTCATTTTAATGAAAAAACTAAAAATATCAGCATTAACAAGCTTTCTCTAGTCTGAGTATCTTACGGATAACAGCATTTTTCAGTAGTCAGGAAAAAACAGGACAACATATCAGGAACCACCACATTTAATCAAATTGAAAAAATCTGTCTCAATACTGAGCATCTGTACATGCCACAGAATTGAACATTTCACAGACACAGTACAGAAGCATAAACTAGGAAAAAGGAGATGCTAACACATTGAAAATGTTTAATAGCTGAATATCATATTATGAATCTACTCAAAAAAAAAAAGCCTGACAGATGCTCTAGTCCAGTCCTTTCCAGGGCTGCACCAGTACAGGAGTAACTGAGTCCCAGGACAGCCCTTGCCCAGGGATCCCTGGTGGGGTTGCAGAGGCTGCACCTCTCCACGACCCCGGGAAGCACGTTAGGCTTTCACTGGAGTGCTGCTGTCTCCATCTGGCACAGCAGCCCCGCAGGGCTCCAGCCAGCTGGCACCGCTCAGAACAGCCTTGGGGCTGCTCTACACTGCACAAGGGAGGAGGCCAGAGGAAAACCAGCACCATAAAGAGATAATTTACAGTCCCATTATCCCATCATCCTCAACTACATGAAGCAGGAGTATGATCTAGGTACGTGCCCCATGACCACATGCTTTAAACCAACAAAAAAAATTACATCAGCTTACTAGAGTTTGATTATAAAACCCAGAAATCTTAACTTAGAGATGGGCCTATTTAAAGAGGGACAAAAGTGGCTCATAACGTGATTACTTGCAAAAACACTATTAATTTCATTAAATTAAACATAATATGAAAAGTGGATTTGCTGTAATAGCTGATCACAGATTACAGGCATTCTACACTCCCTGATTCATTTATTCTTCACAAGGAAGCTGGGTAGGTAATTTGCATACAGAAGTTCCAACAATTGCAGACGTAAGACAAGTTTCCTGTACCAGGCTCAGCACGTGCCAGTGCATCACCTGTGAGAACAGCAGGTACAAGCACACCACTGCAGCACTAACAGAGGTTCCTTCTGGAACCTTCTGGATTAAGTCAGTATCAGAAACTCTTTTCAGAAGAAGCCCCTAGTAGGACAACACTCACACATGGTGTGTCACTGGCGCAGTCCAGAGCACGGCAGCAGTTGTTACAAGAGCTGCCACATGCAGCCTCCAGTGTCACTACTCAGGTTGGTGAAATATCAGTAAGAGGAGGAAAAAAAGAGTTCTCATCTTTATCTGCTCTTTCTGGTTCATGGCACAACCACACAAACATGACACAGCAGTGGTACAACAGCAAGAACATGTAGCCCAGAGCTGTAATTCCTTAATTCCTGTTAAGGAAAGACACTTGTCACAGAAAGGTCCAAATTTCACATCTCTTGCTTTTCTCTGGTAAATAAAATATTACCTGTCCTTTACCTCAGTGGCATTCTTCTCACCCAAACCATTTACCAATTCCATCATGTACTTGTGTCTCACTGGAATCCATATGTAAAACTAGTTTCTAAATTTCAAATCAAGCTTTCAAAATGTATCAGATTTGCTAACTCACCTTCTCCTTCACATCCTTTTCACCACTGCATAAAACAACTTCTCTGCCAGTTTAAATGTACAGGTACAACGTGCTTACAGAGTTAAATTGCTTACTTTATAAAGAATTGCTGTAATAAAGTAATTCTTCAGGTTACTGCAAAATTGAAGATCTGTTTTTCTACAGTCATATTTTTGCAGTATACAGCCTAAGATGGACAAAGAAAACATCTCCTACTCCCTGAAAGCTTTCAATAAGGACATAGTTATTAAAAAGAGATGCAGAATAGAAATTTCATTTATTGGGGCAACTCTGGAACTTGCATATCAAGAAAAGTTCTAAGTAGCAGAACTACTATGTGACAAGGAAATACATCATGAAGGGCAGTAAGATAAAATTATGCTGAACATAGTATAAGATAAATTTCCTTAGGGAACAGCCTCATCACGACCGAGGAGAGTCTTGTCCCTCTTTATGCACAGAACTGAAGGAATTCTTGAAACTATTTTCATGGCATTTCTCATCCTGTTTTCCACATCAAGATCATCCTGCAACCAAAGCCATAAAATGTAGTCATGAATGACCAAAGAACTGAGTGTTCAGTAAGCTCCTGGAAGGGGATGCTTGCTGAGAGAGGATGGCAGAAGTTGGCAATGCACAGAAGCCAATGCGAATCAGAGTTTCACCCTGCTCACCAGCTGCCAACAGGACAGAGATCCAGTTAAGAGCAAAACTGGGTGGTAATATGAAAATAATGAAGCACAGCAAAGAAAAACACAAAACCTTAAGACAAATTTTGCATTTGTCTCTGGAGGGCAGAGGGTCACAAAAGCTCACCTAGCACAAACGAGGTACTGAAATCTGTCAGCTATCTCAGCTGTCTGCACTTCCTGAGCTGTCATACATCTGCTGTGCAATAAATCTCACCTTTATTTACCAAGTATATTGTAGACAAGGTCCCTTAAAATCTGACTTGCAACACAGTACTAAGGCTGATTACAGAGGACAGAAGTACAAATTGTAATTAGACAGACTTTGTGAAATAACATCAAGTTGTACAAAGACACAAGGAGGGAAAGATACTTTTTAAATAGAAGCTGGCAAGGAGGAGGTAGGCAAAAATAAAGCTTATAAACTGCTGCTTTCTCTCCTTGTGCTGATAAACACTGAAGTAATTCAAGTCTGTACTTGATGCAAAAACAAAAGCCCTTTAAAAACAGAGGCAAAACATACATATAAAAGCCCTGGCAGTCAATTCAGTAAGATGTATCCAAAGCCAAACCCTATTTAAAAGAGGCTACTTGGATGCATGAACTTCTGAGTGACAAGGGAGGCAAATGGAACTCGGTACCACACGGGTGTTTGATGCTCCATCATCCCTATCACTAAACTACATTCAAATACTGTGGGCCCTTTTATGTGTTTAAGAGAAATAAAGGGACAAATAACTAGGTGATTTTTTAATATACTACTTTTTAAACTATGGATTAATATATGGATGAAAACTTGGTTTAATATACTAGGGAAGAGCTGCAACACAGAACTCCAGATGAAGACACTAATGACAAAGAAGAGATATTCCAATGATCTCTTGAATGAAATGCAGATTAATAATCTCTACATCTTACTTCTACATAAACACAACTGAATGTATGAATAATTATATTTTCACATCTTATATGTATGTGCAGAAGAGCTCAGCTGTGTGTTCAAACCAACTGTCCCATGGCAAAACCAGCATGGTACAATGACAAGACCATTTAAGTCCAGTCAAATCTCTGTTCTGTCTTCAGACTAACAACGAAGCAGTATCACAGTGAGCTGCTTCTCATCACTGCTTTGAATACAAGGATATTTAATATATTTGTCATGTTTAATGTCAGAAATTATGTCAGAATATGAAAACTTGCACTAGCCTCAATATTTACATTAAAAAGACACTACATTTTAAGTAGTGTTCAAATCAACTCTTGTCACCAATATCCACTTTTTTCTCTTTTTTTTCGAGTTTCACCTTGTCTAATACCCAATTTTTTAATTCAATGACAAGTTTAGTGCACTGTAGATCTTCACAGAAATATTTCCCACCAGGGATATGCTGACATCATCAGTGATACTATGCAAGAGGTAGACAAGAAGAGCCACATTAATTTCAAGCTCCGTTAAACACAGGAAAGGAAGAATGAGAGGAGGGGAAAATGTTCTCTTTACCAACTTTGAAAAGTAGCAGAGACAGGCAAAAAAAAAAAAAAGTTTTACATTAGTGTTACATATAACTGAGAGGTTTTAAGAAAAACAAAACTAAACCTTAAATAACATTCTACTTAAGCAGAGAAATGGAAAATCTAAAGTAGAGTATTCAACACACAGAAGAATGTGACTGGACAGACTACTTGCTGCTAATCAGTTATCAACTGATAAAGTGAATCTCAGGTTACTTTGAGTCAACTGGTGTCTGGTAACAGTTCACTTTACAGATCCTCAAATAGGTCTTGAGATAGACAAAATGATTCTTTCTCTTAAATGAGAGAGATCAGCACCATGGCAGCTGCTCCAGCACTAAAGCAAACCACAGATCATTTTGGAGCTGCTGTGCCAGTTGCATTACGTGGTCCTGCTCCCTGGAAAAAAACGTGGTTTGAAGCAAACAGAATGCAGGTTAATTTTGCAAGGAGTAACTCTTTACAACATTGATTCTATTACCAGCTAATGCAGCAAAGTTCTTAGCTTGAATTAAGCTGAGTGTACATAAAGGACTGCCAAATCAATATGTAAGAGAATACAACTACCAAGACAGAGCTTTCATCCAGTTAGAACAGATCTATCAGCTTCTAGAACTGTTTCTGCTAAGGAAAGGTTCCCAATTCAGGCCTCTCAGATAACATATGGCTCTCCCTACACTCCAGCACTGCTTGCTGAAAACACAGTCCAGGATAACAGAATAAACTGTAATGTCATTATAGCATTTCACTCACTTGCTCCATTGTCCATAGGTTAACAAGAGACTGGAGACAGTGGCTCTAGGCAGCTCTTTCTGTCCAAGTCTAGAAAGGTTCTAACAATGGCTCTTTGCATGGTGGGGGAATTTTTTTTTTTTTTAAGTAATGTTTTGAACAGAACAGTGAAATCTGTGTGGGTCACCTTCAGACTGCCTTTCTCCTGATGCCACTATACCTGATGTATATTAAGAAAATATATCTATCTCCTCACCTTGGATGCTGCTGCAGGCTACAGACACATTACAAATACTGGGAGAACCACAGGAATATAAGTTTTATAAAACCCAAAATCACCATTTTAAAGTAGCTGTCAGTAAAGTGAAAAGGAAAGGTGTGGCTGATAAAAGTAAAAAAGAAAGCCCTATATCTACCAGGAAAAAAACAAAAAAGAAACCATAGCTTCTTCATAAGAATTCATAGATCTACACGTGAACAGGAAAACCTGTGGGTGCTTGGTTTAATGTGGGAAATACACAGTTTTAAACTGAGTTAATCTTTCTCTGGTTTAAAACAAATCAGCCACCGTTGGGAATTAAACTAATGGTTGCAAGAACATTTGTTAGGAAGCAGGATCCCCAGAGTCCATCCCAAAGGAAAACACTTTTTTTTTTGCTCGAGTGCCAGTAAGTCAGGAGAAGGGGAGTCAGCAGTTTACAAGCAGAAAACTTTCGCTACCAGTCAGTAACATTTGCCTGTAGATTTGTTACACCAGTTACTGAAACAGAAAATCCTCAAATGAAAGGAGGAGAGTGGAAGGTTTGCAAGCAATTTGCAGCTCTGGTTTCACCTTAATGCTACAGATTAAGGTTTGAAACAAAAATGAGGCTATCAACTAACCTCTGTTTGGGGTTTAAAGCTTTGATGGCTTAAAATAAAGCTCAACAGATAGTCCAGCAAATCAAACAAAACCATTCCACCCTGCTCACCTCCACATTACTTGCTGTTGTTTCAATTTAAAGGCTTTCAGCATTAAGCAAATAAAATCGTTGACTGCAGAGAAAATTAAAGATATGCCACAACTACTCTGACAAACAGCTTGGCTGCGAGCAAACCTTGACTGCTGATGAAACTACAGAAAAAAATAAGCCTTCTTGTCCAACATATCCCTACTTTTTTCTTCATCAGCTTGTGCAGATCCATCTTCTTGCTCTACAACAGGGAGCAAACACAAGTAGGGAGGAAATTGCATTTATCGTCTCTCCCATTCATGTTAAAAAAATAGAGAAGTCCTGATGGTTCAGATCCCACAACGCAAGAATTGCTATTCACCATCTTCAAATTCACAGTGCAAGACTAATTCCTAACCTTTGGCCCAGAAACCAACAAGTGATTTAAAAAAAAACACGGTACAGGATACAAAATAGGGATTAGCACCACTAGGAAGAGGAAGGTCTCCTATCATGTTCTTCAGCACCAGAGACATGAGCTCAGTGGAGCATTCTCAATCTGGCACATCCCACATATGCAAGGCTCCGCTGGGTACAGAGCCAAAATCTCATGTCTGGGTTTCTCTCACACCAAAGGTCATGTTTTCACACCAAGAGGAAAGAGAACATTACCTTCAGCAGGTCTAAGGACCTTTTTAATCCTTAGAGGTTAAGACCTAAGGAAGATTGCTCAGGTATGATACTGGAGACCTCCTGAACAATGAAGCTTGCGGTTCACTTTGACACTTCTCATGGGCTTTCAGGGAGAAGGCAGTTCCCACAGCACATGGCAAAGAAGAACATCCTTCCTGAGTCAATCAGACAGTTCACTTAGGCAGCCAAAGCAGAGTACGCAGCTGAAAAAGAGACATGCTTCGTGAATCCTGGACTCCTCTTTGAAATGCTCCACAGGATTTGTAATCCAGAAGTTTGGTGCACACGCTAAAAATATTAAAGAAAAACAAGCTAAGATTTCCTTATTAATTTAAGCAATCCAAACACCGAGACTGTGAAGGTGGCACAGCCTGCTGAGGTTTCTGGCCCATCTGTCACAGTACAAAGCAAATCACCTAAGCAACACCTCCCTGTTCCTGGACAGGTACATGGGGCAAGGCCCTTGGGGAGCAAACGTGCCTCAACAGGCACAAGATGAGAAGCTCCACCAGTAGCTTACCCTGAAGACTGCAAGGTCACTTTAGCAAGAACATGACATGCTGATTTAGACTGTGAACCACAATACTTGCTATTGAAAATATGACACGGCATTTATTTGCTAAGTTATTTTAAGCTTTTTCTACTTTGAAAGTTAGGAAATGAACCAAAGTAATTTCAGGTTTAAGTATCTAAGAATTGATTATCTGTCAAAATATTACAAGGAACCACGCACTGAAGTCACAAGTTGATGGGGAGAATGATACCTGACAAAAAGTCATCACCTATAAAAGCAAATGTTTCTTCATATCTGAAAGGATCGATCGGTCTGTAGGACCCATGTAAAGGGAGAATAATGGGAAAAACAAGAGAAGCTCTCAAACAGGCAGAAATACGCCAGAACGCAGCCACTGTCAGTGAGAGTGCACAGCCCCTGACAGGCAATTATTCTTTGATCTATTGGCTGAAGCACTGAACAAACGTTCTGAAATTCCACACAGAACCTTGTGCATATCATGACTGTGGTCACAATGACCAGTGTACTTTTATCTTCAAGGGCCTTTTCAGGGGAGTGATAGTAAGAACCATTCAGAATGAGACAGTTTTCCTCCAAGGCGTAGAGTCCAGGAAGAGGGAATTTAATCATAAATTCAGTTGCACTTCCAGCACTGAAACCATTACTTACCAACTCCTGGACACAAAGATGCATCTACATGTGTAATTGCTCACTGATGGGGACAAAAGCTACATTCAGCACTGCGAAACAGATTTTTCTCATCTGTAATTCAAAAGGAATAAGCCAAGTGTTTCAAGCGTGACCCTACAGAAAAAATGGCAAAAGCTGACACAAAGGTCTGGCACAAGCCTTTTCAGCATCCCCTGTTTGCTCTGTAATTCCTGAATGGAGAGTAGTGGTGACAAATTTAAGGACCTCTTCTAGAGTGTTACTTAATTAAGTGTGAGGTAATTCTCACATCAAAATATTCAAGGTAAAGTCCATGACCTACAGAAACATGAGCTTTGCCATCAGGTTATTAAACAGATTCTAGCTATAGCAAATTAAAAATCAAGAGTCACAAGTCAAAGTCCCAACAATGAGATAGTCCACCCTAATTCTGTGTCACTTTACACACAACTTGAGCCCTAAAATCTAGCTCCAACTTGTAATCACAATAACTACAATTTCAAGAGTCAGTGTTTGGATTTCTCCCTCTCCCTCTTCTCCTGTTCCACTCTCCACCGTGACAGTTTTGTCTCTGCTTAGGCTTCACCACCAGCAACACTATTACACCACGGCAAACCCTGTGCCTAGAACAGCTTGTACGAGTGCTGCACTTGAGTTTGGCCAAGATGCAGTGAGATGAGGCAAGTCACAGCCTCGCTCCTCCGAGTGGGTACAACAATGCACCGTGATGACAGCTCAAATCCTGGCATAGCCAATGCTTGGGCAGCAAACATACTTCTAAAATCTTCACCAGAATCCCAGTGCCTACAGAGATACATACATAATTACCTCCTGGTTCTGACTGAGGATTGAAATACACGTTCAGGAGACAGCTTTCCCACTGTAAACCAGGCTTTAGAGCCATTCTGCACGAAGCACTGGTTGTAAAGCAAACTGAACCGCGAGCTGGAGCTTGTAAAACCTTATTCACAAAAAAGGTGCGTATTAAAACTGAATAGCACAGCACTAAAATGGTCTGCCAAGGCAGAACGTAGTGTTGGTAGAGCAGGAGGACGGACCCTTTCTGCCCCCTGCAGTTCCCATTGCTCCCTGGATTTTTAAGACAGGCTTAGGAGTGATAGTAGTTACCATTCTAGAACCAGAACCATTTACATCTGGCTCTCACCAACAACCCAGGCATTTTTACAGTTACGTTCATCTGACCAACAGTTAAATTGCCCAGTGCCCTCCATAAAGATCAATTATATATGTGGAATGTTTCTGTGATAAACATATAATGTGACTATCCTTCATCATGCAATAAAAAGATAATCACTGGCTAATAAACCTTTAATTTAGCCTCATAATTTTGATGATTAGGATTAAGAAGAATCTTCACCAATGAATAGGTGCTCTTAAGCAGTCGCAGCTTGCTCCTAGAATATATATACACATATACATAATATATGCACATGTAAACTATTACAGGATAAAGGATTGTTTTCCAGTTATATGGACTACCCAGGAAATTTTATTTCTAGTTATTAAAATACAAATATGCCACCAAATAGAAAATACCATTTTTCTAATTTTACATGTGAAACTGTAAGGCATACATATGGATAGGGAATTTCAGTGAATTAAAATTCCATGGAAGAAGGTCTCATATCCATATACAGGAGAGGTGAAGTACCATAACTGTCATTTATAGACTTTCTTCAATCCTTAAGAACACAGACAGGGAATTGAATCCCAATTTAGCTACCCAAAATGTTCCCCTATATGTGATCATGTACACCCACATATTTCAGGTGGGCCGGATTCAGAAATCCAACTGTTGTCATACTGGCAACCTGCTTAAAAAAAACAAGAAAACAAACAAAAAAAAAAAAAAAAAAAAAAAAGGGAGGGAAAGCATTTTTAGCATTTATTAGGAAAACTGGTGTTTTCCATGAGCTGACAGATAATTTTGAAACAATTCTATTCTGCTTTATGTGCCTGGCTGTGCAAAGAGGAAGTGAGAACAGATTGATTACAATGGAATATTATGTATTTCCAGCTGTTTTCTCAAGCAATGATGAACACGTCTCTACACTAGATTTCGGAAGGAAAAAGCTGTTACAGCACACAAGAGGTATGCAGGTTACAAAGGATGCTCCATATTTAGAAAAAGGTAATTTTGCTAATGAAATTTTATTTTCATTTTTCCACATAGCACTTGCTTTATATTTGTCTGAGACATCTTCATATCTCACTTGTCATTTTTTTCTTCCACAGCACATATATAATTTTTCCTCCATTTAAGCTGAAAGCACCATCTACTATATCCCAATTTGTATTTTAACATGCTATAGACTAAACAAACCCAGATTTTGACTAATATACTTCATAATATTGACCTGTAGGGAATTGTAAGATATTGAAATCAAGTCTGGCTATACTTTGCAGGGCTAACAAGTAATTAAATACATTTGAAATGTATTTCTTCTCAGATTCCACTTTTTCCTCCTTAGGTAAAAAAACTGGGAAATTGGATTGTCCTGAGAACATGAAATGAACACAGAAAAATGGATCGGCACCTCACCCTTAAGTCCATCCTTCATGCTCTAGTTCTATTATGAATAATAAGCTGAGCAGCTTAATGCAAAGCACTGGGATCAGAAAGTTTTCAATAGGTTGTTCCAACAAAAACAGGATCCGTGCTGTCCCAAACCCCAAGTTTTGCTCCGTGTAGCTGCTGCCTTTCCCTCCTCTGTCACCAATGCGACGACTGACAGAAATCTGCCAAGTCACTTTGAAGTAAAAACTAGTTGATTCTAGGGAAAAACAGGAATTAGTTGCACAGTGCAGAGAGAAGCCCTCCAGAAACATGCATGTGTATAAGGATGTTATTATAGGAGATAGGGGGGGGAAAAGCACTTTTCCTGCTTTTTGCCTGGTTTACAGGGATTTTTCCCAGGCACCAACAGCTCCCAGAGAAAACCCCTCCTGCCCTTCCCCGTACTCCAGGCTGAGCCAGCTCCTTCCCCCCGCCCCACCAGCGCAGGAATCCCCTTTTCCAAGTGGATTACCAGCACGAGCAGCTTTTTTTTTTTTAAGGAAAAACACACGTTTAACCGAGCGAGCCGCAGCCCCCGGCGCCGGGACCCGCTCCCAGCCATTGTGCTCCGCGCAGCCCCCCGGGCTCGGGCGCGGCCCCGCGGGGCTCCACAAAGCTTCGCCACAGGCCGGACGTGCCCGGTGCCCCGGGCCTCCCCTCCCCCCGGTATTCCGGGAAACCTCCGGGAGGAGAAGGAGGAGGAGGAGGAGGAAGCGGCGGCGCTGCGGAACAGCCCCGCTGCGGAAAAGCCGCCGGGGCAGGTGGCAGGGAGGGAGGCCCCGCCGGGGCTGGTTCCCTCCTCCATCCCGGTGCCCCCCCTCGCCATCCCGGAGGCACCGAGCGCTTCCTCCTCCCTCCCCCCAGGACCGCGTGCGGGAGCTCGGGCCCCTTCCCTGGGAAGCTCGGGCCCACCTGCCCCGTGGGGAGGGAAGGAGGGAGGGTTGGAGGGGGACTGGACCCGTCTCCTCCCCTCCCCGAGGCGGCGGCGGGTGGGTCGGGGAGGGAGGGAAGGAGGGAGGGAAGGGAAGGGGGGTGGATGCGAGCCGCCCCCGGTACCTTGCGCTTCCTGGTCTCAGCCGAGCCGCTCCACACGAAGCACTGGTAAATCGCCCGCAGGTTCTGCTTCCAGTTCTCCACCTTGAAGCCGGTCACATGGCAGCACCCGGCCGCCGGCGGACTCATGTCAGACCCCCCCACATCAATCCGCCCGCACACGGGCCGGGCCGGCGGGCAGCGAGCCGGCCCCTTCCCCCGCCCCGCAGCACCGACACGGGCCGGGGCCCCCCCGCCCTCAGGGGCTCCGGCCCCTCACGCCGC